>JANVCL010000001.1:40004-83633 GCA_026546855.1 Erythroxylum incrassatum
ATGTATAAGTTAACATCTTATGTTTATAAATAGTATTGAAATATTTAAGTGTATTTTTACCCTCAAATTTTTTTATTTTCATCAATATATGTATTTAAAGTACTCCAACTCAAAAATTAGCAGCAAAAAATTTTATGATTATGTCTTTTGAGTTCTGAGTATAATTTAAAGGTAAAGTTTCTGATTTTTTAATATATTTTTCTCTTTGTTTTTTATTTTTAATATTAAATATTTCTTCCAGTTTCAAACATGTAAAATTAAGTATATTGTCGATTTATTGGAGCCTTTTTCTTATTTCACCTAGGGCCTATAAAACGATAGGAACGACCCTGTTTATCTCCCTCAAAATTCTTTTAATCTCTTCCTTTGTAATCTGTCGACAACAAATAAAGTTACGATATCTCTTAAACGTGCTAAAATCACCTAAAGAGATATTGTCCTCTATATCTCCGTTAAAAAGGTTATAAAATATCTTTGTCAATTTCTCTTATGTCATTTTGATTACCCATCTTGCTTTTTCTTTTAAAGTTCATTCAAAAAAATTTAAACCAGAAAAGTCTACATTTTTTATGTAAAAATTATTTATTTGAAGAGTTCATATTCTTTGTCTAATATTATGGTGTTTTATTGTGTCCAATAAATTTATTTATGTGGAGCTCGTGTAAAATTCGCGTGAGTCCTATAAAATAAATAGCTGAAATTTTATAAGACAGAGTAATATTGAACAGAATATCTGAATTCTTATTTGAAAGGAAAGGACAACAAACAAGTTGTAAATACAAAAAGGCAACGCATGTGAGCATGGGGTCAGCATTAGGTAATCCAATGACGTCTTATTGATGACGCAAATGCACCAATTTGCACGAATAACAAAGTCCAACACGTCAAAATAATTACGAGCCGTGGATGGATCATGGGCTTCCGACAGAGACAGCCATACTTTGTTGACGTCTCAACTCCCATGATATCGATGATTCGATACTCTTAGATTAGATTATACATTTATAGCAACTTTTTGGGTCGGCACAATGGAATCCAAGAACAATATGAATCGGTTTAAAATTATTAAATTAAGATAAATTTAATTAATTTTTAAGTCGGTCAATTTAAAATAATATATTTTAGACAAATGATTTCGAATCCAAAAATCGTTTGAAAAAATTAAATGATTTATATTTAAAGTTGAGTTAATTTGAGTAAGTGATGACTTTGTCGCCCTTATTACGTAGAAAAACTCCTTGGTTTCCTTGGTCACTAAAATGGGCAGCAGGCTATGGTACACATCACGTGCATATTATACAAGAAAGCTTAGGCTTAGGCTTAGGCTTAGGCTCTATGTATTGCTCGGACAAAAGCCTACGAATCTTCACATGTGACAGGGAAATCCCAACCCATGTGGCAAGAAAAGAACAAAACAGGAGATTGATTGTTTCTGATTAAATAATAATGATAATAACATTTGAGTAAGAATTTTGTTTAAATTATTCAATGAAAATATAAAATTGATGACACCAACCAGCCCAAAGTTTAGGGAACAAGTCCAGAGTTGACGTTGAACCCAAACTCAAGAACTGAACAGCTCCTAACTTGCCTCCCAGTCCAAGCCCCAAGGTAAGTGCAAGACTCTTGGGCTTTTTTCCTTTGGTGTCAAAACTCAACACCTAAGCTTCAAAATCAACTCTCCTGACTCCATCAACCTCTCCACTCCTACTCTCAGGTAAACCATTTTTGCTGATTTCGCATTATTCCAACTTATCTTATTCACGCGTTGTTTCAATTTATCTTATCCACATATTTATGTCGGTTGTATAAATAAGAGGACTTATAACAAAGTTAAGACAGTAAAAGTGGAAATGATGATTTCCTCTCCACTCAATATCATTCATATGTAATTGTATTTGATTTGAGAAAATTTGGGATTGTTTGTGGTTTTCAAATTTCAAACAAAAATATCCAAGTGGATATTCCTAATCTACTAGCAGCCTTTCCTTGCAATACGCACCTCTAATTCTATTTCTTATTCTAATTCAAAACATAAAACCCTAAATCTCCCCGCAAACAGACAAACAAACCTAAACAAACAATTGATTTGTGGCGGCCAATCTCCCCGCCCAGTTCTTCATCTGCAGAGTTGAAGATGGTGGATCTGTTCCTCCATGAAAATACCTTTCTTTCTTCAATTTAACTGCTGATCACATGTCACCTCCATCACCTATACACCCAATCGCAAACGCTCTTCCTCAAGAACCTGCCGATTTCTTCTTCACTACGCTCTCTGTGTTCTTCCTTTTCTCTTCTGCTGCCTCCAAATCCAACTCCTTCAAGTTCCCATTTTTCTCTTCCCCGTCTAATCTTTGTCGCTTTTTCAAACTACCCACCATGTCCATTTCCAAAACCAATCATCGTTTCGCCAACCCACAGTCTCTCTCCGACTGGCTCAAGCCTCGCTTGCCCTCAGATTCTTTAGCGTCTTGGGGCGTCAAACCTGGCACCAAGAACGTCCACAACCTCTGGCTTGAGCTTTCGGAAGGCGAGACCTCTCTTGCCGACTCCACGCCTCCCATTCGCACCGTCAGTGTCGTTTCTGTTCGAATTCTGGGTAATAACGATCGAGTTCTCATCGAGTCGCATCAAGAATTATCTGACGGAAGTGTGAGGAATCGTAGCAGACCCTTGTCAGAAAAAATGAAGCCCGATGAGACCCCCGAAGCTGCTGTCTTTCGCGCCATTAAAGAAGAGCTTGGGTCGGTTGTTAAGGACATTGGGGCCGTGTCGATTGTGCCATGTACGTACAAGGAGAAAGTTGAGGAACGCAATTCGTTGTCATATCCGGGTTTACCAGCTCGTTATGTTTTGCATTCAATGGACGTGGTGGTGGATGGTTTGCCTGATGGTGAGTTCTGCACAGAAGAATCAGAGGAGTATGGTGATTCCGATGAGAAAAGAGCTGCCAATCAAGCAGTGTCAGTTAAGAGGCATTTCTGGAAATGGGTCAGTTCCGATTCATTTCAATCTTGATATGGTCATCAAAGCTGTCGATTTACTTCAACTGCCACAATTTTGGGTTTCACATTAATTAGTTGCTTTTTTTGATTACCTTGCTGTTAGGCGACAGCGGAGTTACAGTAGATCATGTGCTTTAGGCATATATCATGATGTTAGTAAAGAACGTGCCTACTGAGCCACTGTAAATAATCTAACATAATTTAGCTTGGAACATATGACCTTTTGCTTTACTTTTGGGTTCATGATAAGAATGTTTCATCTGTGGCGTTGTACAATTAGCTTCTTGCTGTGGTCTTTCCTGGTTTGATGACTAATCTATGATCGTATACTCATATCTTAGTTTTAAGTTTTAACTTTGCTAAGAATGAGGACAGTTTCGATGGAACAGGATCTCATTCAGTTTTAAGGATATAGTTTCTGGATGTTCGTTGATTTTTGTTCTATTTTTATAGTTGATGTTTACCATGTTTATTGCACCATATACTGAAAGACTTTTGTTTACTCGTTTGTTTCTCGAGAATCTGTTACTGAATCATTTCTTATCTGGAGACTTGGACCAAGTTCTTAGTTCATTAGGGTTAGACCAAGTTCTTAGCTCATTAGGGTTCAGTAAAGTCATTTCTCCTTTCAGATTTTCATTTATATATCTATTTTTCCCTTTGGTACAAGAGAAAGCATACCCATTCTTCTCTATTCTCTATTTCTTCTCATATTTCCTGCTGTTAGACCCCTAAGTCCATACTGTGGGATTGTGCGAGTGTTGGCGAGCCTTGGCCAATACTTAGCACGCAAGTCGACACGAGGAAGGCGTGTTGACGAGGAAACAAGGTAAAGTCTTGCGAGTTGGTGAGCAAAACCCGAGGAACTTGCAAAATCGGCGAGGGATGCGGGAAGTATTGGCAAAGATCTCGAGAGTAGGCGAGATTCGATATGCGTGGTGCGGGAAGTATCGGCAAAGATCTCGAGAGTAGGCGAGATTCGATATGCGTGAGCACGCGTAGGGCCACATTAGCGGAAATCTTCGACGAGATGTAAGATTTGAATGCGAGGTCGTGCGGAGTTGGAAAACTTAGTTATGCGAGACTCGTGGGTGCATGAGAAGGCGCAAAGGCATGTAAGACTCCGTGAGGATACGCGAAGGCATACGAGCGCGACGAGATGCTTAAGCACTTGACTTCGGCGGGACAGGTCAAAGGTATGTGAACTGTGCGAGGTTTTATACTAACTCGGATGGTGATTTTGATATGCCTGCATGGAGTCGCCTGGGCCATGCACACGTGACACTGGGTTGGTGGCCATGTATGTGTGATCTTTCACGTGGGAATCAGGAAGAGTTTACGTGCAAGCTTGATTGTTAAGTTTCCTTAGGAATAGGGCAAGTTGTTGAGTTTGTTTAGGAGCCTGTTACTTGTTCTGTTATTTTTACTTTCATACTCTGTTACTAGTTTTTGTCATGTTTCCGTAGAGTAAGGTGATATGGACCACAATCTAGGATAGATTGTTTCTTTTCCTTCTTGTTGGATACTGCTATAAATGGTAGCAATGCAAATCAAGATGACAACGAGAATTCAACATATATAAACCTCTCTCTCTCTCTCTACGTTCTCTCTAATTTCTCTCTCTAACCCAACTTCTGTCTGGTAAAGAGTAAGACATATCAGATTTGCACTTAGTCATGGAGCGACAAGACTGTCCCATGAGTGAGCTTTGATCATGGAAGATGGACTTGTCTGTTGACGTGCATTGATGGACTTATGTGCGAATAGACTGTGGTGAAAACACTAAGGCAAACGTGGGTGAGTGGGATCAGACTTGGTACAAATTTTAGTAGAGTCTCGGACCTTATGAAGATTGACTTGACCCAGGCTACGACTTGACGGACAAAGAACTTAGCCCCGCTCAGATGAATGGACAACGACTAACGGACTTGTTGTGGGAAATATTAGATTAGGCCAGTGTGCTAGTGGGCTTCGGCGAGATCACACTGCATTATTAGCGGATAGAGATCGTGGGGAGATTTTGGATGATGTGGCAGATAAGATCACATTGGATGAACATCAGTTTGAAAAGATAAAGATCACGGGAAAGGATCATCTGAAGATAGAGGAGATCTTTGTAGATAAGAATAATTATTTCTAGATAAGGTAATCTTTTAAATGTGGGATAAGATAGGATAAGATTGTGATCTTAGTTAGTAGAGTTTTATTAAGACTCTTAGTTATCTGAAAATGCCTATATATAGTTCATTCGAGCTTTGCTTTTCTTATTCAATCAGAGAGAGCATTTTTTGTATTCTTTTGAGGGAAAGTATGTAAAGTTGGTTTTTAACCGTATCTTTGTGTTTCTTTGTTGCCTTTGTTCTTATTGCTTTCATAGCATTGTTTCTTCGAGTGTGTGCGAGGTGAACACTTTGAGGGTCGTTGAAAGCTGAGTCTTGCTTAAGTGAACCTAAGTGAGACTGCCATACAAAGAGTGTTGGTGATCAACTGCGGTGAAAGTTTGAGTCTTAAAGGTGACCTTTATACCACCCGCCATGGTGGCTCATGGGTGCATCTGGATGTTGGCATACGTCATAAATTGCTTATGCTGTTTTTCATGTGAACTGTTCATGTATAGCGCTTACCATTGTAAGCATAATAGCAGAAACCCTACTATTTGTTTACACAAAACTTCCTCCTGCTACTTGTGCAGAATCCAATAATTGGATTCGCATAAATTCCTATCATTGATTTTTACGAATTCATTTCCTACCTTGAGAGAATTGATGTACTCATAGATGTTATCTAATCAGTTAGAATCAGGCCTTGTAGTACTTAGATAGAATCAGGCCTTGTAGCATTTAGACGTGGGATAGATTGTTCATCTCTTGTTGCATTGGATTTTTCCAACTTTGAATGGAAAACCTAGCCTTATTTCTATAGTAGACAGCTTGCTTTTTAGTTTCTTTTCTAAGTGCTGGGCGTTTGTATTGGATAAGGCCGCCTATCATTTTCAAACCATGTAGCTGCTTCATTTGCATGGCTGTGTATACAAGGCATCAAAATGCAACATCCTTTAGGTTAAATGTCAAAATTTTTAGTGATATGATCCACAAATGCTGAGTCTTTATTTTCTTTTGTTATGGTAAATCAGCAATTCAGCATATAAATGGTTCTTTGTTAGCATATTGGATACCAACAATTTACATCAGAAATCACTTACCTAACTGTTCTTGGTTTTAACGTGCCATTTAAACATTGTCAGAATTTAAATTGGACTACAAAATAAAATTCAATGTGAAAATTTATTCTACAGAGATGAGGATCTGAATAATAACATCTTAATTTTGATAAAGGAGTTGGTCTCTCAACTGCATAGTAACTTTAGTTCATTTGTCATGAAAGGTAAATTTCTAGGGGTCTTTTACAAAAATGTTCTGTAGGCTTGTGGCAGGGATCAGCCAAGCAAGATAACACCAACTTGCTTTTCAGATATTTGTAAAGTTCTCTCGCTTTAGAAAGTTGCGGCGACCTTTCTCCGTATTGATATAGAATTCACGACTTTGGACTTGACTGCTAAAATAGCTGTTGGTTTGGTAGTTGTCTAGAACCAATCAAGTTTGGAGCTTGTCAACTTTAGACTCCATAATATACCTTTCCGAATACAGGTACTTGTGTATTTGTACTTTCACAGCTTTCATCCTTCTATGGGTAAGAATCATGCGAGAAGCTTTTTTTGATACAAGCAATTACATTCTTTCGGGAATTTTGAATGTTCTGTTAAGTATATTCATTGTTATACAGATCCAATTCCATGCCTACGGTGGCTGAAAAAAAAGGTGAAAATTATTGATGGAAACAGATTCCATAAATCTAACGGACATGGGGGTCCCAGAACATTGTGCCTATGGACTAGCTTAAGGTCGAGGAGCTTGACATGGAAATACATCCTAAGCAAAGCAGCCAACTTGCTTCCCTTTTCGTCCATAGAATCTCATCTCTTTCATCATTTCCACGTATCTCTATCTGGACTTAGAAAAGCTTCACCATAAACCAAGCAATGAAATGAAATCACCATCCCTTTCTTTCTTTAATCATTAATAGTCAGAGGCCAAGCAAATTCTGAGTAGCAGATGAAAATAAAATATAGTAATATACTAAACATTTCAACTGTATTATTCATGTACTATGCAGAAGCTACACCCACTTAGATCAGCAAAAGAAAGCTGGTAACTTTGACAGAATATAAAGAGGAAACTAATTTCCATATTTTTTTTACTTTTCAGAAGATCTAGATGTCTCACACAGTTGTTGAACACTGAGTTCCTTGCTTCGAACTCAGAGGAGCTGTGGGAATAGTTGGTCCAAAAGGTAGAACTGCAGTACAACTAACGACAAACCTGTAACGTCCTGAGACCCAAGTCCCCACTTTCCACCTGAGCCTTCCGTTCGCTTTCAAATTGATGACTAACTTTCCGGCCGTCTGGTCACGTCCCACTTCGTAACCAAACGACGAAGCCACCGGTAAATCAGTTCCGACCAAAGATCCTGTTAGTATATTGTTTTCTTGTTGGCCCTGGTAGAATGGAGGAAGAGAGGTGTCGATAGTTATCTGCTGACTCTTGTACACTGCATAAACTTGGAACTGATCATAGTAAATACCAACTTTTTGATTCGGGTTCTTGGATTGTAACGTTACTTGGATATAAGAGTTGAGGAGATTGGGGCCTGACAGATTGAGTTGGTAGATATCAACTTGCTTGAGGGAAAACTCTGGTTTGGTGGGGCGTAGGATGAGCCAGATGATCAAGACTAGTGAAAGAACAGTTGTGAAAAGTGCAGAGGAAGCAAAAAGTAGCTTCTTATAGAGCTTGTTGATGTTTAATTTTCCTTTGCTAGCACAGTGTTTTGGAGATTGTATAAAGAATTGAGACATTTGCAGTTGAGAGAGGAGGAGGAGGAGAATATGTTTTTGTCTGCAACGCTAAGGAATGAGAAATGATGGGGTTAATAAAGAGGAGAGGCACTTTGGAATGGAAAGAAAGCAGCAATTATGTTGGCAGTGTCATTGCTTTTGACTGCCTCTTCTCCTACTGGACTTCTAAAATTATTTGCTTTTCTAGATCTATGGTTCTAATTTCATTTAGTTCATTGAAACTGGATTTTTGACCGTTGGATCATTGGAAATTTCCCTGCTTTATTTTCCCTGAACTTGTAACAGATGTGGGACAAAGACTGAAAACTTTTCAGTCTTGACCTTATAATTTGTTTCATTTTCTATTTCACATGGACTTGAGCTTCAACCGAAATTGGTGGAAATTAAGTGCTAATGAAGCTGAGTTAAATTGTCTAGTGCTGATTAATTTTTATCTGCTAGCTGAAGTTTGTTTGCTCACGTTTCAACATTGGTTGAGCAAAATAAGAGTTAAAAACATTATGAATCCAATTCAGATACGCTCAAATTCTTCCATTACATGACAGGGACAGGCCACTATCTGAGAGCAATTACTTCACTTCTTTTGGGATCAATGTTCTTTTAAGATCTCTTCGCAAAAAGGATCCTTCTGGTTGAATATTAGACGTACACTATATGGATTCTATATGTAAAATGATTGAATCAAGAAGAAGATCCGTGTATATATCTTGCCCTGAATTTCCAAAGATGGGGAGCAGCACTTTTTCATAATAATTGAAAGTAAAGTTAGAGGCTTTTAAAAGAGCTAGACCAGCCAAGAAATAGCCTTTCCTGTTAAGTGGCAATGAGTGAGCTTAGTGGCATTTCACCATGTATCTTTCTTTTCAACTCAGCCTGGTTTTAGTAAATTCAAAGTAATTAGGCAACTGAAGAGTCTTCTTTCTAGTAATGGGGCTCTCTGTTTCTGTCATATTATTGAGCTCAAAAGAGGAGAGAGAAATGGAGAATCTATCAACTTAAGCTTTTGAAAAGTTGGCTGAAAATCATAGTTACAGTTACATGAGTGTCATGTCTAGCCGTTACTTTTAGGTTAAGAAAAGGAAAACAATATAGAATGTTTGGCGAACAATCTCATCCCTTGAATAATATTATGTTTTTTATGTTTTAAAATACAAATCTAAAGAAGGTTGGGATGGGATGGGATGAACCCAGCAGGTACACCTTAGTGATTTCTTATCTGCTCTTTCTTTAACTTGCTTTGTTTCCTTTTGCTCTGGGACCTAACACAAGATCAATCATATACATGACCTATGTGTTTGTTTGATTAGTACCAGAAACAAAAGAAACTTGGCTTTTTTAACTGTCAACTTCATTGATATTGTGAGTTGTCCTTCTTTTCCTTCCTTTTGATGATAATCATATATTCATAAGATAAACACAAGTTATACACATTACGCTAGGTAGGTTTTAATCCATTTTGCAACAAGATAATGACAAGAAATTGAAAGATCTCAGGGCAGTCAGTGCCAAGAAAATATGCATTTCCTCTGAAGCTTCATATATTACATACATGTGTACAATATTTTGTACGATCTAACCAAGTCAGTACAAGAAAATGACTACTAAATGACTAACAGATGTATGCCAGAACATTCGGATCGTCACAAAAGCTAAAACCCAGGAAAACTAAGATCTTTGGTACTACTAAAACCAACCCAATCAGCAATAGAATTGGATAATAACTGTTATATTATACAGTTTCAGTAGGTGGAGCGTCAATCTGTGGTTGGCGCACGAATTGTCCTTTTATTCTGGGACGCTGCTCAGCTAGCTTCTTTCTGCTCTCATACCGAACCTGCACAAGATATTGTAATTAAGTCTACATACATTCCTGTCACCAAATGCAACAGAAAATACTAATACTACCTATCTGTTATTCAGATCATTATAGCTTGTGTTGCTTACCTTCTTTTCATAGCATCTTTCTTTCCGTTTCAGGCGGAATTTAGTCAATGCAGCTTCTCTTTGGATAGATCGATGCAAGGATGCATTATGCGTGAAAACAGCTATTTCATTTTTGCTCTCTGTGGCATTTCTGACAGGACCAGCTTGATCCATATTACTGTTACTTCCACAGGCGCTTCCATAGGCCATGCTGTTAAGATGACTAACAGAACCATTGCAAAAACTGCTGCTTGCACTTTGATCAGTTGTATGAGAAATGTGTTCTTGATCCTCAAAAGAGTTCAATTTACGGTCTTGGATTGGCGTTCGGCTGGAAGAATCATTTGCATTTTCAGCAACCCAATCATGAAGATTCTCAGAATTGCTTCTGAATGTGGAATGATGGGATTGACTCACTCCAAAGCATGGATCCAGATGGCTGGCTGAACTTGGACTTGGAATTGGTGATGCACTTGATTGCTTACAAAACATTGGAGGTAATAAACTGTAGCCGGTGGATTGATTATTCAATCCCAGATCTTGAATAGGAATTTGGATTGGGTGTATTACTTGTTGGGTGCACGAATTTGCAATGTCAATATCTTTAGTCCGATCACTTGAGGAAGAGACAAAATTTCTTTGAGTAATTGATGTTGGACCTGGAGCATCAGAATTACAGCCGCCACTAGTATTGGACACTCTTCTATTAGAATCAGCTCCAAGTTCTCTCTGATTGCACGAGCTTGCCAATGGTTCATGTAGGGGTTGCAATGTCCTGTTAATATACCTGGCAAAAGCATGATTCACAGATCGATTTTATCAGTTTTCTGGGGTGACTTTGATATAATCTCATTTTCTCTGATAACAAAATGCCAAACATTCAGTTAGCTACGGACAATTTTTCTGTTCAATCTAATAATCACCACTAGGACTTTTCCCAAGTGTGAACGAAAAGTAAATAGAAACAGAACTTACGGCATAAAAGCTGAGGAATTTGAATGTTTGAGAGCATGCCTTTCTTCAGCAACTTGGATCTCAAAACCACATGGGTGAGATGTCTTCAGGGAAAGATCCAAATGCGGAGAAGGATCCAGCTTGTTCTTAACATTACTCGAACAGTAATTCTGATTTCCAGATGCTCCCATAAAGTCAAAGGCTTTTTTAGAAGGGTTGATAAGGACATCATTGTCATCACAAGCCTCACAAGCCACATTAGTCCGAATTCTCATGTCAGTATCTTCCTTCACGTTCATTTTCGCAACATTAATGTGGTCAGCCACAGAAGAACATACTGTAGAAAAGAAGCATACAAACTTCAATGCACCCCTCATATAATATTAGCAGACATGTTAAGAAAATAGTTTGACAGTTAATAGAGCTAGATTGACAAGTGCCTTACCATCAGCTTCACTCCCATATTTTGTCTGAACATCACGTTTCTGCATTTTTTTATCATTCAACAAGAACTTGACCCACAGAGGCTGCAAATTGTCCTGCATAAGCTCCATATGGGCATTCTCAGCTTCCAAATCTGGCTTCGTACAAGAGCTCTGCAAGAGCCAAAAAGTCCATTCTATGCATGAAAACTCACGTAGGAAACTTAAACTGAAAATGAATTCCTTTAAATTATGACTAGGCAAGTAGAATGTATGTCCTTGATAATTCTTAAAGTCAAGCATATAAGAGTATTTAATATTTATCTCATGATTGTATTAAAGAGTCACATGAAAGAGCAAAGCACATCTTATAATGGAGCACTGACCTGATCATCACTTCCTTTCTCAATGCATATATCACTTCTCTTTATGCATGCCATATCCCTGCTCGAATTATTACTCGATGCATTGTTTTCATATGAAGCTTTGTGCTTCTCCTGTCCAACACTTTCATCCTGAGGACAGTTTCCAGCTGCAAGAGACTGACATAAATAACAACATATCAGTACTAGGTCAAAGTTTAAGGCCACAGCAGAAACTTGTATGGAAAAATGAAAGTGTTTAATTTGCATACAGATTGTCTTCTCCATACATGCTGCCACAAGTTTCTAAGTTCGTTTCTCCGTATCGGCTTTATAAGATAGTCAGCAGCGCCTCTTAGCATGCATTTGTAAACTGTGCTAATTGAATCTTGAGAGGACATCACTGCAAGATCATCAGAAATATGGATTAAGTTTCTGCAGGAATGGAAAACTAAAAGTTAGCCATACATTTAGAAGCATTCAGTGTTCATGCCATACTTATAACTGGTATGTTCTTGCAAAGCTCGTGCTCCATAATTAGAGTAAGAAGAGCATATCCAGATATGGAAGGCAAATCGACTTCTGTCAAAATGAGGTCTACGTTATGTGGTCTTCCTCTGAGTATCTCCCATGCCTTTAAGCCATCAGGAACAGCTGCAACTGCTCAACCATAAACAGTAGACATAAGCACAATATAGCTGGCCACTGAATGAATAAAAAAAGAAGATCGCAATACTAGAGAAATCCGTATAGAAATGAAATACTAGAGAAAACCGTAAATTTCGCTTTTCTTCTTGTTCTTTCAGTCAAATATGTAATTCTTAGCATGTGAAAGAAAGGATAAAACAGGGAACAGGCTAATCAAGAACATCCAACAGTCTAAACTGAAGATCAAAACTTTTAGATAAAAAGAAACTCCACCGATTTGGGAACTTGACGGGAAAAAAAAAAGACTAAACAAAATTTTCCCACGACAGATTTTTGAATTGACACTGAAAAAGACAAGAAGAGGTAGAGAAAAATGCAAATTCTCTCATTTGATAGAAGGAAAAGGAACAGAGAGGACCATTTCACAAACCGAACAAGGAATTCTGACAGAATCTTGGATCAGGAACAAAGAAATACAAAGAGTTCATATAATGATCATACGGTGAATCAAAAGCATGAAAATTATAATAAAAATAACCAAATTAGACCTTCTCCACGAACCCAGAAAACGAAAAAGAAGAATTAATAGAGAAAAAAAAACTAACCTCTGTAACCACATTTCCTGAGAAGAGCAGCAATAATCTGCCTGGTGGAATCATCAGCTTCAACAAGCAAAACGTTTAAAACCATCTTCGGAAACAACCTTGCCAATTCAAAATCACTCGAACCATCATCTTTCTTCTTCTCAGAGTCATCATTCTTATCTTCCCCTGTTTCACTCTGAGCGTCTTCTTCTCTACCATAATCTTCTTTTTCTTCTTCACTCTTCTCCTTCACACCACTCCTTCTCACCTCCTCCAACACTGAGACTCCCATAATCCCCTTCCTAAAGAAAAAGAAAAAAGAATCGATCTCTCCGCGAAATCTTTGTGTAATTGTGCATAAACAGAGCTTCTTAGCCGAAAGTAAAAGCGAAGAAGAAGCAAAATATCTAAAGCCTCAAAAAATATAATATTTAGTCCCGACATCCAATGGCGATTATTACCGAGTCCACAGCGATCGCTTCTTAATCCTACGGTCGCCGCTCAACCGGGCCCCACACCACTAAAAAAATATCTGAAATTGTCTCTGAGGTTCCTCGTGTGCCACGTCATCTACACACAAATCTACCAAAAAATTAATATTCTAATTAGATCAAAAGAAAGTTTTCGATTGGCCGGTATGTCCGGAACTGGTGGCGTACATTTAAAGACCAAACCTAAAGCCTGTTTTTTTGTTCCCGCGGTTTTGAGATATTTTCTCTTTCTTAGTGATATTTTCGTGATCTAGTAGATATTATATATACTATATATTAAATTTTAAAAAATTAAAAACTTTAAATTTTTATAAATAATAATAAAACAAAAGTAATATATCATAAAATTAATTATATATTTTTTACGTATCAACTTAACTTAACTATTAAAGTTTACGTATAATTTTTCCGTGATAAATTAACTTAACTCTTAAAATTTAATTGTAGTAATTTTTAAAAATTATATTTTAGCTATAAAAAAATTATATCTATTAAAAAAATACTTTTTTATTTTACAATTAAACACTCATTTTGTTAAAAAAACTTTTATAGTAGAAAAAAGTTCTTATTGATCTCTCAAAAGTTCATTCAAATAGGCACTATTTAAATTAATAATTTATTATAATTAATTTAAATTATATTACTATTTTTTGACTAAAGTATAAAAGAATTAAAAAAGAAAATAAAATTTAGAGAAAAATAGTTTTTTAAAAAATTAATTATAAGTATATTTAAAGGTTTTTGTTTTTTATATTAATATAAAATTTTTAAAGAGTATTTAGGATCTCATGGTTGATATCTTGACACGTTGTGAAAAGATACTCTATTATTATCTTTTGTCCACGTGTGGCGTGCAATTGAAGAAGCCTAAACCATTTTCTCTACACCATTCCATCCACTCACTCTTCTCCAATCCAATTGGTTTTACAATTCTCTCAAGCTTTTTTATTATTCGTAATGGTTTACTTGACAAAGATATTTTATTGGTACAAGTATCTTAAGACTTTGGTTCGTTGGACAACTTGGGATACATGAAAAGTCGCATAGTTGGAAGTTTCTGAATGGAAACCAGATTTTTGGTGGTTTCGTCCAATTGGGTATCATAAACTTTATTTGTTAGTCGGAATGGAATAGACATTACAACATCTCTTGTTCCGATTTTGACATGTGTTAATTACGTGATCAATAATATCATAAAACAAAACACGAAGAAGAAGAAAATAAGGATGATAATAGGTTTGAAAGCCAGTTTGATTCAATAATTTAATCCATTTAAGTCATATAAAAATGATGTTGTTTTGGATTTTATAGTTTTTAAATTTATTAAATAAAATAGCATTGTTTTGATTAGTTATTGTTAGGATATATGTTATATATCTAAATAATTAGTTTTAACATTATTTATTAATCGAACATATAAGATATTAATTAGATAATGACTTGGATTCAAAAAGTTATTAGGAATAATCTTCTAGTTGTGATAAAGTTTTATTTCTAATTGATGTGTCTCTTGGCCAGATGTGCTGGTAAATATCGTATATAATTCTATCCATAGAAGATGTGCATCTTGTGTGGAAGTCTTGCAGTAGTGGGCATTAATTACATACGAAAAAAAGCGAAGCTTAAGTGATATACCGTTAGTTAACTTAAAAATTCCAAGAGTTGGTCTTATACAGTGGGCGTTGATTGAACATGTCTCCAATTATAGCTGAAGGGTATCTCGCGTGAGTGTGGAATAACAACAGTGAAGTGTGCGTTAATTGGGTATTGAACAACACAACTGTATGTGTGCATGTCTTTGGGGTCGCAATACACCGTGGGTTGATTTGTGATTTTCCAGACTTGCTCTTCTGGGTTTATGCGTGAAATATACATGGTGTGTGGAGTATTTCGTATGATTTAATTGGAATTGTTCAAGCTGGATGATTTGCGTGAGTGAAGAACTTTAGGATTCTTGTTTTGATACTGGATTGTTGGACTAGCACACGGTTGGGAATGTCTCTTTCTTTATGCGTTGGCTTTCTGCTGAGAGGTAATTGAGGATTGTGTGTACGTTCTGTCGATTGTTAACTGAGCAGCCGTAGTTTGATTATGGAGTTGTCGTGGATCAGTCCAACTGTTGAACAAATTATCTAAATTTATTTCAGTGGAGCTGAACCTTTCGGAAAGTTATTTTTCTTTTTTATCTCAAGTATATTATTATTTTGTTCTTAGTTGATTGATCACTTGAGTTATTTGTTTACTATTCTTTCGTTAAAAGATTGATTGAAAAAAATCCTCTGTTGAGGTTAGTACGAGGCGATCGTACTATTGGGTGTGAAAATTTTTCACGGGAAGTGAGGTTGAGAGACAATGTTAAGAGTTGAGTGGTGTCAGCTCAGTAAAGTCTTGGGTAAATCTATTGTACTTCGGTGAAAGTATCAAGTTGGGTGAGGGTCTCGCAAACGTAGGCAAGGTGTGCCAAACTGCGTTACCAAATTTCTGGTTCTTTTGATTATTTCGTTTTTTATTGCTTTTGTTTTCGTTTGTACTAGAGACATCCGCGGTAAAATTGAAAAATTTGCGAAACTACTACCTCTTTCAGTTTGTTCAATTAGTATCAGAGAGAGTTCACTGATTCAGAACGTGATAGCAATTGGTGCAGATCTTAGTTTTGAGAACTGGCTATAAGAGAAGGAGCATCAATTATCAAGTTACCGCTTTTGGACGGTTCTAATTATCCTGCATAGAAATCACGGATAATACTCTTTATTCAGGCACAGGGAATAAGAGCTTGGAGCTCGGTGTTACATGGTTGGACACATTCGATGATTACTAACGATAAGGGAGAGACAGTTCTAAAGATCCATCTGAATGGACAAGAGTCGAAGAAGAAAGAGCACTTGGAAACTCACAAGCATTGTACGCAATTTTTAGTGCTGTTGATGAAGGACGCTTCTCAATGATATCAACCTGTGAATCTACTAAAGAAACGTGAGATACTTTGCAAACTATTCATGAAAGGTCTAAATCTGTGATAGCATCAAAACTACAGATGTTAGTTATGAGGTTTGAATAACTGAAGATTGATGAAAATGAGACTATTGGAGACTTTCATGAAAGATTACTAGATATAGTAAATCAGGCACATCAACTCGGAAGGAAATATTCCAATATGAAACTAGTCAAGAAGAGGTTGAGAACATTACCTCCGAGATTTATTCCAAAAATTGCAGCAATCGAGGAGGCCCATGGCATTGATGATCTATTATTGGAGAAGGTAATTGGAATTCTTACAAATTTCGAAATGAATCTTTTAAGGGGTAAACAAGAAAGAAGTAAAGGATTGACACTACAGGTTGAAACTGGCAAAGGTATGAATGATGTAGAAGATGAATCAGACGAGAATGAGGATATGGAGCAATTAAAATGAGAGTTCAGTAAGTGGCTGAAGAGAGTGAAAAAAGACAGACCCGAGTTTAGGCAAAACAGCGGGAGCTCATCGTACAACAACTTCAAACAACAAGTCAAAACTCAAAAGGGAGAAAGAAAGGTAAATAGAATTCAATGCCATGAGTGTCAAGGCTTGGGACATATTCAAGCAGAGTGTGCTAACATCTGGAAGAAGGGAAAAGGGAATTCCTATACGAGCACTTGGAGTGATAACGAATTCGAAGTGAAGAAGAAGCTGTGAATAGTACTGCGTTAGTTATTTTGTATGGTAAAAGTTCAGTTACTTGTTTAATAGTAAATGAAAAGGAAGTAACTGAAGATGAAAAAGTGAGTAAATCAGGAAATTTCAGGAAAAATGCAGACGATTTAGCTCAAAGCTCAATATTAGATTTTGACAGTGATGATAGTACTTTAAATGATAAAAGGAAGGTATTTATGAAGCCTAAGAGTTAATGTATGATAAATAGGTCCAAACATGTAAGAGAAATGAAAGGTTGAAGGAAGAAAACTTCTCTATGAAGAATACTATACGAGAGTTAGAAAAGAAATTGATCTTGACGTCAGATGAGCTTGGGATTGAGAATGTTGAATGGAGGCACACAAAAAACTAGAAAAGTTAATGAAAATTGGTAAGGTTAAAGGGATCTTCAAGGCATTGGTTATAGGGGTGAGTGCTCTAAAGTTAATGAGGAGAAAAATGATATGTCCAGATCTGTCCAAAAAGAAAAAACATTGAGAAAGAATCAAAAATTTGTACCCACATGTCATTTTTACGGAGTTATCGGGCACATAAGGCCGAGAAGCTACAAGATGTTACAAATGATGTTTCAAAGGGATCAAAACCGAAAATCTAGACACTCTCCATTAAATTTCCAATAGCAACCCATAATACCGAAGCAAAATTGGATTAGAAAGGGTCAATTACAGGCACAAAGACATTGTGAAGGAAAAACAAGAAATTTTCTAGATTCACAATTAGTTACTGCTTGTGAAGAAACTGTTCAGACAAAGGATAAATCAGTTACTTCAGAAGAAGAAACTGATGACAAATATAATATGACGAGAAATAAGGCCAGGTTTGAATTTTTTCAAGGGGCACAGGGACTATGTACTTTATATTTTGACTTTTTTGTGTTGTTTAAAAAAACGAAACATAAAAAAGAAGATTTGTCTTTTTTAATTCTTTAGTTTTTATGTTGCTATTATCGTCCCATCTTTTTAGTAGTTTGCATTGTGACTTCTATTTGACTCCACCGAAGACTTTTCAACTCTCTCATCAGTGTGGGTCTCTCTCTCGAGTATATCTCTCTCTCTTGGGCATATCTCTCGGTGTTTTGAATGGTGGTAATTTGTCATCTTGACGTGCTTATAATTCTTCTGCTGAACCTACTACTGATTTTTATGTCTCGTGATTCATTGAGATTGATTGTGTTGAAGGCATTCTTTGTTTTGATAATGTTTTGTCTTAAAGGGGAGACATAAGATTGTTTATGGAAAATGTACTATTCGTCGTACTTTTTGGCCCAAAGGAGAAAATTTTGGATGATTGGATAAACTTGATGTTCTTTGAAACTTGATGTTTGATTAAAGGGAGGTATTTGTCATATGAATTGTGAATTTGATACCTATATGTCCAATTATGTTATTTAGGAGGGGTTTCATATCTGTGACAAACAATTCCAAAAAGAGGGAGATTGTTAGGATATATGTTATATATCTAAATAATTAGTTTTGTCATTATTTATTAATTAGACATATAAGATATTAATTGAATAATGACTTGAATTCAAAAAGTTATTTGGAATAATCTTCTAGTTGTGATAGAGTTCTATCTCTAATTGATGTGTATCTTGGCAAGATGTGCTAGTGAATATCGTGTATGATTTTATCCATAGAAGATTTGCATCTTGTGTGGGAGTCTTGCAATCAATAGAGTAGTGGGCATTAATTACATATGAAAAAAACGAAGCTTAGGTGATCGTTGGTGAACTTAAAAATTCCAAGAGTTGGTCTTATACAGTGGGCGTTGATTGATCATGTCTCCATCTATAGCTGAAGGTTATCTCATGTGAGTGTGGAATAACAACGGTGAAGTGTGCGTTAATTGGGTATTGAACAACACAGTTGTACATATGTATGTCTTTGGGGTCGCAATAAACCGTCGGTTGATTTGTGATTTTCCAGACTTGCTCTTCTGGGTTTGTGTTGAAATATACATGGTGTGCGGAGTATTCCATATGATTTCATTGGAATTGTTCAAGTTGGATGATTTGCGTGAGTGAAGAACTTTGGGATTCTTGTTTTGATGGATCGTTGGAGTAGCACACGGTTGGGAATGTCTCTTTCTTTATTCATTGGCTTTTTTTGAAAGGTAATTGACGACTGCGTGTACGTTCTGTCAGTTGTTAACTGAGCAGCCATAGTTTGATTTTGGAGTTGTCGTGGATCAGTCCAACTGGTGAACAAATTATCCAGATTTATTTCAGTGGGGCTGAACCTTTCTGAAAGTTATTCTTCTCTTTTATCTCAAGTGTATTATTGTTTTGTTCTTAGTTGATTGGTCATTTGGGTTATTTGTTTATTGTTCTTTCGTTAAAAGATTGATTAAGAAAATCCTCTGTTGAGGTTAGTATGAGGTGATCGTACTATTAGATGTGAAAATCTTTTACGGGAAGTGAGGTTGAGAGATAGTGTCAAGAGTTGAGTGATATCGATTTAGTAAAGCCTTGGGTAAATCTATTGTACTTCAGTGAAAGTATTAAATTGGGTGAGGGCCCCGCAGACATAGACAAAGTGTGCCGAATCGCATTACCAAATTTTTTGTGCTTTTTATTATTTCGTTTTTTATTGTTTTTGTTTTCGTTTGTGCTAGAAAAGCTCGCGGTAAAATTTAAAAGTTTGCGAAACTATACTACCCCTTCGATTTTTTAGTTATATTTAAATAACATCATTTTTCATTTTTTAAACCAAATTTTATGTTAATCTTTCAAGATTAAACTTAATTAATTAGAATTAGATTTATTAATTTTAAGTCAAATCTAATCTAACTAATATTATTAATTTTAAATTTAATCTATAAATTATTATATGCACTAAATAATTTAAAAAAAATATTACAAAGGGGATTAATCTTGAGATATAGAATTATCATGAGTTTAATATCAAGCTTATGACATAATTAAGGTTAACAAATTTGAGTGATTAAAATTAATAGGTTAAATTTAAATTGACCAAATTTTAAAATAATTTTAAATTTAGACAAATTAGCTAAAATTAATTTAACAAAATATTATTATTTCAAACTTGACCGAGCTGAACTCAACATGAAATTCATGTTCGAGCCCGACCCCATCTTATTGCATGGAATGCGTTCCTCGTAACAAGAAGGAAAGTAAGTCCTATTAACATTTTGAGACAAAATTCACAAATCTGTTTGATCAATCATTTTGAAGCTTAACCATCTGAGATTGTCATCAACTCCTGACTCTTCCTAACTGTACCAAGAACGAGGTCAACCAGGAACAGGTTTTTCTTTTTCCTGGTCTGAAAATGTTTTAGTTGATACACTCAAGAGCTTGTTAATGGACAATCCTTCTCCAAGAGTCTTCTTTTTTACCTCATACCTATGCTTAATCCTGTCATCAAGCTTGTACCCAAGATATGCAGGAAAAGACAGTAACTCTCCAACTTCCCGTCCCATTTCTTCAATCAAGTACTCCATCTTCTCTTCCAAAGAATCATAACTGTACTGCAGAATTTGAGGGTGCCTCTTGCTCATGGCAAGTATGTCTCCACAAGAAAGTCCATAACTGAAGAACAGCTCGATTACCTTCTGCAGATTCTCGCAGCTTGTTCTTGTCACAGCTCCCATCGCCGCAACTAATTCCTTTGATCCACATTCATACCCAATCTTCAGCAAAAAAACAAGCTTAGGAGCAATGTTGCTTTCAAAGGACAAGGCCAAGAACAGGGGAGCTTTAGTCAAGAACTTGAATATCTCATCAGACTTCAACCCAGACTTCTTAAGAAACTCTATTCTGGGTTGCAACTTTCTCTCCTTGCTCACACTTATCACATTAGGGAACACAAGTAGAATCTTGAATACTTGATGATCACTAAGGCCAGCAAATTTCTTGAATACCTCCACATGATTCTTCATATGCTCCAGACTGTAACTCAAAATCACAGGGGCTTTACGCAATATGGCTGCTGTGGCATCAACATCTCCTCCACTAACCTTCCTCAGAAACTCAATTCTAGGGATCAATCGAGCATCCAAATCATAATTCAGGATCACCGGACGTTTAACTATTATGTCAGCACCACCATAGCGGCTCAAGTAACTCATGGTTCTGTCAATTTCTTCAACAGACTTCCGGCACAGAGCTTTCGACAGATTGGCATTGTTCAGTACGTAAGGAATCTTTTCTTGTGATACTCCATGATCAATAAGCAGTTTCACTTTTTGATCAAAACCCACTAAGAATATCGGTTTGGTGGAACCCAAAACTCGTTTGAGCTGCGTGGGATTGATGTTAGCTTGTAAAACATTAAGCACATAATGAATAAAGGGATCGATTTCCTCTGCTGTTAACACAACTGGGGCTTTAGTAACCAATTGTTTCAGTTCAATGCCATGGATTCCAGCAGCACGCAAGGAGACCACTCGGGCTCGCATGGACCCGAAAGTTACCAACTTTAGAGCTGGGTTTCGCTCTAACAGTTCTCGGGTTCCATTTTCATCGATCCCAATCTCTGCCAAGAAAGAGTACAGCAAACCTGAAGCAAGAGGAAGCTTGTCAATCTTGAGCCAAAATAAGTACTTTCGAAAGATGACCGATGAAAGTGAGAGCTTACTCACCGATGTTATTACCAAGCTTGACAGATGAGTCGAGGCCAGTGCATTGGACAACAATATGCTTATAGAATCGAAAGTCCAAAGGTCTGAAAACTGATCTCAACTCAGATCTCAACGGTTTGAAGAACTCCTGATGAATGCAGGACGCTGTGAATGGAGTAACTGAGCAGTACGAATGGGATGGAGATGAGCTAAGTGCCTGTGAAAGAGACCAACAACAAGAAGAAGAGGAAGAGGAAGACGAGAAGAACGAGTACGAGAACATATCGAGAAGAGTAAACCTTGTCTCGCTGGTCTCGCTCGCCTGTTGTGACTAAGCTTCGACTTCCAATTTCCAACGGATAAGGGCGTCACCAGAGAACCACACGCGTGCTTATGCTCTCCTTTCGGCGCACATACATTATTACTTCTTGGCCCAAACATGTCCGCTTAAATGAGAATAGATTTTTTGCCCAATATTATTTTATTTTATTTTATTTTATAAAATTTTAGTCATTTATTTCGTGAGATTCATGCGAGCTCTATACGAGCTCCATATAAATAAATAATTAAAATTTATTTGACACAATAAAATACAATAATATTAGACAAAAGATATAAACTCTGCTAAGAGATTGATTAACTTAATCGAGTTTCAACTCGATTGAGTAGGAAGACTCTCTTAAACCTCAAATTTAAATTTTTTAAAATTTAAGCAGAAACTCGATTGAGTAGGGAGACTCTCTTAAACCTCAAATTTAAATTTTTTAAAATTTAAGCTTACTAAAAATTAATTAATTTTAAACATTATTGGACCAAACTCAATTTTTTTAATCATTCTTAAAGTTAATAAGAATTATAAGAGTGAGTCGGAGTATAACCATATGATTATTATTATTTTGATATTTCATTAGTTCGAGTATAATTATATAATAATTATGATTTCAATAATTAGATATTATGATCTATAAAAAAACATATACTTAGATATTTCAATTAGTGAAAGAATTTAATTAAGTTGAACTATTTTTCAAATAAATACTTAACTAATATTAGGCCATAAATAAAATATTAGATCAAACTCTTCTTTGATGTTAACATATCGGCTCGAGAAAAGGTAAAAAAATGAGATTAAATTACAAGATACAAGAAACATTGGTAGCTCATCACACAATTGAGCTCTTTTTATAGAAGACAATAAAATATCTTAAATTAAGTTTTTTTTCCCCATAGAAATGTCATAAAAGCCTTGTTTTTAGTCTTGCTTAATCCAACTTTGTAAAGACCTATTGATGCCTTTTACAGCTTAATGAATGAATTCTTTTATCACTTAAAGAAAATAAGATATATAAAAATATATTTTTATAGCTTGTAATATAAAATATTATAAAATAAATCTTGAAATATATTTAACATATTATTAAAAGGTGAAAATATTTAAAATAATTTACCCTAATTTTTATGACAATCTTTTTTTAATATTATTTATTTTTATATGCTGACAAATAATTTATAATAAACATAAATAAATTAGATAATATTCATTATAATGCGTACAAAACTAATTAAAAAAAGATAGCTCCCTAACTTTTTCAAGTGCTTGCTTGTTCACTTCCCTACATAATCACTATTCCCATGGAAAATGGTACATGTAGGAGCAAAGTAAAAAACTCACCTTGTCACGCCCATGACAATTATTTTTGTTTACTTTTTGTTAATAAAATAATATAATTAATTAAAATATATTAAAATTAAATATTATTAATTAGAATATATTAAAATTAAATGTAATTAATTATAATATATTAAAATTTGATGCCAAACAAAAATTTAACAAATTTTATTTTTTCCTTTTTAGTAAAATAATATAATTAATTAGAATATATTAAAATTCAATATAAAATTTTAATATTTTTTCTTTTTTAGCAAAACAATATAATTAATTAAATATCATTAATTAAAATATATTAAAATTAAATGTAATTAATTAGAATATATTAAATAGTAATGTAAAACAAAATTTTAATAAAATTTTATTTCTTAAGATTTTTAACAAACTAACTACTATTAATGATAATGGTAATCATTTTTTCATCCTAACCAACTATCATAATTATAATGATTATATCTATTTTCATTTCTCACTATATTCATTCTTATTTCTGTTACCTTGCCCATGTGAACTACACGCCCACTCAATTAGCTAAGTAGAAAATGCTCGAACCTTGATAAAATCACTCAACCAAGTTATCTTACAAATCATGCTTTCGAATTGAGTAATATCAGAGCTTTGGAATAACAGAATTTTCAAGCCTTGTACTACTTTTACTGTCCTTAGCATGACCTTTTGGAACAGTTCTTAGCTTTTATAAGATCCATAGATGGGTTGCTCTTAAATTTTCTCGGTGATCTGCAGTAACAAAATGAGCAATATGTTCAGTTTTTTATGCAAATTTTAAGCCCTAAGATCCCAAGAGTTCAAGCAACTAGATATGGATGCATGTATACACTTGCCTCTTTTTCAAAAAGGGGCCAATATCATCTGGTGTTTCTTTACAAACTTGTGTATTCTCATGGAATGGTATCGGAATCTGCAGAAGAAAGCAAAGAGCAAGTACCAAATGCTTGGTATATCTCATATTTGATATGCATGATGCTCAAGTTAAATAACAAACTCTCGTGTTGAAAACTCATCGATCAACGTATGCTTGCTGTGAGTTTAGTCATATTCAGAAATGCAAAATTAAAGATAAGCTCAGAGTAGCAAAGAAACCTTAACTTGGAATGTAGGATTGGAAGAGAAGTTCTCTCTAACGTGAAAACAGGGACAACATATTAAGCATCAAAGCAAACAAGCGGAAAAAGAAACATAGCTCACGTAGAGTCGAATACTTAATTTGTTGCAGAATAAATTTTGGGAGTGCCCACTAAGAGAATGTGTGGATGAGCAAATTGTGAACTGCAGTTCCAAAGAATTGATTAATCCAGACTAGTAGCAAGAGAATTATAACTGTTATAACTGCATTTACGATTAAACTCTCTGGAGAACTTGTGTGAATGCATATCATTTATATGTCAAAAAGGAATATCTAAGCTCCAAAATCAAGTTATAACTTACATAAATTGCTCTCTTTTAATTGAAATAACTAGGCCATTCTGTTCCATCAACTATCAAAAGAAAAATTTGCAGCACACAAAACCTATCTTTGAGAGAACTTTAATCCGTACCATAAAGTCGAAGGCTTAGAATTGAAGTCGAATGTAAACTCATTTGAGGTGTGAACAGTCTGTTAAATTTGAGAAAGCTGACCATCACAAACACGAAGTTGTGTTGTTGCATTCATAACGATGACACTGGACCAAGATGAGTATGTAAACGTCCAGTTTATAGACTCTTCATATGAAATGGACATTTTCATGTGAAACAAGCATGAATTTAAATGAAATTCAGTTCCAAGCGCCAAGGACATTCTCTAATGCTACAAGCATTAACTGCAGTTTCATTGACATAAAAGAAAACCTTAATCGATGCATTAATTCATCAACATTTTCAGGAACTTTCCTCTTTCCACTGACATATAAAGCTACAAATAAATGAGCCCAGCAAGTATCTAAATATAACTGGTGAAGTAAGCAAGTATCTAAATATAACTGGTGAAGTAACTTTTCGCATCAGCATTACTAAAAAGATTCAATCTTTAATTATCAAGTGACATTAAGATGAAAGGCCAAATGCAAAAGCGTTTAAAAGCAAGCTATCTTTTGATATTAAATGAGACCAGTTTGATGAAGCATTCATGTAACAATCTTCATGAATTTGAATAAGTCGATGATAATCCAACAAACCAATTCAGTCCCAATGCTAAAAATCCACTTATCAGTTCATCTTGCACATAGAATACCAGAAGACAAGAAGCCCAAGCAACTAATAACTCCAACAATAGGCATATATTTCACCAACAACAGAATGAAGCTCAAATAGATCACATAAAAAATAAAGAAACTGCATTATATCAGCACCTGCAATCTAAATAAATCAGGTAGATTAACACTGGTCATCAAAGTCGTCATGGATGTGTGATATGTGAGAAAGTCATGCATATTAGGCAAGTTAAAGTGCAAGCAACTCACATCATTTGATGGGGCCAAGTCCCCTCCACTGAAACTCTGGGAGGAGGAAAAGTTCGGGTTCAAAACCTTAACTTTCTTCTTCGGGCCAACGTTTCCATTCACATCTCCAGGACCCATGTCCAGTTTCTTCCTCTTCTTGGTTCCACCAAACCATGATCTGCTCTTCTTGTCCCGAATTTTCCAAGTATGCTTCTTTCTGAACACCAACTTGTCAAACTTCCACACCACACAACTCGTATCGATCACCGTCACTTCGCTTCTAGAGTAACCCTTCAGCTCTTTATCACCACCATCAACACCATTAGAACTCTTCTCACGTTCCTGCTGCTCTTCTTCTTCTTCTCCTCCACCTCCTCCTTCTTCTTCTTCCTCTACCTCAACATCGAGATCATCCACACAATCCACACTACCAACAACACGCTTCTCTTCCTTGGTCCGAACATTGGAGTTACTATCGGAATTCAAAGAGGAAGTAGTGGCGGCGGGGACACTCTCGTCTTTTCGCTCCTGACCCACACAATTCCCTTGGATTTCACGGGAAACGACGCAGAATTTAGGGTTAGCTTGTTTCCTGGGAGCTTTTCTTGTGGGATTTTGATAAGGGTCACCCATGTTGAACAGGCCCGAGAGAGCATTTGTCATTACATTGAACCACTGTTTGTCTCTGCTCTCGCTACGAATCTCCTTTGTGGCTTGTCTCCGCTGTTTACCGTCGGACTGAGACGACTCGGAAGCATTAGTAACCGAGTCGCCATTATCATCTTTGTTCAGGAGGAAGTGCTCGAGGTCAACGTTGTCGGCGGCCGGAAAGCCCTTGCTGGAACGGAGGTGGTCCAGCCATGTTGAACCGGACTTGCCGGAACAAACCATTGGAGCATGTGACCGAAAAATACGATCGGGCGGTCAGAGAATTCCGGTGAAATCGTCAAGCTTGTAGTTTGAGCTCCAAAGGCTTCTACTTTCAACTCTCACCCGCCACATGTTCGAATAAATACTTTAGCCATCTTAATGCAATTTGTGTTTAATTTCTATTTGTCATTATAATGGGATTGGTTTGGACCCAAAAAAAAAAGGTAATAATAACGAGATTAAATAAGTACGAGATTGAGAATAAATATTATTATTATAATTACGATGATTAGATAAGAAGAAGAGATGGTTGTTATTATTATTAATAGTAATTGGCTTGTAAAAATTTAAAAATAAAAATTAATTATATTTTAACTAATTAATTAATTAATTTTAAATTAATTATATCGTAATTAGTTAATTATTTTAGTTAATTATATTTTAATTAATTAATTGTATTTAATTAATTAGTATTAAAAATATTTATAAAAAAAGTTACTATTAAAAAATGAGTTTCATTTTTCTACTAAATAAAGGATACGGAGGATTCTTCAAAAGTGGGATATCAAATTGTTGCCCCTATAATGATAATCAACAATATAACTTCAAATACATATATATATATATATATATGTATTATTAATTAAAGTTAATTAAAAATTTAAAACTTTCATCAAATTTTCAATTATAGCCTGAAATTTAAAAAGTAGCAACAAAATATTTAAACATTTAAAATTTTTAATTCTAGCCCAAATTTTAAAAAGTAACAATAAAATGTTAAAACTTTCAATTTTCTTCAATTCTGGCAACATTATTTGTTGTTCTCTCAATATCTTTAGCCTTTTATTTTTTGTTTATTATTCTGACGCTTCAGACTACTCTCACGTTACGGCGTACTGCACTTGAAAGTTTTTCATTTTTAGTTCGTTCTTTTGATGCCTTTAGTGTGAGGGCATCAGGGCTATGTAATATGAAAATCGAAAGGTGAGGGCATCAAGAGAACAAACTAAAAATGAAGGAAAAAATTGAAATTAAAACGTAATCTGATTTAGGTCATTTTTAAACAACGACGTCGTTTTAATTATGTGATTAAATGACGTAGTTTTAATAATCTTCATTTGTTGTGTTAATTTTGGCTAACGTGTATTAATAGTTAAGGTTTCTGAAACACGTAGCAAATCACGTCATCAAACTTAACAGAAATACTAACGTTGGGCGAGAATTGAAAAAATTTGAAAGTTTGAACATTTTATTACTATTTTTTGAAGTTAATGCTAGGATTGAAAAAAATTATAAAATTTTAGCATTTTATTGTTACTTTTTAAAATTCTGGTTATAATTAAAAAATTGTCAAAAGTTTGGACATTTTTTAGTAATTAACCTATTAACTATTATTATCCTAAATTTATATCCAGCTATTATCGGCTTGTTTTGCGCTTTCTATTATGAATGGTAAAATTAGTTTAAGTTAGTTTAATTATCGAATTAATCTTGAGTTAATTTGAGTAAAATATTATAATTTTAATTCTTTAATTAAATAGATTTGAAATTATTAGAATTAGGTTCGGATCAAATAAAAAAATACTATATGATCTAACTTATTTTCAAATTTACTTTTCTCTTATTTATTTTATATTGTCTTTTGACATTAAAAAATAAGATTCTCCCTTATTTTAATAGAGAAAATTATAAATTAAATTCACATTTAAGAGTTAAGTCAACTCTGAATCAATTTAACTAAAACGTAGTCATTTAGCCTTTAAATTAATTGAATTTTGCATTATTAAAATAAAAATAAAATAAAATAAAAATATAACCCAAATTAGGTCTAATTTATAACCAAATATGCTTTTTATTTGTCTCAGTTGTTGCATTACATTAAAAAAGAAATTATATGTACCAATGAAGATTTGGTAGATAAGATCATAAGAAAGTCACCCAACTACCCAAGCCTTCCTGATAGTAACATCAACCTCAACGATATGAATAGCATGAAATTCCAACAAAAAGAACAAATTTCACTAAACAAACATATCTCTCTAACCTATATTTTAGGTGTTATATAATCAACCAAAAGCACTCTAAAGTCTAAACTATTGTCTAAGATGCTTTGAGTTAATGCCAAAGCGTAGAAACCAATGTTTCTTTGTTAAATTTCAAGTTTCAAAACCCTCAACAACTAAGAGAATGCATGTCCTTTTCCTACTTCCAATGATCACAAGACACGAGCTTAATTGAGATGGCAGGAGACAATGGCTGCTGGATTGGTACAAAAGAGTAAGACGATAGCGGGAACTTGTCGCCGCATCACATCTTAAACGGTACGAAAAAGAAGAGAATCGAGAAAACCAAAGACATTGTAATTTATATTGTCCATGCCCTTAAAATGAAGTTACAGAGAATTGTGGGAATCAAGTTCGTGACTTGTCGCCATTTTCATTTCCTCTTTATCTACTCTGCCAATTCTGACGGATTCTGTTCTTATCTTCTACTTGTTCGTGCATGACCACTTTCCATTATAACATTTTTACTTGTTTCTCAGCCACCAAAACACGCAGATGGTCACATGAAAACCCAATCTTTTCTTGTCCACAACCGCCGCTCTTCCTCACCCCTCGCGTCTCCATCATTCATCTTCCTTACCGTAACCAAACATATTCGCACCAAGACAACACTAACCCATCACTCTCTATTCTCAGAAATTCACGTGATTTTCATTCCCGGTTTATTCTCGCCTCTCCTCTTCCTCAAGAATTCATTTTTGTTAATCTTGGTTCCTGATATTGAAATATATACATATACGAGTATACAGAAGACGTTTTCTTTTTCCTCCAATGACTAGAAAAATCCCAACTTTAATGTTGGGATGACCCCTTTTTCTCATTTCCTTTCTGGGTTTTGATGTTTATATGAAGTTTGGATAGAAATTGCTTTGACTGAACCTGTGTATGAGCTTGTGGAGAACCAGTCATTGGTTGGATTTTGTACAAAGATGGTGATCTTTTTATGTTCAGTATGTGTAGCTTTCCTTGTTGGGGTAACTGTTGGATGGGCATGGAAACCCAATTGGGTGGATTCCAAGAGAGACAAGTTAGCATCTTGTATTTCCAAGTTATTGGATTCTTCGTCATCGTTGAAGGGTTTCGCGTTTGCTCGCTGCTTGAACTCACCACTGGCAAGGTCAACAAACTGCCAAACATGGCTTCTTGAGAATTCCATGGAGAAGAAGCAACATTTTGTTCAGCCAAATGAATATGAAGATTGCAGGTACTAGCATGTATACTTGCTAATTCATTTTCTAACCATTTGGGTTCTAAACGAAAAAGTAGTTTTTTTAAAACTGAATTGATTTGGCCTGTGCGTCTCTCTCATGTTAAAACTGAAAGACACCGAGTTCTTTCATTTGAACTTTAAGTAATTGATAACTCTTAAGGGATTAATTGATTATATATATCGGATTGACTAGCTTTTTGTTGATTTACAACCATTTCTACCAGTACATCGCAGCTGAAAGAAGAATGTTCTGAAGTTGCCCATCTTGTGACGGAGGAGGATTTGAAACATTTATATCAACTCGTTGAAGTCAAAGATGGAGGTCCTACTTGGATGCAGATGATGGATCGTTCTAATCCAAGTATTGTTTACCAAGCATGGCGAAGGGAACCTAAGGTAGATATTTCTACTGTGTTTAGATGGATCAGCCATTATACTAAGTGCTCAAAATAATCATAGCATAGGTACATTTCGAGTTTAGTATAGGTCAATGTTGTGCACCAGTTGATGTTTTGATGGCTTGTTAGTCTGGTCCTCCTCAATACCGAAGTCGAACTGTCTTTGAGGATGCTTCACCTGAGATTTTGAGAGATTTCTTCTGGGATGACAAACTTCGACCCAGGTGGGATGACATGCTTGCTTATTCTGCTACTATAGATCAGTGCCCTGTAACAGGGACCATGGTTGTGCAGTGGATAAGAAAAGTGAGTGTTTCCTCTATACAATCTGATTGTTGCTTGTCAATCCTTCTGTTATATTCATGTGATGCTTTCTTCTAATACTTTGTTTTACAGTTTCCCTTTTTCTGCAGCGACAGGGAATATATAATAGGTCGACGAATTTGGGATTCTGAAAGATCTTATTACTGTATTACAAAGGTATGAAACAAGAAATTCACATAGCTTATCCTTTTTTGCAGCTGCAAGTATATATTTCACATATGTTTACTGGGTGAGTATCTCTCCCTTTGAAGCAGCAAATATGGAAATGGATTTTATCATGAAATTGGGATAGAAGGGTGAAGTGAAGGAGTTATTTGACTTACAATTTCATATTTAAGTTAACATAGACAACAGATAGAGCTGAAGACTGATGAGATAAAAATGTCCATTCAGCAGAATCAGGGACAAATTACTTTCAGGTTCATGTTATTTGAATATTAAGTACTAGACAGGTTCTAGATGGACTGCTAGATTTGAGTGGCTCAAAATTTCCATTATAAACCTGAAGTTATTTGTAAAATAGGATTGAATGTGATCAGATATAATCATCATTGACAAGGAACAAGAAAGAAAATGTTCCAGGTGAAGAACACGAAGAATTTGGATGGCAGATAACATCTATCTCTCAATGAGAAATGTCCTGCCTTCATTCTATGGCTTGAATCGTGTTCATGCCATTTTCAGAGTTAACTTCGTTTAGATTTTGGTTTTTCAGCTTCAATATTTTTTATTATCCTATAATGTTCCAGGGAGTGCCTTGGCCTTCTATACCAAGGCGTAACAAGCCAAAACGTGTTGATATGTACTACTCAAGTTGGTTTATTCGAGCAGGTAGGCTACATCTTTTTGTGCATGACGACTGAAGAATGTTTTGAAATTCTAACTTTACATTGTGCCTGATGAGTTTTATGACTAGTTTAATCCATTTGCACAGCACACATAGATAATATAAGTAAGACTTGATTTTGTTTCCATCAAATTGGCCAGTTGAATCAAGAAGAGGTGATGGAAGGCTAACTGCATGTGAGGTACTGTTTTTCCACCATGAGGATATGGGCATCCCATGGGAGATTGCAAAGCTTGGAGTACGACTTGGGATGTGGGGAACAGTGAAGAAGCTTGAGCCTGGCTTACGTGCTTACCAGAAAGCAAGAGCATCCAGAGCATTACTCTCTCGACCAGGCTTTATGGCTCAGGTGACTACCAACATAAGTCCAGAGCTTTTGAGGGCCTTGAGAGATGTTGAGGATTTTCCAGAAACTGAAGTAGCAGCTGCACCCAACAAACCTTTGGGTAGGAACATCCCGAAGTTCTTAATTATCGGTGGAGCTATCATTCTTGCTTGTACTATTGATCAGGGTTTCCTGCCCAAGGCATTTATATTTGGTATAGCTAGAAGGTTTGCTAATCCAGGAAAGAGACTACAAGTGTGATTGTGGGCCTCAAAGCTATAATTTTGCATCGTTGGATTGGAGGTTCTCAAATTTATACCTTTATTTACTCCATTTTCAATAACATTAAGAATTGATCTTTGTATAACATTCAGTAGATGCAAAATTTCACAGATATACACATGAACTTCCTGCATGATTGTGCGAAAGCATAAAAAGTCAATGTCCCTATATCTGTTGGGTCTGCATTATTACTGCTTGTCTTACCAAGTTGATCCTTGTTAATGTATGTAAATATTGATTGAATGTATTGTCGAATTGAAACCTTCACGCTCATCTTAACTGGATGGAACAAGTGTTGCAGGTCATTTTTCCTTTTCTGATATGTTATCTCAGTAGCAAATGAGCATCAAGTTTCTTGGAGAACAATCACTAGTACTAGAAAAATACTACTCCTGATGATAAAATGTTCTTATTGCTTCCGTGGAGTTTACAGATCAGGATTCTCTCTTCTCCTTTTTCTCCCTTCTGATGTATCAAGAAGAAAAGTAACATGTACTTCACCAGATTATAGATAAATAGATCTGCCAAGGACGAAAGCTCGTAGCTCTCTCTCTCTTTTTCCCAAGAAATTAGAATTCTGTGAATGAGACTGAAAAAAAAATCATCCCTATCAAGTCTCAAGTCAAAACTGTTTCTTCCATGAGGAAATCTCAAGTTTAATTCTGTAGAACAATGTCATAAATGTGTGGAAGTGAAAATTCTCTTCAGGCTATCAAAAAGTAAGCCCTTAAGAATGTCCATGAAAGAGTATGATAATTTGCATTCTAACTACAAATAATTACCCTAAATCATCAATCTTTGGCTATTAGGCAGGCTTGTATGGAAACTCCTGCATAGCCAGCATTTCAGTGAGTAAAAAAGCTTAGCAGAATCAATGACCCACTAAGGTTTCAAAACAGTTCAGTCCATCGAATTGTGGCGCTAACTTTGGCACCTCTGCCATTTATTTGGCCACTGTACTCCCACCAGCTGCTCTGGCTCCATCTCCCATCTCCTGAAAAACACTTCAGGTTGATACCAACTTACATCTACTATACAGGTTCTTCTTCAATAAAGAACCAAGAACTAGAAGTACGTAAACAGGCATGTTCCTGGAAATTGTAGAGTCTAGATTCTGTACTTACCCGAGCTTTTGAATAACCCCCGTCAAAGAAACAAATCCTTACTGCAGAAGCAACAGCAGGTACTGTCATTGACACAAGTCCAATGGACATTGCGTCCTGAAAGTTCTAATCTTGCTCTAAAGACGCAAACTTGGTTTTTAACTAGAAACTGGTCGTTTCTCCTTTGTATGCTTTTTCCGGAAAAATGGGCAAAGGAACATGAGATGGCTTTGGTGACGAAGCAAGGTAAAGAATGGGCTTAAACGAAGAAACTTTCAGGAATGGCTTCAAGAAAATGAGGAAAAGGTGGCCGATTTGATAATTTAATATTTAAGAAGTCGACAACTTTAACTTGAGGATCAAGAATTGAAAGAATCATAAATAATAGTTTGTCACCTTACCTTCTTAACTATATCAAAATCCAATCCTGTGGTCTACGAATCAAAAGATTAAAGCTCTTCATGAAGGTTTGTTAACTTAAAGAGTTCATCCAATGAAGATTTGATAACCCTGTCCTATCCAGTTGAGCTTTTGGAAGTGGCTTCGTAAATTCACAAAGTGAAACACGACAGCTTGAGTGTGATCTAGAAGTCGAAACGGTCCAGATTAAATCTAACCTGAACTCTTATCTTTCCTTTCCTTGTTAACATCATAAAACTTCAAATTTATAGCAAACTCAAGGAATCTCAAACATTTGTTACAGAGATTCCTGTTGACATAACTAAATCCATCATTTTGCAGAAAAGAGAGCTTCTTTTAATGAATTGGGAGCTTCACAGTTTCTACTTCTTCAAATTGGAAAACAATTCTGATCATATATTGTCAAAACTATCTCACCATATTTACATATAAATAGGAAATGAATACAAAACAATTAAAAGTCTATAAGATGAGTCGAAAATGAATACAAAACAATTAAAAGTCTATAAGATGAGTCGATGTTAATACAAACGACCCTCATTTACAATTACAGAAACTCTAAAATCATATGCAGAGATTTTGTCAATATCGAACTATCGTCTCGAAACAGTTGACGCCATCTAACTCAGGTGCAAACCTTGGCTTCATCGACGATCTTTTAGATTGTGAAGCACAAGGGGATGGTTTGTTATTCCGATCGGATGGACTTGACTTCCTAATGGAGGAGTCAACAACCGCAGCTCCATCTTTCGATGGACTAGAAGCAGTAGTACTTCCAGAATCCAAGGAAAGGCTCAGCTTCTTGCCATAAGTGAACTCTGCGCAGAGAGCATCAAACGAGCTAAATAAAGACATCATCATTATTTCGAAAGCAGCTAACTTTCCGATACTGAAAGGAATGTTCTTTGATCTATGAGATGGTACAACGCTTGGAACTTTTTTGTCTGGAAGAACAAGAGAAACAGGTAGGAGGATATATAAGAGTGGGATTGGAGAAGAAGGAAAGAGAGAAGAGATTGACGGAGAGAAGGCAAGAAAGTTCCTTTCACCGTGGGAATTGGAAATACCTGGAAACACGATGCTTGGTCCTTTATGGACGACCGTTGGAATTTTAGACTGTTGACTAAATAGCATAAACAAGTCCACCTTGACAAATGGCAGGTTGGGATAGGGCGGGAGGCCTAGAACTTATCTTCTTGATGGAAGAGGAAGCCAGAGAGAAGACTCTGGAAGAAAGTTGGATGTGTTCGGTACTTTGAATCTTATCCTGTATTGAATTAGTCACGAGTTGAAGGTGCTCGGTACTTTGAATCTTATTCTGGATTGACTTAGCAACTTCGTGAATGCTGCCATATAAAATTTCCCTATTTTATTTATGTCAAAGTTCAGATTTCATTTATTGCGCACGGTCTAAAATTTTTATTTCCATAAGAGTTCTTAATGCACAAGTCGTCCAACCTAGTAAGTTCAAGCTCCAATATTCTATGACGAAAGTTCCATGTTCTAACCTTCGACAGGAAGAGGGATGTATCAAATCCACAGGTTCTGGTGGCTGACACATAAGAATTGTTGGTCCTACTAACCTTGTCAATCCACTCAATGTGCCCCTGTAAGAACCAAATCACTCACCTCCAAACAAGATCCTAGCTCCAACTTCACCACTTGAGATTCAATTGTCCCTGATGTCGGTTCAAGAGCAAGAGCATATTAACAGTGACTTTGAAATCTTTCCACTTTGTTTTAAGCAGTTCTCATGCCACCTCTCGAGGAAAGATTTCGTCGGTACCAACTCAACATGGCCTTAAGGACAAATTCAATAGCATTGGATCGCCTAGAGAAGTAATGATACAGCGGCTGATGCCCAGAAGTTAATAAGAAATGACAACAGAGCCCAGAATGTAGCACCAATTAGATTGTTAAGTGTTGGATGAACTTGGCTACTGTTGGATCAGAAACTAGCAGGTTTTCCATCTTGGCGGGCAGGAGTGCGTGTTTTGCAAGACTTTCTCTGTTCATCCTGTCTGCTCTAACAGGTAAAGTTGTTCATTTTATGCTCGACGCATGTTAGTAAATAAGTAGAGTAACTATGTGTTGCCTTTTCATGCAACCATATTCCTTTTAGAATGCAAGTCTCATTCTTTTCTTCTGCATAATTGAACACCAAACGAAGCAGAAAATGACACAAATGATTGATTCAGTTTCTTCTACCCGTTTGATTCTTCTGTGAGAAATCTGATTCAGCAATACGTTGGATGAATCCTATAAACCTCGAAACTGATACAGGTCCCAACTGCTATCGAAGCAGTACACATCCCTAACAAGCCATTATTAATTTGGGAACGATGAAAAACCAGGGTTGACCTAAATGAGGCTATATAGGCAAGCACTCAGATGACATATATAGGCAAGCGCTCTGATGACATATAAACACAGTTATACAAGGCAGACACGAAACAATTCCAAGATTGGCAAACATCACGTGAAGATCCCAGTTGCAGCCCTTAGGGCTCTATACCTTGGTAGTTTAACATTAACATTCAGGATATCTAAAGTGTAAATCAATATGAAAAACGTTATGGCTCTAAACGGCCTCCACCATATATTCATGTTTTATCACAGTAATATGACATAATGAGCAGACACTTGCAACAGATAAATTTTGGCTACCATATACAGAGAGAGCTCATCTATTATTGCTAGAAGTTGAGTATTTCAAGGGCAATCATTGACACTATCTACTACAAGCAACAGTGAAAGGCAAAGCAGGCAGAACTACCAATGAACAAAAGAACTTGCAAAATAGGTAAAGATATCACCTCCAGACTAATTCACCACACTTACAAAGACACTAGTGATATCATCTGTAGACTGTAGGTACAAGCTACCTAAAAAGAACTACTAAATCATCAACAAACTAAGTGGTACAAAGATATAACATCTTCAGTTTACTTCCCAGTTCAAAAAGAGTTGATGCAGCTTCCTATCAGAACTAAATAAACTACGTATTGCAAGTACTATCACCATTTTTTCAGAATCCGATGAAAAGAGAGAATAAATGGCTATACCAAACAAGAATAGATAGTAGAGAGTAACAAAAAAGGGAATCAAACGTTCTCAAAATTGAACTCAGATGACTCGGATAAATCTTGAGCCAAAAATACAACCACTTGCACTGTAATGTTGTTCGCGAGTGCAAAGACAAGATTGAACTAAATTGAACTAATTTTCAAGAACCTAACTTTCCAAACCGTTTAAAAAAGAGAATAAAATAGACAACTCTAGAAAAGCATTTAATCAAACAGACTGAAGCCCATATCGTCATCACTCTCTTCCTTTGGCTCCTCCTGCATCCAATAACAAATCCAAAAGAAAAACACTTAGATCGATGCAATGATACCAGCAACATCAAAACATCGAAGAGACTAAAGAGTGAAACCACCTTCTTCTCCTCAGCAACTGGGGCGGCAGCTGCGGGTGCCGCACCACCAGTAGGAGCTGCGGCAGCGACCGGAGCACAGCCGCCTCCGGCACCGACGTTCAGGATAAAGTCATCCAAGTTCCTCTTTTCCGCCAACTTAGCGAAAAGGCTCGGCCAGTACGTTTCCACCGAAACGTCGGCGGCTTTCACCAAAGTTGTTATCTTTTCAGCCTGTTTCAAATCACGCACATACATTTGACATTCCACAGAAATCAAAAAAGAAAAAAGAAGATGAACAGAAGAATAGTAATTACTGTGATGGGAATGTCTTCAGCATGGAGAATCAAAGCCGCGTAGGTGCAAGCAAGTTCTGAGGCCATTGTAATGTATAATCGAAAAGCTATAGATCTACAATCTGTGGAAATTAACAAGAAGATTGTTACCGAAAAATTCAGAAACCCTAATCTAAGTATTACTAGTACAGAGACACAGACGTAAGAGAGAGCTCAGAGTCACAGGGAGAGGAAGCGAGCGAAAGTTCGTTAGGGTTAGGGTTCGATAATGCGTTTATATGTGTTTGGAGATTAGGGCTGGGGTTTTGTTCCGTACTGATTAGGTTTTGGGGGCCCAAAACCATTTTCCCCAATTTAGATTTAGATTTTTTCATTCTTGTTGTGCCCCCTAACTTGTATAAATCTAAAAGTGGAAAAAATGGAAAAAATAATTAGAAGAATATGCATATATAATTATTAAAATGATTTTAATATGAGAACTTATATAAAAATTAAGCTTAGAATCTTTCAATTCATGCTATTAATTAATAGTTCTCGTTTTTAATATCACGTATTTTTGTTTTTCTTTCACTTTTTTCATCTTTTTTATTAAATTTGATTTTTTTATCATCAAGTCGCAGGAATATCTTATTTTATAATAATTTGGACTTATATAGTCTTTCATTAATCAGAGTTACGACTCTATTTTACATAAGATATGTATAATTAATATAATAAATATCAATTTATTCTATAATACAAAAAATTAAAAAAAATCACCAAAATATTTATACCTTATATTAAAAATCTATTATATTACTCGAATAAATATTTAAAAAAAAGATAGACCATATTTACCATATTTTTGCTTAGAATCTAAAAATAAGGATGGCAAATTTTGACCGTGGGCTTAAATTTAGTTACTTTTAATGGGTCAGTTCAGATTTATACTAATTTGAGATCCAATAATTCTAAACAAAATAATTTTTTTTATTTAAAATAGTTAAGTTTTGGATAAGTCTGAGCCTAGATAGCTCAACCTCTAAACCCAATTGAGAAAATTACGATGAAGGTATTTTGATTCATTAAGTACAACCCAATATCGTTGTTGGAATAGCCCAAATTAATGGGATGTGATTCTCTGGCTCTATTTTTGTGTACCTATCTTGTTCTATTAGATTCAAACTATCTATTTATGCGGTCCCATATAAATAGATGTTTGGATCTAATGAGACAAGATAACTACATAAAAAAGAGGACAGAAGATTTCAGACCCAAATTGATTAGTAGGTTAAACTTAATCGTACTGATTTGATTAATTAATTAATAAGAAAGTCTAAGCCACATGATTCATGCGTATTATTTAAATACATGGGAGGGAAAGCAAGCGAATCTCGAAATAATACAATATTGCTTTTTTATTATTTATCGATTTTTTAAGGTACACAAAGCAGCCTGTGCCGTGGCTTAAAAAAAAGAAGAAGTTGGAAACAGCTAAGAAACGGCCGACGAGATTATTTTATTTATTGCATAATATTTCCAATAACTATTTTCTTTTCCAAATGAAATAACACATTGTAATTTTTATTTTTTTAATTTAGTATTAAACTTTCTAAAATTTTCAATTTAGTGACTTATATTTTTAATTTAATACAAAATATGTCAAAATTTTATTTTACAAATATAATTAAACATTTGGATAATATTTAGTGGATATTTTACATCAATAAAAATAATTTATTGACCTGATACGTATAAATTTAATAAGTTAATCATCGAATTAAAATCTTAAAAATTTTGGTACTAAATTAAAAAAGTTACACTTTTGTATTTTTCATATTTATATTTACGTGTATTAAAGTTAGAATAGTAAAAAAAGTGTAACAAAATATAATAAAATTGTCACATAAGATTATCATAAGCTCGATATTTATTGTAATATTGATTTATCATTTATATAAATATTTTATTTTTATTTAACTTATTTATTTAATCGTTTGTTTATTTTTATGTATTTATTATTAGTATTACCATCTTTTATGTCTTTTTATTTTTATATTTTTTATGTGGGTCTATTAGAAACAGTCTGAGTCTCTCTACTAATTAAGAGTAACACATCATACTTTTAAATTTTCCCAAACGTAAGATCGGTGGGACTTTACTGAGTTGTTTTTGTTATTTATGTTAATTATCGTAAGATTTTGGGTCGATTTAATAAATATAGAAAAATAATTATTGGTAATTAATGTGGTAAAAGTTTGTTTGGATTATAAATCTGTGAATTACTTAATAATGTGTTTAAGGTTGTTAGCCAACTTCCCAAATCCCTAATAATTGATTAATGAAGAAATATTTCTATTAATATCTTAACTTCCCATGATTTTATTCTGTTTCGAATGACCGGGTCTTCAAGCCCGCTCGTGGTCAATGCGAAGAATATTGTATTCACCCTATTAGCCGGTTTTCATCATCTACGGACTAGGCTTATAATTATCATAGGACCTTATTATTATAAATTATATTAACAAAATTATTCATATATATTCATAAGTTATTAATTAATTCAATGTAAAGAACTTTGCTCTTTTTTTATAATTATAAAGTCATAGAATTACGTTACAAAATAATTTTTTTATACAAATAAAAAAAAGATTGCGCATGTTATAATTCTTTTAAAATTTTCTTAAAATAAGAAGTCTTGACGAGAATTTGTCAAAAAAAAAAGATGATAATAAGTATCACAAGGTCAATTCAAAACTTGCTATAAGGTATTTTTAGTTATGAAGCTGACCAAGAAAGTTCATTCTAAGCATCTCAAGTAAAAGACAATGGACTTGAAACTTCTGACCAAGAAGAAGAAGAAGAAGAAGAAGCTGCTTTTAATTTTGTTTTTGGTTCGATGTCAATTGAACATTTGGACGAAGAGAATCTAAATTATTCAAGTTTGTGAAAGAGGTCAAAGTCCAAAAGCCTCCTTCCATAATCATGACTTTAAAAACTTTTAAAGAAAAGAGGTCCAAATTCCAAGTTTTGTTCAAGAAAAGTTAGTAATTTTGGGTACTACTCAATATCTTCAAATCTCACGTCTCAGCCAGATTGAAAAGTACTGTTGTTATTTTATTATTAATTTATATATATAATAATCCAAAATATTCAATTATTTGAAATTCATGAGAAGTTTCCATTTAAAAGCTTATAAACTTAAGGCATATTATATAAATTACACCACAATCAAAGCTATTCCTTTCTCATATATTCTTTAATATAATCTATACCGTTAGAATTAACTTCTGTAATGTATTCTCATTATTGAGAGCTTTGAAATATTATTTTTAAAATTTTACACATATTTAAACTTTATAGTACAATTTTTAGTAAAACATAAAAAACCAACAAAAAAGGGTATATTTATTAATAAAATACATACTTATAATTTCATAATTGAAAAAAAAATAACTAGAGATATTAAATTATTGCTCCTATAATAATAATCAACAACTAATTAATCATTTTTTATTCTTTACTTATTAATTTCTTCTCGAACTCATCAACCAAGCAACAATATGGTTAGTTGACATACACACTAGGAAATCCAAGTGAAAACGGCAGCCAAACTCTTCTTTTCTTCCATTACTTGGCATACACAGTACGAAATCCAAGTAAAAACGGCGACCAAACTCTTCAATTCTTTGTTTTGTTATTACAATTTCTGCATGTTTATCCAAAAATCATAATTTTCTATTTGTCTTTATCTTCAATCTGCCCCACAAAAGTTGAAACCTTTTACAAGAACAAGGACCACACGAAGGTTTGTGAACAAAATGTCAAGGATTTTGATTTAATATTTTAAAATATATTTATTTTATAGGATAATAATTTAAATTATGATAAATTTTTTTAATTTATCGATTAACTTTTTAAAATTAAGAATAAGTCAAAATTTACTTTTATTTATTTGATTTTTCCATTAAATATTATCTAATGTAAGTGTTTATTTATTAATTGAATACTAAATTAATTTTTTAAATAATATACTTTTGAAAATATTATTTTTATTATATCATCGTCATTATCACCTAGCCCGAAATTTCGCAATGAAGCAGGAATTGGAGAGGTTTGATAGCATGCTATTTCTGATAGACCCATATGCAAACGAGACAATATAAAAATGATGCATACAACAAAAATCATCCATAAAATATAAAATAAATGAAAATATAAGTAAAAGGAAAATAAAAGTACTAAATATAAATAATAATAAAATACCTAAATCTCAAGATATATCTAAAATAAATACAAATAACACTAATAATACTAATCACAAATAATAATAACCTCATATTTTTATTATATATTAACCTCATTTTTTGCTATTATTTTATAAATGTAAAGTTTAATTTATAAATAACTTAAAATGATTTCATTAATTATAAAGAATGTAAATATAGTACAAATTTCTTAAAATGTCCCTTTTATAATTAAAAATGTTTAATTAAAAAATCAATTGAATAAAGAAAAAGAAAAGATGTAAGGAGATAAGAATTGAGATAGTGGCTACAGAGTTTTTGTATTTTCATGTTCGGTAAGAGCGGAGGAGCAGGAGCAGATGATGCCCTTCTCAAGAAAAACAACATAGAGACTGATGGTCTGTCGCCGCAAGTGGATATTGACAGCTTTCGTAACTCTTATCAACTCACAATCCCAATGCCACTTTTCCACGTGGCTCATCTACGCTCACGTTTCCTTACCCTCTGTGTGCACCTCCCACATCTGATTACAGGCCACCATCCCCATCCACTCATATGTTGCGTATGCACCATTCAATCCCATGCATTCGCGTCACTGAACTAAAATTAATTATCCTTTTCTTTTAAATTAAAAATATTAAAACTATTTTTTGTAATTTTTTCATACTATAATTAATATCAAGAAAATTATTTCTTACTTTTATTTTATTTTATTTTTTATATGGGCAATTAAGAAAAAGACCGCTTCTTTATTAGTTAGAGGTAAGCTTACGTATTACTTGACCTCTCTAGATCACACGTATCGGAAAAAATTTTCACTAGTTTGATGTTTATGTTATTTCCTAAAAGACAAAATTAAGAATAAATCTTTATTAATTTGTCCATAAATTAAGTTTAGGTCAAACTATTTACTAAATAGGCCTTTTTGATTCTTAATTGACTATTTAATGCAATTGTGATTTAAGGTAATCTTTCTTTGTTATTAGAATGTTATTCATTTCAACCCTCTTAAAAAGCCAATTTTGTAAAATTATGTGGAATGTTAAATAACTATATCAATTAAGCCAATTTAATTTATATGCATAAGGCACCAATACATGTATTTAGAATGCAAGATAAGGTTGAACTTTATTTTTTTTCCATAACAAATGAATCAAAATATACGAGATATGTAAAAAGAAGAATTTGATAATTAAAGTAAGAAATTAAAGAATAATTTAAAAGGAAATTTTATTTTATAGATGTGGTGAACTCGTGACTTTTTTATAATGTTATTGGTATTATTTATGTTCGTTAGTTAGATACTTCTTTTCGAGCTTCGCCCGTTTTATCTAAAAAAATTATTTTTCATTAAAATTAACCCTAATTTGGGATTATAATCCTTTCTAATTGATGAGGCATGGGAAGCAAAATGGTCTAAGGGAAGGAGGTGGACATATAAAGTTGACATATAAAACAAATATCATCAACAAAATGGTCATTTGATTGAAGCTCCAAAAAAGCCAAAGGAGCACAAACGGACGATCCGAAGAACGCACCCTCACTGTCTCTCTCTCTCTCTGTCTCCTTTAGCTCTCATTTATCTACAGCAACAAACAATCGTCAGTAAAATCATCAAACATAACAATCTGAGGAAGACCAAAGATTTCTCTCTTCACTAATATTGTAGAGTAGTAGAGGTTTTTGTGTTTCAGTGGTTTACACAAAGCGATCTTGCTGTAGATGTGTTGTGCCCTTTTGTTCATCAATGGTAAACCTTTAGGATATACTCAGGTATCGTTTCTCCCACGACTTGATAAGTTTTTGGACTGTGTTTTGTATATGGGTCTTTGTCAAAATTTCTCCTTATTTATAAAAATCTTAACTTTGATCAGTCTCTCAAAGGAAAGTGACATAAAAAGTCTGACCTTTGTCGGAAATCTTTAATAAGGCGATCTTTTTCGGACCTAGGAGCTACACTCTGTGTTTGATCATGGCTGTTCCAGAGAATGCTGGAGTCAAAAACGGGACTTCCGGTCAGAATTCTGATAGCACTGTGATATCATCGGACTCCAACGGGACACACGATCTTGAAAGATCAAAACCCAGGAATGATTCGGTCGTCAACAGTAAGGACTCCAATTCCCAGAGCCAGAACGATGATCAGAGTGTTAACGGCAAGCCCGAG
>JANVCL010000001.1:88651-100216 GCA_026546855.1 Erythroxylum incrassatum
AATCAACAATTTGGATTACTGAGAATCCAATTCTCTGTTTCCTCTCATTCCTGCCCGTAACTACTTTGATTTACAGTTTAGGGCTTTGAAAGTGGAGATTTCTCTATTATCCCAATGGTCTTCCTTTGCTATGATGAAACAAACGTGAGATGCTTTTGTTTGCCATGCAAAGTTACAGATATGGGAATGCTCTAGTAAGAAGTACATGCTTAAATCTTTGTTCTCTAATTTTGAGTCTGAGATGACCAAATGCTTTCAATGAACATTGTCATTATTACACTACTAGTCATTATGTTACGTCTGTGGTGTAGACTTCTGAAATTATTCAGATTTTTTGATGTTGATCGGTGTGGCAATGAGTTGTTTATATTAATTTTGCTAAATCAGCTTGCTCGAGCATGGCTGGTCAACATGTATAAGAGTTGATTTGTTCTTATGTTCATTTTTGCAGGCTGAAAGTGCTATAGAAGCTCTTAACTGCAGTGGTGTGATTTTGGGATCACTGCCAATAAGGTGGTAGCAGATTTTCTTTTCTATACCATTCATTTCCCTTCTAGTTCTCTTTTTTCTTCTGTCCTCTCCTTCCCTCAGATAAAAAGGAAAACTTTGTGTAAGTTCTGAGGACGATTTGAACCTTGTATGTGCAGGGTGAGCCCATCAAAGACCCCTGTTCGGCCCCGCATGCCCCGTTCGCCTTTGCACTGAATGAGCCATAATGCTTCCTGGACTGACAACTGCCAGTAGATATCTCTCTATATATACTTATATAGAAACTGATATATATATATATTAAAGGTACCGGTGGCGTTTAAAACTATCGTTTTGTCCTATCTGAGCCCGGAATCTTTGATACCTATAGGGGTTTGGTTGTTTATGGTTTTGTTGTTAGCTTATAGAGAATTGGATGGATGGGATTTCGAGGAATATGAATGGCTTTGTTTATGTTGAACATCTGATTGATCTCTGAACTCCTTTTCTTTTTCTAATGGGATATCATGAACAACTCATGCTGGACTGACTTCGTTGGTTTCTGCCTTTTGGACCTTTTTACTTGATTTCTGTTTGTTCTTGTCATTTGATTTCTTATTTTGGCAGAATTTGGTTACTCTTTCTTGATAAAGAATAGGATTCTGAACTAGTTGAAAAATCAAACATTCACAGCAGAAGCCTCTCTTTATATGTTTTTCTCTTAGGAATATCCAGAAAGGCAGAGAATCGTTCTGTTTTCTATCTCTGATCGTTCTGTTTGAAGAAAGGAAGGTGGTTTCTCTTTCACGTTCTGGTTCTTGCTTTTTATGGTAAGTATATCAAGACACTTCTTAAGACCACTATGGAGCAAGTTGGATATGAAGATTTGGATTGGTCGATACCCCATTTTTAGGTCAGTTCCAACTAATGCACTTGGCCTATATTTCTACATCACATAATTTCTAAGGAAAGCAGATAATGCAGTTCTGTAATAAACCAGAACGTGAAAACCTTATGGTTTAATGTTTTCTCTTCACACAGAGAAGAAAACAGTAGGAAGTTAAAAAGAAGCACAAAGAGCACTACCAATCCGCCACCTTTCACTTTCTTCTCTAAACTAGAGGATCATTCTTTGTGCGTGTTCCTCAAATTCTAATTTTCTCTTTGGCTTCTGAAGGTTCAATATAAGTTGTTGGCCATTAATTAGTAAGCCAAAGAAAGATAGGTTTGTTCTACTCTTCCATTCAACAAAAATCAAATTACACTCGCAATAACTGTACTTTACCTCATTCTTCACCATCCACCTTGATACAGAAATGGGGAATTGCTTAGGTTTATGCAGATCAAGAACAGGATTGTGGGTCAGGGTTGTTTCCTCAGATGACAAAGTTCTGCAGATTGTAGAAGAAGATGGCAATATATTAGAATTCAGCAGGACAATGCTGGTGAAGGAAATATTGAAAAAAAATTTCTGGTATGGGCATTGGTTTACCAAAGAAAGCCTTGGAACATCTGCCACCAAATTCTGAACTGAAATTAGGGAAGGTGTATTTTCTTCCTTCTGTTAAGTCAGTACCTGTGCCCGTAGTTCATCTGTCACCATGAGGATAAAAGTTGCCATCACAAAGCAAAAACTAGAGATGTTAATGAGAAAGCAGACATCATTAGATGAGGTTTTGTCGTTGGCACTTGACAGAAGAAGAAGAAGAAGAAGAAGTTCCGATGCTATTGATAATCCAAGCAGAAGCTGGAAGCCAAAACTTGAACCGATTCCTAAAGCAGGTGAGCATGAAATGCAGTAGAGACAAAACTCTGCAGAAGAAAAACATAATCTGCAGAAACAAAGTTGCAGAAGACCAAGTAATCACCAGGTTTAAGGCATCTGAATATAATAAGTCCTGGAATCTTTTTAGAGCTTGAACATTCACAAAAAACGTATTTTCAGATAAAGCAGCTCATCACCAACACGGCCTGAAACAAACAGTTTGAAGTCTTTTTCGAGCCCGATGTGGAGTTGAGATTTTTGGTTCATTGTACAAAAGGGGCAATGTCAGCTTTCATAAATCTTTTGGTTCCTTTCGTCTACATGCCTACAAAAAAAGGAAAATTTGGCAAAATTTGAAGAAATCACACCCTAATTCAAGCAAGACATCAAATCACAACAACAAACAAATGATCAATCTCTACTAAAGGAAATTCTAAAATCCCATCTCTCAATACTGGACATGCCAAATGCCAAAGGCCAAACCTATTAAATGCATCTTCAAATTTGACCATACTCAATAAAAGGCATTAAGTGGTCCAACATCACTTCATATGTCAAAATCTCCATTATTCATCCTCAAACAGAAAAGTGGGCAATCTCATCTTTGCTTTCTTTTTCTATTATCCAATTAAGGAAAGGAAAATCACTCTAAAACTTTTAGATTACGATCTTTAGTTTCATTGTTTTGTGTATTAATAACACATGCATGAACATTAAACCTTCTTCTTCCTCAGGATTTAAGAAATGGACTCAAATTTGGAGAAATCTTCCAATGGTGGCTTCTCATCTCATCATCAAGAGCAGGCTCAGATGTCTGCCAACATCATGAATAACGTTCAAAGCTTCGTGAATCTATCACCTGCAACTTCTGAAACTCCATTCATCGGACAATCTCAGGTCAGACAAGACTTGGAACATAACTTGTCAGAGTTTCCTGTCATGGTCTGTTGTTATGGAAATTCACAGAGTTGCTCTAGAGGAACAAAGAGGAAGAGAAATGTTGACAAAGAAATGGAGAAACCAAAAGAAGTAATACATGTAAGAGCAAAACGAGGCCAAGCTACAGACAGTCACAGTCTAGCAGAAAGGGTAAAGCATGCAAGTTCGAGACTTCATTTTTATTACACTCGAAGATAATAGTAACCCTCTTGTTTATGTTCCAGGTTAGGAGAGAAAAGATCAATGAGAGGCTGAGATGCTTACAGGAATTGGTTCCAGGATGTTACAAGGTCATATACAAGGATTGTTTAGTGTTGATATATATTCATACTGTGAAATTCTCATCTTATAAGTAACAAAAAATTTGCAGACAATGGGAATGGCCGTGATGCTTGATGTTATTACTAATTACATACAGTCACTTCAAAATCAAATTGAGGTGAGACCTGAAACAAAAACGTCGATCTTTTTTTTTTCTATGATCGAAATGTTTATAACCTTTTTTTCCTTTTTACATTTTTTTCTCATGTTTATGCAATTTTCAGTTTCTCTCCATGAAGCTTTCAGCAACTAGCATGTATTCTACTAGCTTGGAGATGGAGACATTGCAGAGAATGGAGGTAAATCAACATTTTTTTCCCTTTCTTTCATGCCTTAGCATCTTCAATAGTGTAATATGTCTTGGACTGGATTGATTTTGTAGGGGACAAATGCATATGTGCAAGAAATGGAGATGATGATAAGAGATGGGTATGGAGGAACTTCTTACCACCACAACTCCACACATCTTTGATTACTAGAAATAATTTATAGTTTCTTATGTATAGAACTCACTAAATTTAGTACTTAATCTTATTAGATATGAATGTTTATTAAAGTAAGTTGAGAAATGTTAAACATAATTTTCTGTCTTCAAATATATATTTACCTTTGATTTGTAGCACTGAAGTGAATTGCACCAATTTTTTGAAAGCAAATGATAAAAAGATATGAAATGTAAGAGAAGACATTAGGCTTACATTGTCATTTTAATATGACAATAGATCGAGTCCAACCCGACCCTTTATTTTTTTGGTTTGAGCTCAACTCGACCTTTTTGTACCGAAACTAAAATAATAATATTTTTATTGATTTTATTAAAATAATATTATTTTAGGGGGAACTCTATGGTTATTTTTAATTTTAATTTACATAAAATTTTGAGTATAATTTTAATAGCCATGATAAAAACCGATTCAATGGTTCTTTAGATGGGCCTAACCAGTATGTAAATTTCAAGAATTAGTAATATTAAGATCCAACCCGAGTCAACGAACAAAAACCCGAGTTTGAACCAAGCAAGAACTTGTCATCCACCTGTCAACTACCCATTTGACAAAAACCTACCGACTGCAAGCACGTGGTTGGTTGGTTTGATTTTCAGTTATGACCTAAATAGAAATGGTAAGAGTCTTAAGAGTTTGGTTTTGGAAAGTGAAAAGTGGATAATGGAAGATGGAAGACGGAAAGTGTAAGGAGAAAAAGATGAAAGTAATGATAGCAATAGATGGTAGTGAGTGTAGCCACTACGCCCTTCAATGGGCAATCGTGAATCTACACGAAACCTTAGCAAGTTCTGAGCTTTTCATCTTCACAGTTCAGACCGTCACCGACTCCATTTACGCGTATGTTTCTACCCACGGTTTTCCTCGTAAGTTTGTTCCGTCGACTAATGTTCACTTTGTGTTTATGTTATTATGTTCCTCTTCTTGTTCATTTGCTTTCTTATAATCATTGTAGATCCGGATTTGACTAAAACGATCTTAGAGAATCAAAGGAAAGCAGCTTCGGCTCTTCTGGACCAAGCTAAAGGCATTTGTGCCAAGCATGGCGTATGATCAACTTTGTAGTTTCACAAATTTTTGTTTAGTTTGTGATTGATTCTGTGTTCAGTGAGACTCATTCCTAGATTCTTTCGATGCTATAGAATCATTGTTGCAGAAACAGTGACAGATATTGGAGATCCTAAGGACAAGATATGTGAAGCAGCCGAAAAGATTAATGCTCAACTTCTTATACTCGGTAGCCATAGTCGTGGAGCTATAAAAAGGTTGCGAACGTTTATTTTGATAAGTATAAAAAAGGATGCCGTTTGTTTGCTGATTCTAATGTTGCTTCCGATCCTTGTTGGAACAGAGCCTTTCTGGGAAGTGTCAGCAACCACTGTGTTCACAATGCCAAATGTTCTGTTCTTGTTGTCAAACAACGCGTTTGAGGTACTTCTTGAAATATCATTTGATGCAAATACCATCTAAAAAGCTCAATCGATGGGAGTTGACTACGGCGTTTTTGGTTTCGCTTTTATTTTTTGGTTGTTTTTTTCAGTTTCTCTTTCTGTCTTAGTTTTAGTTTTTTTTTTAAAACAAAAATCTGTTTAATAAAAATTTACAATATAAAAACTAAAAATAAAACCTATTTAGTTGATATTATTATTAAGTTACTCTTATTATTATTAATTTTATTAATTTCATTTATTTATTTTTATTTTTATTTTTATTTTTAATAATTTTTGATAAATTATTCTTATTATTATTATTTTTTAATAAGTTATTATTATTAATTTTTTATTATCATCATCGTCATCATCAAAGTTATTATTATTATTATTATTATTAATTTTTAATAAGTTATTATTATTATTAAGTTATTTTTATTCTTATTATTAATTTATTATTCTTATTCTTATTATTGTTATTAATTTATTATTATTATTTATTTATTTTTAATAAGTTATTCTTATTATTATTAATTTATTATTATTATTTATTGTTAATAATAATAATATTTTTAATTAATAAATAATAATTCGAGATAGAAAGTAGGAATATGTTAGTTTTCTGTCAAAGAAAACTTATTGTAACGATGTTTTCTTGTTTCTGTAAAATTGTTGTGATTTTTTTTATTTTTAGAAATAAAAAATTACATCAGAATAAGTCAAACACGTTTTACTTACGTTTTTTTCTTTTTTTAAAAACGGCAACAAAGAACGCAAAAAAAATAGAAACAAACAATCCCTTAGTGTCGGTTATTAAAAATAATTATATTAGATAATAATAATAATAATAATAATAATAGTAACTATATAATTAAATACCATAATATAGTGCTTCATATTAATGAGTATATAATTATTAAATAACCATTATATAATTGATCTTTTTAGACCATTATATAATTTATCTTTTTAGATATGAGTTTGAAATTGTTCTATGTTCCATTTGATACTGTTGTAATGTTGCAATTCTTAACAATAATATCATCATGTAATACTTTATATCAATGATTTCAGGCCGAACATCAAACTGGTCAAGTAAAAAATATAGGGTTTAAAGGTTTAATCGATATTAAATCGCTATAAAATTGGTTTATAATAAATAAGAAGTAAGAATTATAAAAAAAGTAGAATATAGTATAAAAATACTTTATTGAAATAAAAATGCATTAATAATGTATATTAATATGTAATAAACTAATAATAAATCTAATAATTTAAAATAAAATTGAATATAACATAAAATATAAAATAAAATAAAATAAAATAAAATAATATTTTTATATTATGATTTGTTTAGAGACTAATAAAGTTGAAATATGTTTAAAGAAAGTGAATAAAAAAGACTCTAACTTAATTTTAATTTTTTCTAATATCATTTAAACATAATTATTTATAGTTTAAACATTATATTTTAACATATTCTTAAATTATCTTAAGAAAAATTAATTATATATATATTAATTAATAATTTAATTTATTAAACAAATTTATAATAAAAATAATAAATATTTTTTTAACAATAATAATTTAATTATATAGAGATAAATAAAGAACTTAAATTTTGATAAATACAATTTATTAGCGAGATTAAATAAATAAAAATTAAATTAAATTAAGATTTTAATTTAAATATAAAGAGATAAATAAAAAATATAATTTATTAATTAAATTATATAAAAATTTGAAAACTTTGACACAACCATTTACATCTTTAAAAGAAAAGAATAACTTCAATTAATGCACTCCCTGCATTGTGAATAATTAATTGCATTATGAAACAATTAATTCAAGTTCAGAGCATTTATAGTACGATGTGTAAAATTTATTTGTGGTGCTCACATTTTAATAAATTTTCAAAATACTTTACACGTCTTCCAAGAATTAGTTAAGTTTTTTTGGCCAATTTTTTTTAAAATTGTCCTATTTATTACTTAATCGGTCAATTTTTTCTTATAAAAGGTTACTAACTTAAATCGAATCAAGCCGGTTCATATTTATTTTGATCGAACTGTATAATCAAATAAAAAGAAAAGTGGGAATCATGTCAGTTGTTAGTTCTTATTTAGGTCCAACTCAAGTTTTTGTGTTAAGCATGATATATAAAATTTTAAAAATAAATAATTTGGAAGTAATGCAAATATTTTCTCTTGGGATACACGTAAATGCTTTGATTACTTATGAAGAAATTAATCTACCTCTTTCACAAAGCAAAGAGGTATAAAGCTTGTGGTGAAGGAATCTATTCTTCAAGAGATGAGAGAATGCTTACACAAATGAATTTTTTTTATGTTGGATTCCTTTTTGTTTATAGAAGTAAAATCTCTATTAAATTATTCTTCGTAAATTAAAAATTTTATTATTTAATAATAATATATATTATCAAAACTTCACTTGTCAACGAGATTTCTACTTAGTTGTTATTCTTATAAATTCTTAATACAATATAATAAATTAAATTAAATGACATCTGCTCTAATTAATATATTTTGTATTATATCTATATTATTAATTATAAGTTTTTGTAAACTATGTTCTTTATTTTATAATTTTAAGGATTAATGCTAAGTCTATAATTAAATAGTATATTAGTCGTTTTAATTAAAATATTCATATTGAAGTTACTAATCTTCACTATTTCAACATAAGGGGTACTTTTTAATTAGGTAATTCATCATTACAACTAACTTCACTAAAAAAAGGAAAATAATAAATTAATCAGGAAAGTAATTCAACAAGGACATGAACATGTAAAAGAAAAAAAGAAAGGGGGCAACTTTTCAAAGCTTTTTGGTATACTTAAATAAACACCTTTCTTCATATCCACCTAACCAGAAACTTAGTTTTTTCTCAGAAACCGTATTCATTACATGGAGAAACCAAAAGAGAAGAAGAACAAGGTGATGGTGGCCATAGGAGACGACGATCATAGCTATAAAGCTTTCATGTGGACTCTTGATTATGTGAAAGAACTGAGCTCAGATTACAAGCTTCTCATCTTTGCATCCCAGCCTCTTCCTGCTAACCTTACCTGTAACTACACATTAGCACAAGGACCCTTTGGTGTTCATCATTCAGTCTTATCAAGTAGAGTACTCCTTTACCCTTCTTATAATTATCAGTTTTGGTTATGAATTTTGATTCATATATATTTTGTATTACAGCTCCAGAATTGATGACTTCCCTGCTAGAACGAAACAAGAAAGTAGCATTAGATCTACTGGAGAAAGCAAAGAAGATTTGTTCAAATCATGGAGTATGTTACATGTTATCTTTACCTCTTTTTCTCTTTCTCCATCCATCTTCGTTGTTTATATGATTCGACGTTCATCCTGACAGGTAAAAGCAGAAACAATTACAGAAGTTGGCGAGCCTAAGGAGGTCATCTGCAATATTGTTCAGAAGCACAACATCAGCTTACTGGTTATAGGCAACAATGGAGATGGATCTCTCAAAAGGTCATAGCCATAGCCACTTTCAAACCATTTGGAAACTTTCTTTTGACATTATGAATAAACTCTAAGATCGATCATGCATGCAGGGCATTTCTGGGGAGTCTCAGTGGTTACTGTGCGAACAATGCGAAATGCCCTGTTCTTGTGGTGAACTGAACACACCATTTGAAGGGAAGTAGGGATTCTGCTCAAAACTTGTAATCAATTCTATTTGGTATGATCAATACTTTGGTTTAAAAATTTGTATATTCAATTAGATTTCTAACTATGGACCAAATCCTACTTTGGTTTGTTGATTCGTTTCACCTAACAGCCATATCAATTATTACTTCATCCAACTAACATGTCACTATACCAAACACCTTTGTCTCGTTCTAGTTCTGACCGAGTAATAGTCACGATCAATACGATCTCGTACTAGCACTTTAAAATATGGAGAAAAAAAAAGAATTTTCTGTTAAATATTATATCAAATTTATTATAAATTTATTAATAAGGTATTTTTCACTTGAATTCAACTTGTCTAATTAGAATTTTACCAAATTTTTTACGGAACCAAATTTAAATTTTTAGTGATAATTAAAAAATAGACAATAAATAAATGTACAAATTTTTAAAAAATCCCAACAGTTTTATTTTTATATCACATCTCTAAGCTATAAGTTACGAGTTGTGACCACGACAAAGCCTTTCCCTTCAGATATAATAGACTTCCAGTATATGTCATATTTTAGAGAAACACATAATAAATTTGGTCTATTACATTGACTTCATAATTTTATATATTTTGAAAAAAAAAATTAAGAGTGATAATGGATTGAATCCGATCTGAAGTACAATCAACTTAATTCAGGTTCATTAATTTTGGACATCACCAGGGTTGGGAAAGCTTTTCCATTTCTTAAAATGACTCCTGTCGCCTCTCATTACTCTTCACGAAAGTGAAAGTCAACCATAAATGCTAAATATTCGTTCCCGCGAGTAATGTCTCCTTTGGGATTGGTGAAAATTTTCAACGTTTTTGGTAGATAAAAAGTCTCCAGTTTCTGTTCTAAATGTGACCTCCCTTGTTTGTCAAGAAACCTGAGAGATTCCTTCATGGAGAAGAAGGTAAAAGAAGGGTCCTGCAAGAAGAAGGTGATGGTGGTCATAGACAACAATGATCATAGCTTTCAAGCTCTCACGTTTGCTCTTGATTATGTCAAGGAACTGAGTTCAGATTCCAGGCTTATCATCTTCGCATCACAGCCTGTCGCTACATGTAGCTATACCTTGGCACTTGGTGCCACTGTAGTGCATCATTCAATCTTATCCAGTTCAGTACTCCTTTACCCTTCTTCTGAATTCCTGAAACTGTAAAAGAAATTTGGTTTTTAGCTTGTTAATGTTTCCATGGCAGCTCCAGAATTAGTTAGCTCCTTTCAAGAACGAAATAAGCAGATAGCTTTAAGCCTCCTGGAGAAAGCAAAGAACATCTGTTACGAACATGGGGTATGAATTATTAACTCTCTTTTAATCTGGAAATCCAAAAGAAAGACTTTTGTAGATTCTTGATTGAACAGTTTCGTTTCAGGTAAAAGCTGAGACGATCACAGAAGTTGGAGAGCCCAAGGAGGTTATATGCAATGTTGCTAAAAAGGAAGATATCAGTTTACTTATTATAAGAAATCCTGGAAACGGGCTTCTTCAAAGGTAATCAATCTCTTTATTGATTGAGTCTATTTTCCAAGTAGTGTGAATTGTGATGCTTAAATCGATCAAACCAAGTTTGGTAATACATGCAGGGTTTTCCAAGGGAGCTTAAGTGACTATTGTATGAATAATGTCAAGTGCCCTGTTCTTGTTGTGAAGGGGCCCAATTGAGAAAAAGTTAAGACGTCCACTCCGATGTGTAATCTTGTACCAATATATCAGTAGTACCTATTCTACCGTAGCTTCAAAATACACGATCCTTATCTAATAATTCAAATCCCTCTTATCCTCTAGTAATCTCCACACCCTTACTCAAGTTGGTGTAAAGATATCACAAACACCCAACTTGAACACAACATTTTTCAACGAACTTCTTAAAACTCTCTTAGTTAATATGTTTGCTAGCTATGATTAGAACTAACAAATGGAAATAAAATAATCTGCGCATCCAACTTTTTTCTAATGAAGAACATGTCTATCTTAACATGTTTAGTATGATCATGTTGTACACGATTCAAGAGCAATTTCAATCACAGATTTATTATCGCAATGAAGTCTCATATATATAGGTGCATCCAAACCAAAACCAAGTTTCTCGATTAATCTCTTCAACCACAATAATTCACAAATACCAAGGGTCATACCTCTAAAATCGACTTCAGCACTTGATCAAGATACTACCGCTTGTTTCTTGCAACGTTAAGTCATTAAATTTCCACCCACAAATGTAAAAATACCCACGCGTAGACCTTCACTACAAGAAAATAAATCATTTTGCGTCGTTTAAAAAACGTCGCAAAAGGTCTAAAAACGTCGCAGAAGAGAATTTGCGACGTTTAAAAAAACATCACAATAGACGTCACGGAATGTAGTGTAGGAAAAAGTTTTCTGCGACGTCTTTGATAAAACGTCGCAAAAAATACTAACATTCCGCG
>JANVCL010000001.1:114222-125237 GCA_026546855.1 Erythroxylum incrassatum
ACACATACTTTGAAACATCACAATCCAAAACAGATCACACATCTATAGTTCTACAAGTCATACCATTAATCACAGTTCTGAATCTTCAAAAAATAAGAAAATGGGCACTCTTGGTGATGCTAAAGGCGGGACCTTTTCTCATGATTCTGTTCAGATACTTGCTAATGAAGAAATGCCCTTTTCAGAACCTGTTAAACCCAACTACTTGTCATCGAATCTCGATGGTTTCACATCCTCCTCTCTGTGTAAATAAAATGTGGATTCGTGAGTCAATAAAACTTATGGTAGCAAAATGGAGATAGTCGTGGCCGACGACAGATCAAATGAAACTTCTGAGAAGCAGCGCATGCCTTGCATTATTTTAAACGTTAAGATACGGCCATGACACACCCAGACAAACAAAGAGATGACTTTTGATGGAAGTGAACTGAAGATATTGCCAGGAAAATTTTGAGACGAAGGTGAGAAAGTGAAGATCGTTAGGATCGTTTTTAGCTCCATCGCCATATCACTTTTACCAAAACCCTCGAAAGAAAGCACACAAGAGCTAAGAAATTAAAGTGTGAAATTCATATCAAAACCAGTAAAAAAACGAAAAAGGAAGAGATCAAAGACAAAACGCGAGACCTTCAGAAGAAAACGAAAGAGACGAGTGAAGTCTGGGCAAACTTGACTTTTTGAATTTAGGATTGTCCTAAACACTAGTATAGAGCAGCTGATTGATTTTAGTTAGTTGGATTGACTAATTCAACCAACTAGTCAATTAACCAAACATACATATCAATGATTTTGGCTAGTTGTTCTCCAAAACACCCCCGGAGAGTGCATACAAGTCTTCATAAGCAACCAAAAACCCATGTTTGTTGCTATTCCTGAACAGCCCGACCTACGCAAGCACTACTCTAGCATTGGACACCACACACAGAGCTTCGCTTTAACCCTAATTTTACTAACACGTAAAGAGGTTGTAACTTTCTCTCTTCCTCAGTCTCCGGACACGCACCCACAGACAAGCATTTTGTTTGTACTATCCTTTTCACACACAAACAACACACTTGGAAAAACAACTTTGTATTACTCGAAAACAATGAAAAATCACACAAACTACACACACACACACACATTTCTCAAAAGCCCATGTCTCTCTCTCTCTCTCCCTCTTATGCAACTCAAACCCACGTCTGTTTCATTACCGACACCTTTCAATGCATGAAACTTCAACACCTGTTCTTTAAGATATAATCAATAACACCCACATGAAACCGTACGTAATATTCACTCTTCGGATATAGATATAGGGAGGGAGAGAGAGAGACAGAGAGAGCAGAGTTTGATAAAGATGTGTCTTTAGTTAGCAGGTGGAGATGAACTAAAACATGCCTGGACGACAGTATCTATGGCCACAACAGGTCATCATCTGGCTTGGATCAATGGCGTGATCTGCAAATAAGTACCCACATTGATTTTGTTGAAGTGAAGGGTCGTTTTCGTCTTGAACTTCGTTTGAGACCTTAGTGCATATATATATATATATATATATATGGACGTTCTTCTCATTGGTTCGTTTCCAATCAGAAGCCTCTGCTTCTTTAATGGTTCTACCTATTTATCTACAAGTTGTCTTCTACAATTCTTCCTAACATTAATATTTCTTGGTATTTGGAATATCATACTAATTATATTATGATTTAGTTTAAACATTTATTAATGTGACAACTATTTCTATTTAGATTACAGATATTAATTAAATTGCTATTTTTTATTGTTAATTGTAACTAAACCAAGTCGTGATCAACAATAAATGGTCTCATTGCAATTTATTATTCAAGATAAGTTGAAAAACTAGGATTCAAAATTTGTGGTTGTGGAAAATCAAAGATGACATTTATCATGTTTTAAGTTGTGGACACTATTAATTAATTGGCATAAAAGGTGTCACTAATATTAGTGAAATTTAGTGTTGTTAATTAATAATGCACGAACTAATTATCAAATACAATAAATCATCAAACTGGTAGGTAGAGCAAAAGGGGTTGGAGCACCTTGTTCCGTTAGGGTGTTCCAACCTTGTGTCACTTAATCTGGTAACACATTTGTACTGACCTTACATAAATATGTGGTTGAGATTTAATGAAACAAAGTCAGAATTGGTTAACTAAAATATGGTAGGAACTGGTCCCAGAACAAAAGAAGTCTGTAGACAGTCGTTTGCCTCAACTAGAAAAATCGCCAATTTGATAATTATATACTTTGAAATAATTAGCAATTTTTTATAAATTCATAAAAATTTCATCTCTTATAATTTTTAATTAAATATTGACTTGAAATATTTAATTAAATATTTCATCTCCTACATTTTTTTTAAAATTAACTGTTTCTCAATGATTAATTAGTCTCTTAAACTATTTTAATCTAACACTTTCTAAAATTGACGTACAAAAGATTGAATAGTGCTCAATTTTAATAATAAATTTATAAATATATTTTTTACTATAATTTTCCTTTTTTCCTAAGTGTTATTGTCTTAACTAATTAATTGTACACTTTTTAAACATTTAATATTGATCTCAATTTAATTAACAAACTGAAAATATCTATAAAATGTTAAATTTCATCAGATTATATACGTCACAACCTCAAAATTTGGGTTCTCAAACTGGCAATAAATTGAAGTATGCCTTAAGGTAAGATCTATAGTTCCAGAAACAGCAATCACTGTGGTTTCCTGCAAACATTTATTGAAAACAATTCAGAAAATCTGGGAGGTGAAGTTAGTGATATTTTAATAATATTGATGTTTTCGAAGTTTAAACGCAATTTGATGGATGAAACTTCTGTGATATGTTCTTTTCCTTTCTTATATTTCTTTTATTGGTGTTCATGTACATGGTGGGATGGACCACCTACTGACCAAAAGTCCAATTGACTGCGAGAAAATGTTTCAGATGTTTGGACACAAACGGTCTTAAGCTACCAGCTTGGTCTAACCATTCGAATATGTTAATGGCAATCATAACGGAGATGCATAAGTCAAGCAAAGATATATAGAGTGGTCCATGTTAACATATACGTTACAAATTCGCCTCTTCATTAACCAATTGGTGTTTTATGTAGTCATTGGAATCCCATCAATACGGATGATGATGACTGATCAACTCGATTCCGTCTATAGTTTATTTTTAATAATTTGAATTTAATTCAAAATGTGATCGAATTTGATAGAAGGGTTGAGGATTGGGAGCATAATATGTATTTGTAGAGTATGTCACATTCCTTAATACGAGTTGCATGCATACTACGATTCCTTGATATAAGATTTTTTAATGTTAAGTGACCGTTTTACCACAATAGTTTAAGCTATTGTGTAAGGCTAACTTAATTGATTGTATATATTCACTAACACACCCTTTCAAATAAAAGCCCTTTGAACTTGAAACTTGCACAGATTTACTCTTTCTTGTGCTGAATATTAAGTGGGTGGTAGGATTTGAACTCACGATTACTTGATCATAAAGGCTCTGATACTATGTTAAGTGACCAGTTCACCATAATAACTTAAGCTGTTGTGTGAGGTCAACTTAATTGATTTATATATTCACCAACAGTCAATATTAGGAACATTAGGAATGGATGCAAGAATACATCTTTTTTCATAAATGACAACGCAATTTTTTAAAATCAGATAAACAGTTTTAATTTTAAAAACTCTATAATCACTTATAAATGATTAATTGTTGGGTACAAGTGGTGTGTAGCAAATAATAGATTTTATTTAATGAATTGAGTTTTCCGTATCAAACAACATATTGTAGAGGTGAAAAGTAGAAACAGAAAATTGCTTTTTTATGCTCTTCCAGATTGACTGAAAAGGACTGAGAGTGAGCAACAAGGAAGTTTCAAGGAATAGAACAAATACTTTTTGTGGGGTTGAGAAGTATATCCCAACTTAGATCACAAAACCCTACTGATTAGATACTGAAAGTAACATTTCCATGATCCACGTTAAGTCCAATGTACAATGATGTCGAAGAAGAGCTTAAGCTGCTACAAATGGGGACCATAAAATTGTAGTAGATTCAACATCATGAGCAGGAGGAGGCAGCATATTTGTAGGGCAAGCCTTGTCTTGATCGCTCTCGACCTACATATGTCATCCTGCGTAGCTTTAATTAATGCTTTATGATATAAAAAGGACACATCTGGGCTTGGTTGCTGAACCAAAGAGTGGTGGTAAGTGGTAACGAGTGATTATTAATATTATAAATAATAAAAATATTTTCATAATAAAAAATGGTCTTATTTAGTAGATAATTACTAAAAATTACCAAATAATGATGTAATCAATTTATCATAAAATGAGAAAATAAATTTAATATGTAATTAATTCATAGTTAAAAGTGGTATATACCACACTAAGCATTGCTAAAAATGCCAATTGGCATACTAAAGGGAAAATAAATGTGAAATTGGGAGGAGAAATAAAATATTATTTGTTGATAAGTATGGCATTCGTGCGAGTCCATGTTCATTTATTTCTAAAAGAGAAGACATTTAACGTCGAACATTGATGTTAGTTCGAGGCCAATGCTTGATGATTGAGGTTGATGATGACGTTGTAGCTCATTCACTCAAAGAGAATAAAGCACCGTCCTTCTAATTTCTTTCCCTTCCACTAAAAACCTAACTAAATGACACAACCACCTTCTTAGCCTCTCTCTACATACATCCCCCATTCTTTAAAGTCACGAGACCACACTGCCCTTATGTGTTGTTCTTGGTGTTCTTGGGGTTTCGTAAATGTGTGTGTTTCTAAGTGAGATATAGAGAAAGACAAGGAGAAAGAGAGAGAGAGAGAGAGATAAATCATATGAGTCCACAGCCACAGGAGTTGGCAGAAGAACTGATAGAGAACTTTCAAAGCTCTTTATCTCCACCTTTACTCAAACTAGCCTCTATATTGCAGTCTCAAACTGAAGTCTTATAATTTTCTAAAGCTTTTTACCTTACCTTCCCATCTGAGAGATCGTTTACTGCATAATTTTTTTTCCTCTTTTCTGTCTTTCTCTGTCGGTACCATGTAGGTCTCTCCCTCCCCACAAAATCCTCCTCTCACTCATTGCTTATCTTCTCATTTAGTGTCTCAATGTGTTCGTATTACTTTTTATGACTGTTCTTCCTAATTATTCTTCTGCATTTGTTTTTGATTGTCCAGGAGGCCTGAGAGTAACCCGTTAGACCTTAACAACCTGCCGGAGGATTGCTCCAGAGATGGTCACAAACCAGTCTTCGAGGAAGGCTCTTCTTCTGGTATGTAAGCCAAAATTTTTAGATATCTTAAAACTTCTCGTTGGTGGGGGACAACCCTTTTCCTTCATCTCGATTCTCAGCATGTTAAGTTGTGTTGGCTATGGATCATGAAGTGCAATGTCTTGTTTTCCTTGTTGTTTCATCTTTTTGTCTTAACTCATCACGACAGCTTTCAAGGCTTCAAATGCTTATTTAAGAGAAGAAACATCATCAGGATTGAGGGTTGTGAATGACTGACCTATCTTAATGTTTTTTTACTCATGATGATTTGAGTAACTAGGGTTCAGCTTTTGGGTCCAAGAATGGTCTCATCGAAGTAGCTCTAAATGGTTACTTTTGTTGCAGGCCTGAAGAAAAACAAAAACGGCGCTAAGGACGGAAAAGATGACTGTGGTAAGGTCTATGAGTGTAGGTTTTGTTCCCTCAAGTTCTGTAAATCTCAAGCTCTTGGAGGGCACATGAACCGACACAGACAAGGCAAGTCATTTATATTTATATTAATATCATGATCAAGAATAGTAAAGCTTCAATTTTTATTTACTTTCTTATAATAATAAAACGGACAGAGGCTGTTACTGAAACAATGATGTGTCTTCTGTCATAAAAGCAAGTATCGTGGTCATGTCAATCTTCAGGAAGAGCAACTTAGAGTTGGAATTTCTGAAATTTTTGCTGAATTACCCCATGATTTGATTTTGTTGTTGTTGCTGCTGCTTAGAGAGGGAAACAGAAACACTGAACCAAGCTCGTCAACTAGTCTACAAAAGCGAGAATAACTTGGGCCATGGAGGTCATCTAGGGTACGTATACGTAACCAAACATTCCCATTCCCATGTCTAAAACCTCTACATCTAGTACCTCTCTACTTCAACCCGTTTCTGGTTTGAACAGAAACCTTAAACTTTATCAACTAACAGTACATGTAATCCAATTCCATGCATTATCTTGTTTGGCAGTTGCCACACAATAGCATCAGGAAGCTACCTTCCAGGAGGCACCATCAATGGAGATCCCTACAGATCAGGCTATCCACCATCAAGACTATTTTCTGGTTCTTCTTCTTCAACTCTATTACCACAACCACCACCACATCAACAGTATATCTACACATCTCCTTCTCGCATATCTCCATATCCCTCACATTATACCCAGCAACCTTTTAACGATTACTACATTGGCCATGCCCTTAACAACACCTCCCAAAACATGACCTTCAACAACATCGCCACCACAGATTCTACTAACTACACTTGCATTGGTGCTCCGGTAGGTCATAACAGTTTCGGCCCTGGTTCGAGTCGTGGATCGGAGCTAATTAATGTTAGAGACGGGTCACTGAGTCATCATGAAGAAGGATTGAATTGGGGAAGGAGCTATCCAGCAACAGCATCAGGAGGAGGAGGAGGACGCGGAGTACAACATCAACGATTGGATCATAATCCTACTACTTCCATCAGTCGATTCCAAGATGGGTTTTGATTTAAAAAATGTTCTTTTTTTTCCTGTTTTTCTTTCTAATTCTATCTCTCGATGGACGTTTGTGACAAAAAATGAAAGTATTGATATGCTTTGAACCAGAGAGAGTAAGAGAAAGAGAGGGACTTAACAAACTGACAAATGGGGTCATCATGCAATGGAAGGAGAGAAGTTTTTGGTTTATGTACAGAGATTGGAACAGCTTTTTGAGCTCATGAACACTCTCACCAACTTTGGCTTCGAGTTGACGGGGATTGGAGGGTTTGGAAGGGTATGTATGTGTTCGATATAATTGTACTAACCAGCTGCTTCTGAAACAAACCGAACTAGAACTTGTGAGTTAGATTTCAACTGGAAATTCAAACCAATTCCTCTACTTCCTGCAATTTTTTGGAGCCTATTTTTTGCATGGAATGTTATATTTTCTCTTTTTACCCTTCCTGTTCTTTGTGTTCACTCTTACAATTATTATTATATATAGCGAGTGCTCGCTTCTGCAACATCTTGGACCAATGAAAACAAACTCTCTGTTCTCAAGAGATGACACAAACAGTCATAGCTATCTAATCTACCTTCTTGGAACATTTATGGTTTGGTCATATATAGTTCCTGCAATCCAAGCAACGTGACCTACTTGAGATATAACTGTTGGGAATTCCTTTGGACACTGTTCTTCTCCGAGTTTGCTGACGAATACTGTATACAAAGCAATATAAATATAAGGAGATCTCCGGCAAATGACTTATAAGCTGTTTTTTTAGCTTTTTAATTAAAAGTTAATTTTTTTTACTATTTTAAAAATTACTGAAATGTTTGGTGAATGATTATTTGTTAACTTATTTAATTTCAATAAGTTGATTTCTAAAAGCTTTATAAGAGGAGCTTTTTGGGTTAGTTGTTTGTCTTATGATAGTATTGCCCTTCACTTTATTTTCTACTTTTACTTTATGTATTTTCAAAGTTAGTTTTTTTTATCATACTAAAATTTGAAAGAACATAATAAAAATGTTAATTAAATTTTTTATCTTTATTTAATTTTATAATATTAGTTTATATTTAAAAATATCATAATATTAAATTTTGGAGCATAATGAGCATCATTCGTATTAATAGAGAATTTAACATTGGACTATTATTATTATTATTATTATTATTATTAAAGTTATAAACTTAATTTTTGTAAAATTAAATATCTAAAATCTAATTCTTATAAGAATATTCAACAAAATACTAAGAAATATGGTGATGTTGTCGTCTGCAACCAAATATAAAAGAAATCACTTCCCTTAAAACAAATTAATGTAGTAGCGGTAAGCAGATATCGTTCCCACGAGGAATCTTTAACGGTAAAGGCTAGCTAGTTCAAATAACGAAAATAGAGAGGGGGTGTGTCACTCACGGCAATAATAAAAAAAGGGGAAATTCACAAATTAAAAAAATAATTAAATCTGAAAATTTAATAGAAAAATACCTTAGTTTCGGTTACCGACATTATCATGCTATTATGGATCCTCGACATAAAATTGCAATTATTAATAAACATTCATTGGGAAAACTTCTCTTAAGTGTAATGACTAGAAACATGTATCCTAACAATCGTATTAAACAATAACCTAGATACGATCATAGGTAAATTGAATAATATCATTAAGAACCAATGACAAGTGATAAACATGTACGACATGCAATCAATCAAGCGAATATCTTTTTAGAATTTTCCAACTCTAACGTAGAGAGGTTAATCCTAATTGCTACTTATGATTACCAAAACTGAACGTCATATTCCGTTAACCTAGCGATTGAATCAATTAATCTCTAGTTGTGCATCTAGAAACTAACGAATCCAATTGAAAAGACAGATCAGAAGATATACAATGTTCATTAACAACATGAAAAGTATCTAAAAAATCTCACCATAATAACATGTAACATGGATCCCTCCACCAAGATAAGAAAATTAGCTATTTATAATTGAATTGAAATCAGAGAAAATAACAAAGCAATATGCCTCCATCCCTGGTCCTTGATGAAAAATACGAAATTCCTAATTGAAACTATGCAGAAAACGAAAAGAAATAAGAACAGAAAGTGCAGCAGCCCAAATCCTACGAAACCTATTCTAAAACCTAACCTAAACCTACCATGATCTCTTCTACCCCTAACATGTATATATATATATATATATGCGGCAGTCATCTCCCTCTCCTTCTTGATGTTAATCTCTTCACTATCTTCTCTTGATTTTGTCCAGATTATGTGTACTTCTATTTTTGGTGGGAGACTTCTTGGAAAGAGGGCAAGAGGATCTTGAATGATTGTGTTTTAATTGGGATCAAATTTTGGAATTTCTGCAGACTCCAGATTCCATCCTTAGGCGTGCCCACGCTTAGTTTATGAATTTCGGCCAAATTGGGGATTTCATATTTTTCCCTTCTTTGGCATCTTTTTGATCCTTTTTTGTCCTTAGAGTGTTGAAAATCATATGCAAATAATTATAAAGCAATTCCATAAATTTCGGATACCAATTTCAACACATCAATAAAAATTAAGTCCAAAATATATGCAATTTAAATGACTTATCAAATTCTCCCACATCGAACCTCTGCTCGCCCTCGAGCAACATATCAAACCATTAGACTTAATCAATTCATCTTTCAGAAATCAGGTGCACACAATCCATCAACTTAGGCTATTAGGACTCAATTTGCAACACGTATCATAATTGCTTTTCACCAATGCAAATAAGCAAAGTCAAAATAATCTATCTTTGTTCAAAATCAAACATAAAATCAAAGTGAATTCTTCTCACGGATTTCGCTCTTACACTCAAGTGTTTGCATGTAAGGTGTTTCACTCAAATCTCACTCTATCATGTTGCACTACCATAGGCTTGCAGTTTCACCAATTCTCATTCATTCAGATCACTTGGGCTCATAGATCATAAGGACTTTATCAAGGGTTGTAATGGGGCTTGGTTCACAGGTGAGGTAGAAACATGACAAAGGTTTCGTCACAAACCTTCACAAAACATCAAGTAAAAGGGATACGTAATTAAGATTCTGAGATAAACATGAATGAAAAGGACTATAACTACTCATACTAACTCATGCTACCTTGCTTTATTCTTTCTTTTCTTTTCTTTTTTTTCCTATTTTTTTCTTTCTCTTTTTCTTCTTCTTTTTTTCCGAATCCACTAAGAACACGGAAAAACAATGCAAATTAGAGAAAATAACAACAACTAAGTAGAAGTTCCTATAAGAATATCTAAGAACATAATGTATAACAAAAGTCCCAACTTACTCAATGCTTCATTCAACTTGTAAAGGGGAAAGGCTAATGGGGTTTTTGGGTTTTAATGTGAGGTGATTAATTGAAGAACAAGGATAAGGCTCAAAAAAATGTTTACAAAAGGAAAATATTAGGTAGGTCAATTTTAAGCCAAAGGGTTTTAAAACAAAGACTGCCTTAATCACTTCTAAGTCCCTTGTGATCAAACAAACTCTAACCGGTTCCATGCAAGTTCTGAAGGCAACATAAATAGAGGAGCCTCACTCAATTCAAAGAAATAGCATGACATAAAAGTGATGTCATTTAAGCTCAATTTCACTTACCGATTTAATTCAAATTAAAAATCCACCTTCATTTCACAATTTACTCCATCACTCCAATGTTAAAATTTTGACTGAGTCTATGAGATCATCTATTGCAATCAATCAACATGTTCCATCTTAAAACTTACTTAGCCTAAATCAACTTCATGTATACTCCCAATCTCATCCAAACTACTATGATCAAGCTTCATGGGTCAACATGTAACTCCATACACAAAAGTCAACAAAAACAGCCGCAAAAACCAACAATATTCACAAAAACCAAAAAAATTGGCCAAATCAAAATTCTCAATTCCTCCCCCATACCTAAACCAACATTGTCTGCAATGTTAAAGAAGCATAAAAATTAAAGGAAAAGAGGTAAAGAAAGCTTCTCTATTTGGAGGTGTCGAGATCAAGGTGTTGGCGGGTCTGGTGGTTGAAATCCTTCGTGCTTAGCTCTTGGTCCTTGGCATTGTCCCAATCTGTGAAGAAGGACCTGCAAAATTTAAAAATAACGCAATCCAGAAAGAACCTAAGGGGGTAGGTGGATCGACATCGGAGGAGAATGGGAAAGGGAAGTTTCGTGAAAGTGGAAGAACACGCTGGAATTTGTGGACTGAGGGAGAGTGAGGTGGATTA
>JANVCL010000001.1:125337-146769 GCA_026546855.1 Erythroxylum incrassatum
GTGAAGGACACGGTTCTTCAATTTGCGGACAACCTCAGTAAGAGCTTGTAGACCACCTTCAATGCGCTCCAACTCAGAAACGAAGGCAGCATGTGGATTAAAGGCAGAGGGACGGCCCGAAGCAACATATGGCAAGTCCACCACCCGTGATTGTCGAAAGATCCGTGGAGAGATATTCATCAGAGGAACAGGCTCCAAGACACTCGATTCAAGCCTAGGCACTCCATTGACATACAGATATTGTGAGATTAAGCACGGAAAATATAAGAGAGAATGAGACTTACCCTCAATAGATAACATTGAATCCACAATGAATCGGCCCATAGCAATAAGAAGCTTTGCTTGTGCCTGATATATAGTCACCACATGAGTGCTAGGCATCCAGTTGGTGATCAACAATTTGAACAAAACAAAATATTTCTGAGTGAGCATTGATGAGCGAAACACAGAGGTCGACGGCTAAGCAGTAAGCTTCCCACCAGTTAAGATCAAAGTAAGTTGATCAGTGGTTATTTCCCAATCATCATCATAAAAAGAACCATCAATCACAGTTTCAAACTTCAGAAACATATTCAATCGGCGAGCATCAAAACCAATAACTCTCCCCCTCACGTACACAACACTAAACGAAGTTGCATTAGCATTCAAAATATCACCAGATAGGTTAGAATAAAATTCCTTTACCAGGTCAATGTCATAGTGATGAGGAAACAGGGAGGCATGAAGTAGTAACCGTTCACTAAGAAGAGTGTGTAGGCCCTGATCTCAAAATTCATCCAAGTTAATTGGACGATCCATGACAACTCTGATATCTGACAGTGAACGCCATTTTTCCTCTGCAATGGAATTATAAAACTTGAATGAAATGGCCCTATCCACAAGCAATCGAGCACCCGGATGGAATCTAGGTAGACGAATTGATTTAGTACACTTCATCTTGTACCGCTTTCTAGGAGCTGGAAGAGGAACCGATTGTAGAATTGAATGCGGTGACAGAGGTGCGTCAAAATCTGATGAGCACTCTGCAATCAAAGCCTCAATTACTCGATCAACATCAAAATCATATTGATTAGGAACATCCGAAACATCAATAAGGACTGTTGACGAGGATCTGGCTCCTATAAAACTTCTGCCAGAGCCGGGATGAGACTGCAAGCGACTGGACCGTCGCTTAGGAGCTGCGGCCTTTTTCTCCGAGGCTGAATAAAGCACTTGTTCTTTGTTTTTCCCCATACTACAGTAGTAACAAAACAGAAACAACAACACCGGAATTCTAATAACCAGAAAGTACCCTACTCAGTATGGAATCCAACCGAAAAGCCACAGTTCCAGATTTCAACCCAAATCACACAGCCCTCAAATAGCCAAAACAATAATCAACAAAATCAGATTCCTCCAAAGAACTTTTGCCCAGATTCAATTCAGACCACTTCAATACAGGGATAGCTAACGAAATCATTCAAAAATCTACCAAAAATCACAAACCCAAAACCATGTAGTAACACCGAAACATCTCTTCAGTTGTACAGAAAATCAATCAGTTAGAGAGGAACACTATGACCAGAAGAAGAATCAGTACCAAGTGAGAGGAATGACCCACGATCATGAAATCAATCAAGTGGATAATTTCTTAGAATTTTCTGACTCTAACGTAGAGGGTTTAATCCTAATTGCTACTTATGGTTACCAAAATTGAACGTCAGATTTTGTTAACCTAGCGATTGAATCAATTAATCTCTAGTTGCGCACTTAGAAACTAACGAATTCAATTAAAAAGACAAATCTGAAATTATCCAATGTTCATCAACAATATGAAAAATATCCAGAAAATCTCACCACAATAACATGTAACATGGATACCTCAACCAAGATAAGAAAATTTAGCTACTCATACTTGAATTGAAATCAACAGAAATAATAAAAGAAACAGTCTCCATAACTAGTCTTTAATGATAAAGTCGAAAATAACAAATTGAAATCTGCAGAAAAATTAAAAGAACAGAACCAGCGTTGCAGCAGCCTGCCAATTCCAAGCCTACGATGAAACTACTTGTAACTAGAAAGAAATTGATAACATGTAGTAGCCACTCCAACAATCATCGACTACACTACTCAAGACTTTTAGAAATCAATAACCAGAAAAGCAAGAAGAGAAGGTGCGACAGCTTCTACAAAAAATAGAAAAATACCCTATTCTAAACCTATTATATGATTAAACCTAAGCTAGCCTAATGCCACCCTCGTTTCCCCCCTAATCAGGCACGGAGCTACATGGAGCTATAGGGGGCATTGGGCCCCCCAAGTCTTTTTAAAAAATTATTTTTAATATATATATATATATATAATGGCATAGTTATTTAAAGGTTAGTGGTGTACTGGGCCCCTCAAAATTTAAAAAAATAAATATTTGGGCCTTCCTATATTAAATTTCTGGCTCCATCACTGCCCCTAATACATGAATATAAATGTGCGGCAACACCAAGCTTCCTCTTTCAATTAAATCTCTCTCCTATCTTGATAAGATTTCGTCCCAATTAGATAATCTTCTAATTTAGGTAGGAAACTTCTTGAAAAGGACTCCAGAAGATATTGGGCGATTGTGTTCTAATTGGAGACAACTTCTGAAAATTATGCAGAATTAAGATTATGACCTTAGGCGTGCCCACGCCTAATCTTTGAATTTCGACCAATCTGAAAATTTCAAATTTCTTGCCATATTTTTTCCTCTTTTTGATTTTTTTTAGCCTCTAAAGCATTAAAAACCATCTGTGAACATTAAACAAACAATTCCATCAATTTTTAAATACCAATTTTACAAATCAATAAATATTAAGTCCAAAATATATGTATTTTAATTGACTTAACAAAATATTAATGTCCTTAAAATCTTTTTTAAAATCATATCCTCATAAGTTATTTTACACATCAACAGCTAATGCTAAATAGTTAATTTTATCAAACATCATTAATAAACAGCTGATGTTATTTGCTGGTTCAATCACCTGATATAATCAACTATTAGTTAATAACTAATGCAATTCACTGTTGACCAAACAAGGTCTAAATCTGTAAAGAAATTCATTACATACTAAAATTATTCTTTTTTACTCTTTAATAAAAGAAGCTAGATAGCTAATTTCAAGGCCAGAGTAACAGCCAATGAAGTGAAGTGAACATGAAATTTAAGCAGAGAACGTGATTTACTTGAAAAACACTCCCTGTTAGTGATAATTGGTACTTGAAATTTTAATTAATTTACGAAAGACTTAATTATGTGATTAGCATTCAAATCGGCCCTAATTAACTTATCCTTTCCCAAACAATTTAATCTTAAAAAATTAAGAGTGTATTTGTTTGGTGGGTATGAAAAACAAAGAATAGGTATGGAATGAAAGATTGAGTTTAGTAAGGGACTGTGATTATAAAGCCATTATTTTGATTACTCATTTTTGGGTAATACCCTATTTTTTCCTAATCTAGAGGAATAGGTATCATTGTTATGTAAAGGTGTACTTATTACAATTAATTAAAATATAATTATTAAGTAATTAAAATATTGTAATTAATTAAAATATTATTAATAATTAATTAACTACAATATAATTAATTAAAATATAATTCATTCATTAATTAAAATATTGTAATAAATTAATTACAATATAATTAATTAAACATAATTAATTCATTAATTAAAATACTATTAATTAGTTACAATATAATTAATTAAAATATAATTCATTCATTAATTAATAATTATATTATAATTAATTAATTATAATAAATTTTTATTTCTTAGTAATTTTACAAACCAACCACTATTAATGATAATGGTAATCACTGCTTCTTTTTATCCAACCATCGTAATTATAATGATAATATCTATTTTCATTTTTTACTATAATCATTTTCATTCTTATTACCATTTTCTGTACGAACCAACCGCCCCCTAACTTATAATTGCCATTGATCGGCAAGATTTGCTTTAGAATTTCATTTCCAAGGTATCGATATGAATACAAATCCATAATAAACATATAAAAATTACTGTACATTAGATAACATGAGAAGTATTAGTTTTAGAAGATGGATGAGTAAAACAAAAACTCATTTATTCATTTTAAGCTTTAAATATTCTTTTTAAATTTTTGTTATTATATAGTCTTAGTCTTTCTAAATATTTATTAGTAGTAAAAAAATAACCTAAATAAATATAAATTGGACGAATTTGATGTAATATGGAAAAGTTTTATATTTATGTTACTCTTATTATTTTTATACTCACATCTTTAATATCTCTAAACATTAAAAATATTTTTAAATAAATTAAGAAATCATCTTTAAGAATCGTGATTTATTAATAAAATATACTTTAATTCTCAATTAACTAATAATGTAAGACCGTGTTAATCTATTTGATGTTCAGAACAAAGTAATGCATTAAAGGTAACAATTAAATGCTTCTGGTAGTCTTGAAAGAAGATCACGCGCCAAATGTTTTACACAAATATCGACTTAGATGAAGAGCTTCAAGTGTTTTAGAGGGGGGAAAAAGAAGAAGGGCAAACTTAATCACAGATAGGACAAAGAAAAGTGGTAACAGTACGTAGGATTTATGTTTGATCAGCAAATCTAATTGGCTGAGAGAGGCCAGCATGAGTAGAAGCTATGGGGGGGAAAAGAAGGACTTAGAGTGCTTATGAGAGGCAGATGAAAGTAAACCCTAACCCTAGTGTATAGCCCTAACTCCACAGAGACAACTCAATGGAATAGGTTATGCTGGACTGCCACTGGCCACCACTTGCTTGTTATTGAGATGTCAATATGTCAAGTGGGAGAGCTACAACGTGACCCCAGTCTGCTCTTGCTTAGCCTAATATGGTAAATCAGTCACCCGATCAATCTATATATACAAATATCATGTAAAAGATAACAATTATATATCAATTAATTGAACAATCGAAACTTGACCCTTTTTTTAGTCGTTCTTTGTGTTGGTCATTATGGAAAAGAACATAACAAGATCAATGAATCAAACTACAACTCTTTAAAGATAAGAATTGTTTTTTTTTTTGGGAAATTCTTTAAAGACAAAGATTAGTTAATAAGAAACTATTTTGAGTTGGAGTTACGAGATAGTTCAAAAAAGGATTATGATTTATTGGCAAAGAAGCGAGGAAATAGATTTATTATCCTCTCCAAATGATTCAAGAAAGAGATATTGCTCTGCTAGACTGAATCAATATTAATATATCAATTTCATCTGAAATCTTGAAATAAGTTTGACAACGGATCCAAAAATTTTGATATTCTTCTCCATTTTTATCTAATGAATAGGGAGTCTGTTTTGCAATTATCTGCCCGACAATTACCCATGGGTATATGCTTTAACATGAACTACACAAAGGGTATATTGATACAATATATAATTCTTTTTGATAAAACATTTATTTTCTCATCTTCTATAACCAGCAACGTTACCTTAACATTAATAATTAGCTTTTGTCATATAATTCTTAATAATTCCAATCTAACAAAACACACTATGTATCTTAACTGCACTCATTTCTCTAGAAAACAACTCCTAAAGCACAAACCACCTTTTGTTATAATCCAAAGGCAGCCAACAAAAAGCTCCACATACTAATCATCATCTTCTTCTGCAATTTATTACAAAAAAACAACTTCGACCCATAAAGGAAACCATAATAGTTCATCGGTTGGACCTATAAAGGACTATATCTATGGATAAGAGTAATGGCTTACTACCATCAGAACAGAAGTACATGATTCTTAACCTAATGGTATATAACCAAAGGTTAGAAGATAACTCTTTAAAAAGAATCCAGAAATGAACCAGAGGTTCGATCAGCACCATTTCACAACCAAGGAAGCTGAACTATAGAAAGATCAAACACTTAGCTCTAACTTTAAACTCGTCCCTATCTCACGCACATACCAAGTCCCAACACACACAGAGGATCTTTGTCAACCCACAGTCCCGTACCTTTCTCGAATTTATCTCGGGATCAAGAAATAACAATGGAGATCAATGAACATTTTTATATATAAAGAAACAGTGTTTTATGTATACATGAAGAGCCAGAGGAACTACACTAAAAAAGTTGCACATAACTGTCAAGTGCAAAGGCGAAGCAAAAAGTAGACGGCTATAGGCTCAGCTTATTACAAGCAATAACGAGTGTTCCGGGAATGTTTAAAGCTGCTAGAAACTGCTGAATGCCCATTACTATTATTATTTTTCTTTGTTGGAGTTTGAGATTTATGAACAGTGAACTTATTTAATTTGTCTTCTTGCTGCAGAATCTGATAATTATCCTTTGTAGCAGCTTTTGTGAACAGTAAGTTTTCTATTACTAACTCCATTCCCTAGTCGGACAGGACTTGCATGCCTTTTATTATTATAAGGTACAAGATTCGAATTCATCCTTGACCTTTTAGTTTAAGTGAGCATACCTTCTTTAAGTTTTATTTTTATCATATTAGTTTCAAATTTTTTGAAATTTCTCTTCCAACTTTTATATTTTGTCATTGTGATAATACGATAGCACCTGGTGACTGTTAAAATATAAAATTTTAAGAATTAGAGTTAAAAGGTCAAAAATTAACGTACTTAATATATAAGACTCTCTGTTTTTTAATTAAAAAATTAGATTAACAAAATAAAGTTGAAGAACAATCTTTGAGCACTGGTTAGCAATAGATCGATCAGTGCACAAAGGTCTCCATCTTTGAGCGCATCATGTTAGTTTTTGAGCTTACTCTTGTGGTGAACTGATTTTAGCTTGTTTCTCCAAGCTCCAGCTAGATTGGGAGTTGCCAAATCTTTGTTTGAGGAAGGTTATTTTTTAGGGATTTAGTTGGGAAGGTTAACCACCGTATAGAATGCACCTTATAAGACTCTCCGCTTTACTAGGTTTCGGAAAGAGTTATATAATATATATTTTTTCGTATTTTTACAAAGAAGTTATTTCTATGACTTAAGCTCGTAGCTTTAATTAATTTTTTAAGATAAATGAATGTTTTAAAAGAAATTTTTTAAAATTTTGAAGTAAATTTGGTAAAAATAAAACTTAAGAGATTCATATGTACATGGAATAAAAGTTATGGGACTACTTTGAATATTTTTTCTTATTATAATAGAAAAAAGAAGATAAAAAAAAACTTACTGTCACCTTTATACATTTCGGTGATCTTTGATGAAAATGGGAAGCTGTGAGTTTTGTCATTTTGCACTGAAATGTTATAGATTAGCTCTTTTGTACTGAACCATGAACACATCCATTAATGCTGTTTTTTCTTAGACATGTCTGTCAATCTAAGCCAGTAATTTCTGATATGAATCCTACTCTGCCCATTGGGTAGTTTCTCTCACGCATGGTATAAATGGTGGTGTTAAAACCAAGGAGAGACAACTAACATGCCAATTAATGTAACTTTTTTCTACATTTCAATGCCAGGTACCTTCTGATCAGGTGTGTTCTTTATATCTTTTGAGATTTTCTGATCACACACTATAAAACCTAGCTTTAGCCTTTTAGAGGTGACAAAACCTTTCCTGCTCCAATTGAGTTTGAGTTGGATTTAACCTTTTTTTTTATTTGAGCTTTGAGTTTTGAGTTAAACTTAAAATTGAGTAGATTCGAGCTCGATTCAACTTGTTAAACCTAGACCCAACTAGCAAGATATAAAATGAACTACGATAATAACTAATTATATAAATAGATTAGATTTGACACATAATATAAAGTTTAGGTTAAATTCAGACTACCAATAATCAACATGTGACAAGTTACAGAGATGGCAGTAACACCTATCATCATGAAAATGAGAAATGCTGACGGTTTGGGCTTAGTCAAATGGTTGCAACTATACTGGATCTACTTCTATCAATAAGTTCTCATTGAACCAGAAAGCTTTAAAGGTCCACTCTCATATTTACGTAAAAATGGCAAGTGGATCGAATTGAGTGTTAGTGACATAAGACCAATGTATAGTCAAGTCGATTTATACTCTCTGAATCCAAAATTAAAACTCAGTATTTTTTTAAAAAATATTTATTTATTGAGACAAAACAACGTCACAGTTTAAAATGTCTAACAGAAAAACAAACGGCATACCTCAACTAAGCCTATTGGAGTATTTAGTAGTTGATTTAGATAACAAGTGGGCTACCATATTTATATGCCTTAGAATTCATTTAAACGTAAAAGATTGAAAAACACATACTGTTAATTTGCATTCTTTCAACATTACTCCCAACTTGTTTATGTCAATTCTTAATTCATAAAACCTCTGCACTAATTGAAGACAATATATTTTCACCTCAACTGACATGAAGTCAGATTATATAAACCAAATTAAGGCTTCTTTAAATGCAATAGCTTCAGTAATAAGAAAATTATAATTTGATATAAAAAATTTTGAGAAACATTTAACAAATTGACATCTCTCTACTTTTATTACTAAGTCATATTACATGGTCCCCTTATCATATTGAATTGCATAATCAATATTGCACTTCATAGTTCTAATATTTGAACCTGACCAATAGACAGCAGGTCCATCGATACTTGTTGTTGGGCTAGAATTTCAAGTCTTAGATTGACCATAATTTAAGTCATTAAAAATAACAATATTTTATATTTAAAGTGTATAGAATATAAACTTAATTCGAAATTCAAATTAATTAGAGTTATCTTATTACTTTTAGAACAAACTAGTCCAAACCCCTTTTGCAAATCCTATATCCACCCTTTTTGCCAATTTGATCAAGATTAAGAAGAAAAGGTTGAGAGGAGTTGAAAGTGATTAGCTAAAATAGGATAGTTAGAACTATTAATAATCATTTTTAAATTAAAAATGACAAGATGTTGGCCTTATTAGATGATGCTCTTTCGTGAAGTATATATATTATATATATATATATGGGAATTATAGACTTTGGAACAAAATCTATAAGGCTATTTCACGAATCGAACGGTGTCGTTTAAGGGAAACTTTTAAGTTTAGAAAAGCCTATCCGTTGAAGAAGTTATCTTCCACACTCGTTCATGGCAGCTATTGTTACTTTCTCCCCTCCCATCAAGACAAAATTTTCACTTCATTATCCATCTACAACTTTCAAGGTATTAACTTTTCTTGAACCCTAATCAAAATTCTGCCAATTTGGTCTCATATTTGAGTAGAATTGAGTTTGTATGATATTGCAGGGATGTGTCAATGACTTGAAGTTGAAGCTAAAGGCTCGGAATTTTCTTCCTCTGAGATCCCAGTTCCCGAGAAATCCACAAGGTAAGTTTTTATTCGTGCAATGCCAAGTGGGTTCTGGCGGTGGTGGTATTTCGAGTGCAGTTTCGAATGTTAGGTTCAGGCTAGACAATCTCGGACCACAATCTGGTTCGAGAAAGAAGGGTAAGAGAAAGGGGAGAGGTATAGCTGCTGGACAAGGAAACAGTTGTGGTTTCGGCATGAGAGGTCAGAAATCTCGGTCTGGTCCTGGTGTTCGAAAAGGTTTTGAGGGTGGTCAAATGCCCCTCTATCGTCGCATCCCCAAATTGCGTGGTATTGCTGGAGGTATGCATAAATCATCCTTTATTCTTCTTTTATTCGATTTTTATAAAAAATATTTGTCTTTTTGGTGCCTTTTGTCTATTTTCATGTTTATTTTGAATTATACTTCCTCATTCCATTAAAACCAGAACCTCTGGAAGCCCCTGATGTGCGTTTAGGACATATGAGCTAGTAAATAGTTTGGTGTGGTGGGTTTTCGTGAATGTTGTACGTGAAAGTAGTTAGTGTCAGTGAATATATAAAACCAATTAAGTTGGCCTTATATAACAGTTTAAGCTATTGTGATAAAACGGTCACTTAACATGATATCAGAGCTTTTATGACCAAGTGGTCATGAGTTCAAATTCTACCATCCACTTATCATTCAGCACAAGGTAGAGTGGGCATGTGCAAGTTTCAAACCTAAAGGACTTTCACTTGAAGGGTGTGTTAGTGAATTTATAAAACTAATTAAGTTGGCCTCACACAACAGCTTAAGCTATTGTGGTGAAACGGTCACTTAACAGTTAGCATTAGTTAGTCTGAATTAATAGTCAACCTTTGAATTTAGGACAAGATTGGCAAAAGTTAGTGTTACTTTCTTTTTCCACCATTGCGTAACCATTTTCCAAAAGAAGTGACATTATCTGGCAAAGTGATATGGCCATGCATTGTTGAAAATTTCTTCTTCTTCAATGTTATGTCACTTATTTTCTTGCTTTTTTTACTGCAACATAGGAATAGGCAGAGTCCTGTAACTGACAACTGATTCTTTGTGTTATGTTGTTGGATGGGTCTTTATATCTTTGTTTCATTATGTTGTGTTTCGGCTTGATTTTACTCTTTTCGGCATGAAGTTATTGTGAGATCTCAACACAAAAATTAAGGAGTAAGTATGCACACAGTTCTATCTTGAAAAGAATTGGTTTCCAGAATTCCTTATATGGTCTTCTTGTATTTAAAATGTTGCTAAAAGAATTTGAAGGGTGTCATAGTCATTGCTCATTTGTGTACTCAGATGATTCCTTTCCATGATCGCTTAAAATGCATATGCTTTGAAGATGTGGTACGATCACTTTCATAAAAGGAATTTATGCAAAAAGAATGGGCAGCTTCAAATATTCTTAAGGTTGAAGTGCCGCTGATGCAGACAATAGCTGCAAATATTGTTTTGCTTTGGATAAGGGCCGTGCCTAAAAACTGAGATTCACTAATGCGTGTGTTATATAAGTTATGTGCTTCCTCTAGCTAAGAAAATCATGCAGTAGTAATTTACTGCAATCTAGTTCATTCTATCTTTGTTTTTCTTCATTGTTCTTTTGTTCTATCACACCCATACATGTATATAGATTTGGTGTTAAACTGTATGTTATTGTTAATATGGACATAGACTCGGAAAGATTCATTAAACTACTCGAGTCTGAATTACATTTTTAATTCACATCGCAATTCCATGATCCAAATGGACCTTTGAGAAAATTGATGCAAAATAAACTTCTTGCTACCTTTTGAGCATGAATTTCTTCTTGTTGTGTAATCAAGTAACATCCATACTATATATTTCCATTTGAAATGTTGATGATTGGATGTCTTAGATAATCCATAGTAAAGGGTTTCACCTTCCTCTTAGGTGTTTCTTATTCAAAGTGTGATAATAATCATGAGAGTTGGAGAATTTGGATTTGATGATAAGTGGCTTATTTCAAGATGCACTCTTGAACTTTTAAGGGTAGCTTCTTGGTTCTTTCCTTGCGTTATGAATCCATTCAATTTCTTTTAGTTTGTAGATTCTTAAAACTGGGATGCAGATTTGTGGCCTTCTTATTGACTTAGATGTGAATAGCTATTTAGTGTTAGCTATTTTTTAGATTATGCTGATATGCTTCTATCATCTTTGTTTGTCAAAGGTATGCATGCAGGATTGCCTAAATATGTCCCTGTGAACTTAAAAGACATAGCAGCAGCAGGATTTCAAGAAGGAGAAGAGGTATCACTGGAGACTTTGAAGGTAAAGGGCTTGATCAATCCATCAGGAAGAGAAAGAAGACTTCCCCTTAAGGTAAAATGCTTGTTTTATTTCATTACAATCAACACTTCTTATTGCTGACTTTATTTTGATCTCGTAGCTACATATCAAACCACCATAGTTATATCTATATATGGCAACTGTCAAACTTGGTATCTTCATAATCTTCCAATTGAAGTTGCCTGCTTCAAATGTGAGTCGTTTTTGTGAGGTTAACAACCCATATTTGTTCTCGTTGAGCATATTGAACTTAGTATTGAAGCAGTTAGCATGTAAACTTAGTACTCTATTCCCAACCATAAAACCTTGCTTATTGTAGTAGTGAATTACGATCAGTTGAACCCTTATTTTTGATTAATTTGCAAAATGCCTTGGCTGATATGGTTGCACTAAAGCAGCACTTTCAAATATTTAGTTGACCAGAAGATTTCATTGGTCTATAATTGCACTAAAGCAGCACTTATTGTCCTTTATAATAAGAATGCCAATTTACAGTGCACATATAATTTACAGTGATTCCCTAATACTGCTTCTACGTACCGTTGGAACATCATAAGAAACATAAGATTCCCTTATTGAATGTTTTAAAAAGAGCTGGTGTGCCAAATCACACATCAGTTCGTTTAAAATGATACTGCTTTTGCAGAGACTGAGAGTTGATCGGTTGTTTATGTGATAAGGTTTTAGGAGATGGGGAATTAAACACGAAGCTGAACTTCAAGGCTCGTGCATTTTCATCAGCGGCAAAGGAGAAGCTTGAGGCTGCTGGCTGCTCAATTACTGTATTACCTGGCAGAAAGAAATGGGTGAAACCATCAGTGGCCAAGAATCTTGCTCGGGCTGAGGAATACTTTGCGAAGAAAAAAGCTGCATTCACTGATTCTGAACCAACCTCTGCTTGAGCTAATCCGGCTCTAAATGCCATGCTTCAAGTGGTTTAAAAACATAGCATAGCTGGAATTCTTTTCATTTCGTGGTTTATCTATATTACATTTTCCAGTTTGTTAGGTAGTATTTGAGCTAAGATAACAATTTCCTGCTGTGTTATTCAATCTCTGTATCAATCAAACCCTCTCTTGAAAAGTTGCTTCAGCAATATTTTAGCAGAGTCCAGGTTTTGGCCTTCATTTAAAACTCGAAAAGAACACTTTTGAGCTATCTTTTTTTCTGGTAAACCAATTACACCATTTATGGCCAGGCAACAGAATTGATGATGATAAGGGAAGAGTAACGACATCAATTAACAGAAACCTGCAAGTTTCAATCCACTTTCGTTGAATACAACTATGTGTAAGTAAATTGCAGAGCCAACTCACGACCAACTTTACTTTTTTTGCGTGGTCCAACTTGTTTAAGTGTCAAAAAGAATAGGATTACACTACCTATTGACATTGGTCAATCCACAAATTGGCTGTCATATCATACTCAAGTAGCAATATTTATATATATAAGTATAATTTAAGGTAAAAGAGATAAGACTTTCTTGTAATTTAAGAAATTTTATAAAATTCTTAAAATTTTAGGATAATTTGACTAGGAATTAGACCTTCTTTAGGGGTAGTCACATCATATACCTTGCTTATTTCACTTGGCAACCGATTCTAGTAAAATTGAGAACACAAAGCATATGTGAAATAGAGCTGGATGACGCAGTAGCTTTGGATTCAACATTGCGTCACGCATTATTCGCAGATTGGTATCAAAAACAGAAGGCGATGGCCCTGGTGTGGGTTCTTTGTGTTGCAAGAATCCATTCTAGTATTTCATGCCCATCTCTTAGATTCCTTCTAAAGTTGACATATGACTAACGTTTTACAATTAAAGTTCGGTCTAATTTAGACTCGATCGAAGTTAAATTTGAATTAACCTAATTTTTAATTAATTTAAACACGAAAAATCTTTTATTAAAACAACGTTGTTTTAATATAATTATTCAAAATAGTATTGTTTTAGCCAATCGTATAAAAATGAAATTATTTTATAGTAATTTAAATCCACTTGGATTGCATTAATTAGACTTAACAAAGTTTTTATTCAACTTTTTTGTAATGTTTATATTTATTACTGATTTTATGGTTAATTACTAAAAAAAATCAAATTTTCGTCAATTTTTTAATTATAGCCCGAACTTTAAAAAGTAACAATGAAATGCACAAACTTTTAATTTGTTTCAATTCTAACCTGACGTTAGCCTCACTGTTATCTATGCTGACGTGACACTGTCACGTGTCAATGATCCTCACTAATTAGACACGTCAGCATCATTAAGAGGATGTTATCTAATTAGTGAAACGACGTCGTTTCATAGCAAAATTGAAACTACGTCGTTTGGATTTTGGAAAAAGCTTCTTCGTTACTCTCAGTCGTTTCATAGCAAAATTGAAACTACGTCGTTTGGATTTTGGAAAAAGCTTGTTCGTTACTCTCACATCTTAAATCCCTAAATTCATAATTTCTTCTAAAATTTCACTAAGTTTTGAACCCAGAAAATTAAAAACGTAGAAGTCTCGAAAACTCAACATGAAATAATCGTATGCTTATGATTGGGTATTGAGTTTTGCCTTTTGAATAACCTAAACTTAGAACGTAGAAAAACCAAATAGATGTTGGTCCTATTTTTGTTTCGTTTCTGGATTGTGAGAATTTCTAAATCTCATTAGATTCCAATTTTAAAGACTATTACATGGAATAAGAACAAGATTAGTTATTGAACAAAACAACGTGAAATAAGCAAAAGAAGCGTGCGACTTGCACCAGATAGTGTGAATACGCTTGCGGTAGCTTTGTGTGTGGGATAACTACAGACGCCATCCAGGGGCAGTACAAGGCAACATGAATGGAAGTCTCTATGACTTTATTTGTAACGTAGAAAATAACAACAACAAAAACGCAATCAGCACAAAAAAACCTAATCACAAATAACAAAAAATCAGACAAAAACAACTGACGTCGATGGGCATCTTCATGCTGCACACGCAACGTTACATTCACTTTCCAATTTTTCAAACATCACATCGCTTCCTCTACGACTGTGTATGGGGTTTATTAACACTCATCGCTAGTGGCGTTTTTCCACTGACAAACCAAGAGTTTAGATCCAATGTCTAATATTATGATGTCTTATTGTGTCCAATAAATTTCAGTCATTTATTTATGTAAGTCCCGCATGGGGCTTGCGTAGGACCTGTAAAACAAATGGCTGAGATTTCATAAGACAGAATAAAACAGAGTAAAACTAGACAGAAGATCTGAACTCACAAACCAGCACTTGTTGTTGGTAACGAAAAAGCTTTCTCTAAAATTCAAACGACATCATTTCAATTTCACTATGAAATAATGTCATTTCACTAATAAGATAATCTCTTCTTGATTATACTAACGTTTTTGATTAAGAGGAGTCCAATAACACGTGGCAGTACCACATCAGCATAAATAACTGTAAGGTTAATGTTGGATTAGAATTGAAAAAAAAATACATTTTATTACTATTTTTTAAAATTCATACTATAATTCAAAATTTTTAAAAAGTTAAATTTATTTTTAATAATTAACCCAATATTTTAAGAGTTGTGTTTTTTCATTATCGCAGATGCTATGCCCTTCTCTTTGTCGTTGATGCAATAGCCCTCTTAATTTATTATCTAATTGTCGTAGAGATTACAAGTGTCAAACGTATTTAGAAGCTCTAAGACTTTGTATTTGTCATTACCTTATTGCTAATAAATAAAATCTAAATGTGCTCACTTCCCGACTTCTTTTTTAATATATAATTGATCCTTAATTTTAAATTATGTTAAATAAAAGTATTTATATAAACTGATTAGCGTAATATTAATAATTAATTTATAAGTGTTAGCATGGGAATCTTACGCCAATAATCGTTTAAAAATAACAATTCATGTACTGTTTCGATCACTACGTGATTAACGTTTCTTGTTTGTTGGCCCAAGGTTAAACCATATAGTTTAGATCCTCTAATCAACACTTAAAAGAGTTCGTTATTGACTTTGCTTTTGTTAAACCTGAACTTTGTTCACATCTTTGGATCAGTTAAGTGGTTAAATTTTCAAACAAGAAACAGTTTAGCAGCTGGAAATTTGTTAGATTTATAATAGGCCTACGGGTACATACGAGGAGAAAAGTAAATTGGACACAAGTGTAAGTAAAATTTCATCATAAAATCAATTAGAAATAGGTAGAGTAGTTTATTAGGCTTATATGTTAGTTTTCTTTCCCCTCTTGTAACGATATGGTATAAACAATACTGCCAGACCACTTGCTTCATGCAAACTTTAAATCTTTCTCCAGTTGCTTAAATTATGGGTCCCTTTTGAGATAGTAGGCTGAGATCTTCATTAGGTCTAATATCATGTTAAATTTGTAATAAGCCTATAGGCTTACATGAGGAGAAAAGTTAGACCATACAAGTTTAAGTGATATTTCATCATAAAACTAATTGAGAGTAACACACTAGACTTAAAAGGTTAGTCTTCTTTCCCCACTTTCTTTGACATGAGATACTATGGATATTATCAACAAAATGTCATAAAGATTCCAAAATTTGACTAAGATATTAAATTAACATAGTATTATTTTAAGGAGAAAGTTAGAAAATTTAAGTTAGATCTTAAATTCAAATTTAACTTAAAATATAATTAAATCAGACTTAAAATATTTTATAAATTTTAAAATTAAAATGATATTATTTTGAAAAAATAAATTAAAATTATATAATATTAAAAAGTTTGGAGTAAATTTAATTAAAATTAAAATCAAAGTTAAATTGTCTTATGAAAGGATCACAGCTTCTAATTCAACCCAACTTAGCTAGTAATTCAATTACAATGGGTCATAGTCAAAAACTACCGAATGATAAGGATTGATTTGTTTTCCTAAAGAACACATAAACAAAATTATTGAACAAGGCATTAGGCGTGGGAACAGGACATGTCAAAGCCCTACAGCTTCATGTCTTCTCCACAGAATCCACAGACCACCTCGTCTTCATAGTACATGTTAGAGTTCGAAGGATCTTTCGAAGCAAAGCTCTCACTTAGCAGTCCACAATTTACAATTGCCAGTTCATTCGATATGGCTGTAAGAAATTTGTTTCTCGTTCTTGTTAAGATCAATGGCATAAGACAACCAATTTCTAGAGATTACCGACCTAAAACCTTAAGATAACTTAAGGTCGGATAGAATTGAAAAACGGTCTTATTGATGTATACAATTTAAGGTAAAAGAGAAGCTCTCACTTTATTTATTTAAAAATTCAATTTTTAATTTTTTAAAAAATATTGTTAAAAAAATAGTCTAACACACTTAGACCTTATTTTATTGCGGGACTTCGGATTAGGTGTGACGATAATGATGATTAATGAAAATTATGTTTTTACTAAAATAATTAAAAGATAATTAGAAAACCAAAATTGGGAAGTGATTTGGTTAAGTAAAGAAATTGAACAAGATCGAAAATCATAGGCGATTCAAAGAATGACCTAACCTGTTATCAAATTCAAAGATAATTAGAAAACTAAAATTGAGAAATGATTAGGTTAAGCATTTATTTTCTACATATGCATATATTGTTTGAACTTTCATCCTTGTCCTGATCAATGAGCTGTGATGTTACCCAATGCCCATACCAACTCTCTCTCTCTAAATTTTTTAATTATTAGTTTTTAAATATTATGTATGTGTGTGAGTGATTTGAGTCTTAGTGTGTGACTATAAATTGAGTAGGACCATATCCATCAAGTGCTCTCTAGCCATCGACCTTCCTTCTCTTCCTTACAATACCCTTTGTTTTTTATTTTTAATTTCTCTTTTTGTTCATACACCATCCACCTTTGTACAGTATTATAGCACCTCAGGTATGTTCTATCGATTTTTTCTTTGTAATTTTTGTTAAAGTTTCAGTCTTTTCGTCTGGGACTTGAGCTAACTTGATTAAAGATCTGTTCTTTTTTGTTGTTGTAATTATTATGGAACAGATCTCGTGTTTGTTTATGAGCTATAGCAGCTTCTGTTTTTTTTCCCTCCAAAAATTGTTGATAAAATCGTTATCTTACAGTTTAGTCTGTTTCACCGGGAAATTGTTTCTCTGTTCACGCAGACGAGTTAGATCTGTTCTTGGATAAAGCTTAAATCTTTTCTTTGTGTTGATAGAAAGAAGGAATTTTAGAAGAAATGAAACGCTGTGGGTTTTCGCAAAGCGCTTTGTCGACCCGTGAAGAGATGCCCGGATCCGTTTCTATTTCGTTATTGGACCGGATCGACACGGTGGTTTGCCCTAAACCCAGACGCCTCGCCGTCCTCCACCCCGGCGCCGTCAACGACCACCCTGTTCCTGCCCCTGTGCGCCCTCTCAGATTGCATCTCAGGTTTTGTTTTTGTTTTTGTTTTTCCTGAAAATTTGAAGATTTCTTCTCTTAAAAGGACACCTTTCGCTGATTGCATCGATTTGAAAATTTTCAGCCACCAGATGGATCTTTACGATTCAAAAGCAGGAAACGATCTTTTAGATATGATTCTCACGAAGGTAAATCTGATATTTTATCTCTTATTTGTTAGGAATTTTGTGATCAAGTAGGAAAAAGATTGAAAAGCTCCATGTATGTCAAAGTTGTGGTTACTTGTTTGTGTACGAGAAAGAAGCTTGTTGGGTCACAAGTTTCACATGTTAAACTTAGAATCATACAGGTTTGTTTTGATTCATGTACTTAACACTTGTAGGGTGGTTGTGGAGTGGAGCAACCAAGCACACAAGTAGCCTCGTCGCCGCCTCCATTTTTTTGTGGGTCGCCGCCGAGCAGAGTAGCTAATCCGTTAATTCATGATGCTCGATTTGGGGATGAAAAGCTTTCCCCGTTTTCGCCGGTTAAGCTGGTTCAGCCTCCGACCACGACAAATTTATCATCATCATCATCGTCCTCTCCAACAAGGAAAGGAGGTTACATTCGGTCGAATTTTGGGAACAAACCGGCGGTGAGAGTTGAAGGGTTCGATTGCCTTGATAGGGATAGCCGTAATTGTAGCATCCCTGCTCTGGCTTGAACCCTCCCATCATTTTGAAAGTATTTATAGGAAGCCAAAAACACAAAACAGCACTTTTACAAAACTACTACTTTGGTAGTTCGAGATGAATTTTGAAAGTTCTCGTGAAGAGCAACAAGTGATCGATCCTTTTGCTTAGTGTAAATATGTTCAAAAGGGTTCTCCAAGTTGTATTAAAAAAGATTGTGTCATTGTAAGTGAAAAAAAGAGTTGTTGACTAAAAATAATGAGAAGGGTCATTTAGTTTAGGAAATGTAAGGTCTTGTCTATGTAAACTACAAGGTTTAATTAGTCTTGCTTTGTACTACAATGATAGAGCCTCATCAATGTAAAACTTGTACAAATTCTTCAATGTAAATATACCCTTTTGTTAGTTTGTGATCCTTAATTCTCTTTACATAAACTTGCTTTTGTTTTTGGATGAGTTGATTGGAACCTTTGAAAAGTGGAAGGTAATCTTTGTGATGATGTGTCGCTGATATTCGCTTGTAATTCACGCCAATTCCTTCAAAAGATATGGGGTCATCCTAATGAATGAGGAAAAATAAATTCTGACCTATCTCGCATCTGGTTTTTGGGACAATGAAAGCATCTGAAAGTCTGTCCTTCTCGAAAGGAGATCACGTGGTTACATTTGCTTTCGGTGCATGAAAGCATCTGAAACCTTTCAAGGTCCCGAAACTACAGAAGTTTGAGATCTTAAATCTCCACAACATTTCACTCTGAAGCAAACTTGGTTTCTAACCTACAGAGAAGGAACGATAGTTCACTCATCACCAAAGCAGATCAAAGGTTTTAAACCTGAAACTACTTTTGATTGGCCTGCCTCTGTCAGGTTAAAGAATCTCCAATTGTCCTCACAAATACCGACCAGACTCTTCCCATTACCATTGCTTTTGTGCCTCAATGTCAGGCACGCCATTCGATTTTAACCGTTATCGGCGCTTAAATTCACCGGCTCCAACGCACATGCAAGGCACTCCTATTGGTCATTCGGCTTTGTTTTAATATTCATTTTTTGACAGGCTCTGCAATCATTTCATTTCTCAATTTGAATGCAACACTTCAACTCTTACTAGTTGTGTCCTGACTCAGTCCAGTCCTGTGTTAGCTCTGGAAGAAGAATCTGTAATGGATACTGATATAGAGAATTTGCACTCATGAGTTGGGCTAAGATAGGACAGGACTAGATTTACATTGAAGCTCGACCCAACTGCGAAAAGTAGTTTAATGGGGCTCGTAAGGAACTTCCGATTGGTACATTGTATTACTTGATTGATGTAGCTAGCTATTCAAAAGGTTAACTATAGACACTTCTTTTATTTAATTAATCTTAAAAGAAAATTTAATCTTTAAAATTACCAACAAAAATGTAAGACCTATTTTTCCTTGTACATATACACACATTACTACGAAAAAGGCTCCAATTTCTTCCATCTTACCTCTTTTTTTAAAGTTTTGTGATTTTCTATTCTTTTTCTTTCATTTACTTCCATCTCACATCATGTCTGCCTATTGTTTTAAAGTGAATGAACATTAAGCAACTTTTTTTATTTTAGTTCTTGCTCTAAAGTTTCAAGCTTTATTTATGTTTTTTTTCCTAGTATAAGTGATGAATTGTATGCAGGAACTAATAGGAGCTTTCTCTCCCATTTTACTATGATACTTTTTATCTTGTGTCATATATGCCTCCTGCTTACAAGTAAATGATCATCAAACAAGGATGCTTTTTGTTTTGGTTTTTGTCTGAAGTTTCAAGCTTTATCTTTGTTTTTCTGGTAAATGTGATGAATTGTATGCAGAAAATGACAAGCTTTCTCTTCCATTTTTTTATACTACTTTTTATTCTTATGTCCTATCTACCTCTTACTTTGCAGTGAACCTTCATCAAGTAAGGTTGCTTTTTTTAATTTGGTTTTGATATAAAGTTTCAAGCTTTCTTTGTGTTTATATGGTAATGTGATGGATTGTATGTAGAAATTGAGAGAAGCTTTCTCTTCCATTTTGCTATGATACTTTTTGATTTTTGTGTCCCGTCTTGCTCTTGATTTGAAGTGAGTGATTGTCAAGCATGGTTGCTTTTTTGTTTCGGTTTTCATGTAAAGTTTCAAGCTTTATCTGTGTTCTAATATATGTGATGAATTGTTTGCAGAAACCAACAAAAGCTTTCTCTTCCATTTTGCTATAATACTTTTTATCTTGTGTCTAATTTCTCTGTGCTCGGATCGGATCTTCACCTAAGATGCACATTCACTCTTTGATTCTACTCATCTCGAGAAATAGTGAGTAAAAGTTTACAAAATAAAGCAAAACTTTGCAGCATATCAGGTATATCTGTCCTATTATTTTCTTAATAACTTTGTCTTCTACACTTGCATCACTTAATGAAAATCTGTAGTCGTTTTTAAAGCTATTTTTTATTTTAATAAATAATTATTACTTTATTCTTTTTAAAAGTATTTAGTTATTTTATTATATCCTTTATGTTTATTTGACTAATTTTTATCTTCATGAATATTTGCATGTGAGTCTATCGGAAAGAGCCTCTACTATATAAGAGTAAGGTTGCGTATATGTAACACCCCACTCCCGAGTGACCCAAACCCGATATCGTTGGTGATATCCGAGTCCGTGCCCCGCGAGGGTGGCGTACTACATCAGTCGGTCGGTAAAACTCGATATACTTTTTTTTTGAACCATTCATTCCATGTTAAAAGGAAGCAGTTTCAGTCATTTCACAATTACGCGGAACAAGCAGTAAACAGTAGTAAATCTTTTGC
>JANVCL010000001.1:151925-163236 GCA_026546855.1 Erythroxylum incrassatum
GGGGCTATCGACAGGCCATATTCCTCTCAGAGTCACACCAGCCATGCACATACTACCCAACCCACGCACCACCAGGCTGTACATAATCATAGAAGAAATATTTGTTCGTTAGTCTGTTAGTAAGATGAGAGAGAATATTTTTGTATCACGCTGTACAGCAAGATATCTTGTATATATATATCAACGCTCAAATCAATAAAATGCTTGTCTTCGTATTTTGATACAAGAATTATCAAATCCGATCTAAAACTAATTAAATTTACTCAAATTAATATTTTATTATAGTTACAGTGAATTCTTATTATAATAAACTATTAGTTAGAGTAGATTACAATTGATTTCAGAAAAGAGCTCAAGAACTAAGTTTAATCCTCCTAACCATAGCATTTACTAAGTCTAAATGTATTATTCATATTGCATTCGTCATTATTTTTAACGAAAATTTAAGAGGAGGAATTATCTAAAAATTTAAGAATTATACTCTTCTTGATAGTTTTGAAAATTAAGAATTTTCTTTTAAAATTAATTAAATCAAATAATTCAATTGCCTTATGGATATATTATTTAATAGTCTAAAAAATACAGATGTATATATAAAAAAAAGTAGAAGGAACCGTATCATCGGCAATATTTGAAGGTTGGCTTAAGCAAGATTTCGAGATCTTAGACACATTCAAAGTGTTGCGTAAAGGAGTAGATAAAGAGTCCAGATCTTCTGTCTAACATTACTCTGTTTAATTAAAATATGTCGTCATTTTTACTTAAATTTTTTAGCCACCAATCTCTCATAACTGTCACGGTGTGACTTAAGCGTTAACTCGTATCAGAACTACGGTATTCAGTAAAAATTTTGCTAAGACACATAATTTGAAAAGGTTTAATAATATACAGCCTTATCTTCTAAATAATAAATAAGTTGTTTCTAAAAATTTTATATGTTTTATCTTAAGTAAAAAAAGAATTTTAACAATATAATTGCTCTCTCAATTTATATCAATCTATAATCTTGACCGTCCTTTATTCTTATTATTTACCCAAATAAATATTTTGTATTTTTGCTGACCATAAGATAATTCTACAAACTTCAGAAAAAAGATACAAGAAAATAAAGAACAAAAGGCCGATCCAAGACAAAGAGATCAAGTTGAGTAATACGGTGGTCCAAGAAACCAGCGGCTGACGGCTGGTGGCTGTGACATTGGTGGCCAATACTGAGACAACAAGCGGTGTTAGGTCATCAACAGGTGGCCAAAACACCACTCAACTTCCTGAAAAGCCGCCCCTAACTCTTGGAACAAAGCAAAAACCTGTGAGACCAGTTGCTGACAATTGCCCCTTAGATGCGAATTTATTGGAAAAAAAAAACACATTCTTTTTAATTTTCTTCTTTAATTTTTGTGTAAAATTACTAATGTACTCGCTTGACATTCAATGAACGAACGAGGCCATGCATAGAAATAATAGTCCAAATTGGTAAAGATGCCCCTTTTTAAGTGTCAAAAATTGTTTGCTTCTTCTCCTGAAACCTCAAAAAGGAACAAGAGAGTGACGTGTGGATGCGTGAGCACAAAAATTCACAACCCGCTCATTGAACCAGGATCAGACCTACAAGCTACAAGTCCAAATTCCAATGCTCCAACTTTATCCCTGTATGTATAAATACTTTTGTTGTTCAACCTCCTTACCGTCTCATTCACGCAGCCAACATTCTCTTGTTCTTAGCATAAATAGGGATCAACCCTTTATTCCATCATATCAAGAAAATGAAGAGGCAAAGAAATTTGGATTCTGTCATTGGACCTACAAAAGCTGAAGCTAGCAAAACAACAAAGAAGGCAATCCCAAAAAGGAAGATGAAGAGGGTAGTTGATGAGAAGGCGGAGGAAAGGAAGAGTTATGGTGGTGAATCAACCAGTCCGGTGGAGGACTTGGTGTTAGATAATTGGCAGGAGCTGAAATGGTTGGTAAGTGATATTGTGGACGAGCAAATGTCTTGGGGATCTACCTGGTTGCCAGTGTGGGGTGTAGAGTATGTTGGTGAGGCTTATGGTGAAATGTTCGGTGATGTTGCTTGGGATGAAGATATTTGGAACTTGAAGAGTATCAATCAGATACCAAATGAATGATATGAACCAAAAAGGTTTTGAATGGCATTTTGTTGTTTACATGAGTTCTACTTCTCGTACTTTTCTTTTTCTTGCAGGAGGAACAAGAAGAAGCAGAAGAAGAAGATGAAGTATTAATCTTAGTCTATATATATCTCATCAGAATTTGTTATTTTGATGTCAAACTCTTTGTTACAGTGAATCAGGAACTCTAGTGCGGAAGGATCTTGTTTCTGAGCTAGACGGAGTTCAAATTGAAATAAGAGGAGAAGAAATTTGTGTTTTCAATCTTTACTTGAATCTCGAATACTTTGTTGTACCAACTTGGAAACTCGAAATGACAGAAGCTCGATAACGTAGTTTCCAATTTTGATATGAAATTTGGAAATGTTGACGTGTGATTGGAATACAACATGGTATTGTCTCTTGGATCAAATTTTGGTCTTGTAAGATAGAACTGGACTCAAAAGCCTGCTGGGAAGCTTTATCCATATTTCCAATAACCCAAGTACTGGAGGCTTTACTCATAGGAGACAGCAAATCTAAATAAGCACATTATACGACTGCGATCTTGCTTCTACCTTAATCTTTCTTAACTATGATAGACATGTATGTTTCAAGAATCGTCAACTATAATTTTTCTAGATGTATATTATTACTGTATATTTTCTATATAAAAGTGGAGAGCTACTGTTACATTCCAACAGAAGAAAACAGCTTCTTGATCGATACCCTCCAGAGTCTATCCTAAGAAGACTTGACATTTCAAAAGAGAGACAAAAAAAAAAAAGAACTTGATTCCCATCACATGTTCATGTCCTCCTTATCTGGACTCGTCAGGTTTCCAATGTCGGCAAGCAATTGGGTCCCCAGATCAACCTCAATGGAATGTGTACTTAACTGTTATTATTATTTTTTATAAATATTTTCAGAAACATTTTTCGTGTACATTAACAACCACAACACCAAAATCTCCTCGGGCTAAAATAGTATAGCTACAGACACTGGCGATATGACCTGTTTCCACTTATCTATGTAAATTACCTAACGATTCTTGTTTGACTTCCCAAGTAGAGTAGAGTAGATGCAGAGAGAGCGTCGCACACACGCACACACTCCACGTCATTTTCACTCCATAGGCCAATGATATAATTGGCTTTCCTGCAACCTGCAACTGTTCAACTCAGTCGATGGACCACTTAAATATACTCAAATACCATTTACAAACGGTTTCATTTCATTAACTCTCCAACTTGGGGCATGAGTATCAGCACATTTTGTTGACCTCAATAAACAATATTTATTCATGGGGAATAGGAGAGGAAAAGAGCAAATAGAAAACAGCAAATTGTGTTATAAGACGACAGACCTAGATAGGGTTTTATTAAGTAGTGTCTGTTATGAAGCAAATTGCAAATAGTGAAAGGACAAGAAGGTAGCAGACAAAGTCCAAGCACAAGGTTTAAAGTTTTTCACTTTATGACTGCAGAGGATCAGATTAGCCAAAACTTGAGTTTGGTGTCAATTTTTTAGTTGTTTTCAGTGAGGGACAGTGCCAAAAACAAAACCCACTTTTTTGTTGTGCTCTTCTGGGAGTAGACCAAACCTGAATAAAGCATTCTTTGAAAAGAAAATGATGGTAAAATCTTTTCTCTCTTGTTTTTTTTTTACCGTTTGGTGTCAGCAATAGGCAGAAGAGATAAAAATCTCTGGTTTATTCTTTAACAGAAATATGATTGCGATATATCATCTTTAATCTTGATGGGATGTTTATTTTTCTTAATTTTACGTATTATAGCTAGCTATCAAAACTAGGTTTAAGGATGAATCTAACTCGTAAACTTCTGTTTTGCAATCTTCTTGGCATGATGATGGAAGATTTTATGATCTGTATAGCAGATATAGCAGATATGAATTATTGGAACTTGACAGTACGGACATTGATATGTTTAACAAGTACTGTTCACGCATAGTGTCATCAATTGGCTGGTTTTCAGGGACATGACATTTCCTTAAATCGACCACAAAAAATCGTCATTCGTACTCTTCCATTTGTAATTTTCTCAACGTACACCTCCCAACCGGATGGACCATCTTCTTTTCCCGATAACAAAATTTTAGAAAGTGAAACCAAATCATGGGAAGAACAGAAGCCTTGCCGGAATTAGTTAAGCAATGCTTCCTGTGTTTACGCTTGTGCTCTAGCTTTTTGTTTCACTATAAATTAGATTGTATAACTCGAATTCGAATCAGTATTGCAATTTACAGACTCATTCATTGCACGACGTGACTGAAATCGACATGCATACCGTCCCATGCTTCTATTGTATGAATATGATTCAAAGGGTGGTTGAGATGTTAATTCCTTCCGTCTGTTCTTTTCTGATAAATATGTGTATGTGAAGTATTAATATCTTCCTAGTTGGCATAATAAACGTTGCGTCATGACTAAAATATAGATAGTGATCATGTTATTTGACAAGATCAAAAAGAAGAGAAATCAGGATTAAGTAAATAAAATTACGCTGTGCAAGTATATTTTGTGTTACGTGACTGTCCAATCTTGGGCAGAGTTCGACACGAGAGGGGCATGTCAAGCTGACTTTTTGTCTTCACATAACTCGAGTACCAAACAAACGTGAGTTCAGATCTTCTGTTCAGTTTTATTCTGTCTTATTCTGTCTCATGAAATCTCAATCATTTATTTTACGAATCTCACACGGGTCTCGTGCGAAACTTACATAAATAAATGGCTGAGATTTATTGAATACAATAAGACACAATAATATTATACAAAGGATCTGAACTCACCAAATACACCTCCAAAAACTTCCTTTAATGCAAGAAATTTTTAGTTGTATAACTCAAAAATGTTCCCCAAAAAATCCCATTTCGAGGATTTGGAAATTGAAACACAAACAACAAACCAGGTGATTACTCAATCATCACGAAGCTCTTTTGTAGTGCAGTTGGTCCGGAAGTAACTAGAGTTACGTGCAAGTAGAGAAGTAAAGTGAGAGTTACTTATTTTAATACAATAATGGATGTATTTAACTCTTAATCACTTATCAATCACTCATGACCTCATGACTACGACTGTCCGACGAATGCAAAGTCAACTATATAGCACATATCTTCGTATGTATATCATAATCTTTGATTTCTAGGGTTAGTTTGGCGTCTCATTTTCTAATAAATCATGCTTAATTAATCCTATGGTCAAAAGCAATGTAGTTCAAAGTCAAGCTAGTGTTAGGAAATTTCAAACGGCCGTCCTTGATTTTCATGTTTAACTTAGTAATTAATTGGTTTAACCAAGTCTAAGTCTTTGGTTTAACCAAGTCCAAGTCCAAGTCTTACTTTTCCATTTCTCAATCATTTTTTCATTTGACAACAACTTAGAAATGGAGAAATCCTATAATTTTGCATATTCACACCAGAGTTTCCTATACCTAAAAACAGTACGGACAAAGGGTTTTAAGTTTTGAGACATGGATTTGGTTTAACCTACGCGAAACGCGACCATTGTCCCCAACAACAGCTGCGAGATTCCCGGTCTAACCTTTTTTTTTTTTCCATTTCTTCAGAAGTACACACAGAGAGGTATTACAAAGTTACAAATATTATTAGTGACCGACCTTTTTAGGTTTCAGTCAGGAATGGACATCTTATTAACGTTGTGAAACATTGAATGTAACTTAGCCGTAGATATCTAACAGCACTCCATCAGATCATAGGCATGGGACACGATAATGTCGATGTCTATTTGACGAAACACTCTTAAACATATACATACAGACATATATATATATATATATAGACTTGTAAGAGGGATGTTGATTCAGAGTCTGCGGTCTGCCATTGATTTTCTCCATCACGTGGGGCCATTGTGAAAGAGTGCATGAGTCCTACATCTATCAACCGCACTTTCTCCTTCTCATTACCTAAAACAGCCGTCTCTCTTCTTTTCCTCTCTTCTCTTCTTCACTTTGTACACAAGTAACACAACACAACAGAAGAAGATAGCCAGGTCATTTGAGGTAGCAATTTATAACAGAAGTGGTCATAGCTGTTATTCCGAGAGATCGAGGAGGGTTTCGTAGATCGATTTGAGTGTGTGTATGTACATAACTGATTTGAAGTTTGTGGAGTTGGGTGTGGTGGTGGGGTTGTGATAGTTTTCAATTTATGTGGCTATTTAAGGTAGTATTATGTCGTTTGGCAGCTCAACGAGACTCGTCTACTCTTCTTCTTTGGTGGTGGTTCTGGTCTTCATTTTGTTGCAGGTTTGGGTCTGTCATCACTGTGAAGTAGGAGCTATAAGGGTGTTGAGTGAAAGTGGCAAGTCAGAGCTCAAAAACAAGAATATCGTCACTGAAAATGTGCGAAAAGAAGACAGCTTTCGTGATTACTTCAAAGGAAAGGGTTATAGTTTCAACAAGACTGATGAAAAAGGATTAGAAGACAGCAAAAGAACAGTGCCCAGTTGTCCAGATCCTCTCCACAATTAGTAGAATTACTTTCAAAAGATTTTCATTTTACTTCTTTTTGGCACTTATCTTGAATCTTGTCCAAAATACCCACGTTTTTCTCTTCATCATTCGTGCTACGATTGGCTTTTGGCAGTCTCAGAGGGAAAAACTGGGGTATTTTGGTGTCTTCCAGTCCCCTCTTTAACATCTGTTATCATGAAGGATCAAGAAATGAACTATCTTGATGTGTATAGAAGCTGAGGAATTTTGCTGTTATAGTGATTACACAGGGATTTTGTGTTGCTCGAATTGAATCTCTTTATTACACTTTGGATCTTATAAAGTCCTTTTTTAAAAAGTTTGTATCTTATTACTGACTGAAACAGAAGCAGGAGATGAGAGGTGAAAGAGAGCGTGACAAAGCAATGTAATTGCAGAGTTTCATTCATGTTTATGATCCTTTTTAATCCGCTGTCAGAGAAAGAAAAGAGCCTTTTTAGTGACAGAATCAATGCAATGAGTAAGCTTTTTGGCTTTGCGACTCAGAACTTTCTGGTTAAAAGGCTTAAGGCATTAATTAGTGTTGAGTCTGCAGTTTTCATTTTCAGATATTTTGTTTTCTTCTAATTGCTTTTGCTTCACTTGGAAAGTTCCCTCTTCTCTTAGTTCATTCTTCAACAATGAGTAAATCATCTCTATTTCTCAATAATTCACCTACTCTCTCAGCAATCCAACCCAAATCTGACCCGTCAAATCTATAGACATTTTACATGTGCCAGTTTCGTTGACTCCAGCAAGATTCGATTTAGACCATGAAGCTCATAATTAGGTTATAACTCATTAGAAAAGAGAGCAAGGACATTGTGGTAATTCTGATAAAAGATACAAAAGCAAGAAATGGGATTTGCAGACGTAACAGCATATATCAACACAGAGATTTCATAAATGGTTTAAATATGCGTATATAAAAGTAGAAGTAGTTGAATGTTAGATGGACTCTAGTCCCTGTAGAATGGTAAAATATAGTAGACTTGAGGACATTTTGTACAAGCAACGTCCAGTTAGCTTTTTGTCCCTAGTATGGAAAAAGTGCATGAAGACAAGTTATTATCGATTTTTAGGTACTAAAATGCTGATTACTTTCCTGGGTATTTGTTGGATTGTACATATAAAACTAAAAATTACATGTGTTTTTGTATCTAACGTTGAGTAACAAGAAAAGGGTCTCTCGTATTCTGGTGAAAACTTCAAATTTTGGTATTTGGAAATAAATCTGCAGAGAAACCAATGCGAGAAACGGCCACGTATTGTGCGGCGGAAGAAGCTAAAAAAGCTGAGAGATTTTGTTTGTCCGGTAGCAATTTGGATTTGGAATCAAATTAACTCTCTCCTGACAATTCCTCTCATGAAGACAATTCAGCTTACCAATGCGTCTACTGGTTCTTAGTTAATATATCAGGAGCCAGCCAGGTTTTACGTATATGAAACTATGAAGGTAACTTCATATAGTAGCCATCTTGAAGCAACATTGATATAGGTAATATTTGAATTGGTTAGAATTCAAGAGACTAGTCCTTGCTTATGAATGCAGTTAGAGTATCACTACTTCACACTTGAAAACTTGTAAATTAATCGAGTTCGCTTGAGCTTATGAATTCACTGTTCTTGTTTAAGGGTGTCGTTTTCAATGTGTAATGCGCTTAGAGCCCACACTTCCATGCATATGTCCTATAGTACTTCCTTGTTTAATAACAATGATTTACCGATTCTAAAATCCAACGGCATGAATCATAAGCTGTGGCGAATGCTAATTTTCCATCACATCAGGATTTTCCAGGAAAATAATCGACTTAAGTGAAATCCAAAAAAACTGGAGGGACTGATCCAATCTTCAGGAATCATTCAAGGCATTGCAGACCAAAGAGCATCACATAAAGCCCCAGAAACTTAAAAGAAAACAAAAATCTTATTTACAAAATTCGTACGTGAACATGGAATTGCTTCTGAAGAACTTGTCATTTGAAGGGACTGTTCTTTTCTTTTAGTTTTTTCTCCTTCATGGGCTTTAAAACTTGATACGACCCAACAAATCTAAGAACTGCCAGAAAATGGCCCCTGGACTTTGAATATCTAAACATCTACGTAACTAGACAAGTTGCGAGTCGTTACGCTAGTCTTCACTCACGTTTTTTTTTGTATGACTAAAAATCCATCACAAGTGCCTTGGTAAAAAATTCTCCTTTGTCTAAGTGAGATCGCGAGTTCAAATTATCCTCATGTATACAACTGTTTAAAATTTGAAGCTAAAATTTTGTGTTTTATAAGAGACCTATCTGGCTCAAGTATGAATTAGACTAAGTGTGAATGACTTAAAGGTATCTTTCCATAGTTAGAACCCTCCTAAGACACATCGTGAGAAATCGAAAACAAAAAATCAACACAAGTAGAAGGACTACATAAAAAATAAACAAAAGTATAAGGACTATACCAAAAACAAACTTCATTCCTTGAAGATTGAGCGTAATCTTGGTGTTTGTTATTATTATTATTGAGGAAGAACTAAGAACAAATGGCTTTTTCATTAGATCAAATGATCAGATCCATATTTCCTATGGATGTTGATGGATCGGTCTTTCACCCTTTCTAGCGCAAAGTTTAGTGTATTCAATTGCATATATAGACAAAGTTATTAAGTGGATTGTCGGGTTGTTTTTGGGTCATTTGAAATGTTAGATATGACTACCCATGTTCCTGTGGGGACCTTACTATCAATTATTTAATGTACGAAGGCCAAAATTGCAATTTAAGTACTCACTGGTGATCCAATTCTAAAAATATTTTAATATTGAAAATTTAAAAATTTATTCTCCATGACTATGTTAAAAGTAAAATCTTTATTTTGTTTTATATTAAAAATTCAATTTAGCGATTCAATTATTTTAAATTAATTAATTCTTTGCTTTTTATCGAGGTATTAATTTCTTATTTCATAAATAATAAATTGAGAATCAGACCTATTACTCTTCTATTATTATTTAATAATAAGATATAAATATATATATTGATAAATTGAAAAATAGAACTAAGTAAAAACGATGATGATCAAATTTTCTCCATAGAACCTTAAGCTAACATTTAGCATAAGATTCCTTTTAATATCAAGTTTGTATTAATATTCCTATCATGTATTGTTTTTAATAATTTATAGTTCAAATTTGTTAAGAAATATTAAGAATCCTTATAAATGAGATTATATTCTTATTTTGGTATTTCCTATTTCAACAACTTGTTTAACTTTTATGTTGGACAAATTTGTCTTTTCTCATAAAGTTGGACAACTATTAATTGCATTTTTTTGTTTTTTAATAACTTATCGGTTAAGTTACCTAATTTGATTCGGATAAAGATATTAAAGTGGCTCAATAAATGATCAAAATTAATGGGTCGAAGTTGGTGTAAAAAATGAATCCTAATTAGTGTGAACCAGATCTATATTGTTATTGTAATGGGGGAGTCCGATATGGATGCTATATATAAATGTTAAGATTTCTTGCAGTTGCTCATATATCAATCGTAAGCACAACAATTCTTTGATTCGTTAAGAGAGCTTACGTTTTGAGAAAACTACAGAAAGACCTTACCTGCGTCCCGGAGAGTAGTTCTCGTAAAGACAACGGCAAATTCGTGTTCGTTTCGACTTTAGAAAACTCATTTGAAATTATGAAACCGAAATAAGGTATTTTCTTCATTTATTCGTTTCTTACCTTTTCACGTTCGATTCGGGATATGCAACTAAGGTGTCGTTATGTATTACATGTGGTATCAGAGACTTGATCGGGTGGTTAAAAATGAAGATTTTTTGGTTTTCTTTTTATAAGGTTTTCATAGATTTAACTTCTATTTCTTGGTTTTTTCTTGCTTTTTATTACATGGAAGTAGTATAAATGTATTTAGCCTTGAGAAATAGGGTAAAAACGAACCTGAAAGGGCAAAAAATTAACCCAAAACTTGCCATTTTTCGATGGCTTAAAGGTGCACAATATCTCCCCGAAGGGTGGTATGTTTGGCATATGCGACGCAAGGGTAGACATGTGGGTGGACCATGTCGTGCCACGTGTCAGTGCATGCTACTCACTCGCCATTGAATAAGCGGGCATGGGCACGTGTCTAGTGCGTGCTACATACACACCGTTCACTGTTGAGGCATGTCGCTGGGCGGCATGTACAATACACGCGTCGCACTCTCCATTTGCAGCTGACGTTATAGATGACATTAGCGGATGACATCAACGTTACAGTGCGTTGACGTAGTGCTAACGTTAGTCATACAGAATTCTATAGTAATTAAAAAAAACACACAAAAATTTTAGATTTCCCATAAGGGTGCTCTGTGGTATTTTAGGTCAGTTTTTGATTCTGGTAAATTCATAAAGTGATTTTTTTTTCATTTTCTGGATTTATTACATTAGTAATAAATTAAAGTTTAACTCCAGAAAAAGGGATTAAGGTGTTCTGAATCCAATTTTAAGTGAATTTTCATGTTTCCGACATCATATAAGGGAGGCACTTCAAGTTTTCATATCTCAGGTCTCATGTTTAGTGTTCAAGATCGCATGATTGTTACTCGGAAAAGGAATTAAGACATTCTAAAGCAATTTTTGAGTAAATTTTTGTGCAATGAACTTGTCATAAGAGAGATACATGAGGTTCTAGTGTCTCAGGTAATTAGCTCAA
>JANVCL010000001.1:192175-203565 GCA_026546855.1 Erythroxylum incrassatum
AAATTTAAATAAAAATAATTTATTAGTAATAAAAATTAAAAATAATTTATTTTTAAGTTTTATTTAATTTATAATTAATATTAGTAATAAAATATTTATTATTATTTTAAAAACTTTGATTAAAAAAGGGGGGAAGTATAGGTTGGAGGGAGGTAGGAACATTTTGAAAATTTATGAAAATTTTGCAAAAAGTCCCTCAATTTTTTAAAATTTTTGGTACCGACCGATATTTGACCGGTATTTTGAATACCAGATAGTACTAACCGGTTTAGTTGAAATTAGCTAGTACTAACCGGCATTTTTGACCGATACCGAGAATGGAATCCGGGTACCATTGTCTAGCCAGTACCAACCGGTACAGAAGGGACCCTGTAATGTTGCTATGAATGCCCAGATTTTTATTTTGTTTGATAGCTATAACTTATAACCATCACTTCCCCTGCAACCCCTTGCCTCTCCTCTTCTTTTGCTTCTTCATCATTCATGTCCAGTGCTTATTTAATGCAACCTGATAATTAAGAAAAAATAAATAAAGAAAATTTGAATATCTTTTTATTTGAGTTTAAATAAAAAGTTACAAATTCTTAAATACCTCCAAAAATATTTAAAAATTGAATTATAACCACTGTTTTAAATATCAAACCTGAAGTTAAATCAATAAGACAAGAAATTTAAGGTTTAAAATATTCAACCAAAATCATAAAATTAGTTGAAAATGAAATAAAATGAAAGAAATTAAAAAAATGAAATTTGAAAGAAATTGTCCTTATCTATCGAAGAATTCGAAGTTTAATTGAAAATTTTACTAATTTATAAAAATTAATCGATTAATCAATAAGCTAATCAATTTTAACAACAAGAGTTATTAAAGTAAATCAAACTGACCCATTATGTCAGGTCCATAAAAACCAGAAAGTCGTGCCAAAAATGGTCGACCACCCCTGACGGAACACTCGTCTATGGGTTTGTAGATTAGTGTGGAGCCATTGGCAGAGAGGCATGGTGAAAAAGTCTGAACGAATAATAGACGGCGGAAAGGAGCTCCACACCCGCCAAACTCTGGCACAGTCACGGATCTCATGAAGAGAGGACTCGTCAAAGTTGCAGTGAAAACAAGACCCCTCCGACGTAAGGTGTCGGCGAACCCTATGTTGATTAGTCAGAAGCCGTTCCCGGGCAAGAAGCTAGAGGAAGGACCAAATGTGTTGGGGGCCAAGCCAGTGTCAGATGGTCTTCCAAAGATCAGGCACCCCGGTGTCTTCGTGAGCCATAAGCATAGATTAAGTAGAAGCCACGATAAAATGACTAGAATCGGACAGACCCCAGGCAAGCTTATCCTGACCCAGGAAAGGCCTTGGGGCAAACATGCCCGCTATGCAACGACAGATTTCTGGCGGGAGGGAGCCTTGCAAAGCAGCTCAATTCCAAGAACCGTTTGAGTCCACCAACTAACAAACGCTGAGGTGACGAGCCGAAGCAAAGGGAAGGGTAGGGTGGTAGCCTGGTGAATGAGAGGTCCAACTCCCGTTACCCAAGGGTCCAACTAGAAACGAGTACGGATACCATCGCCAAGCACCCATTGCATTCCTTGGCGCATGATGTGCCAGGTCGCCTTAATACTTCGCCAAACCATAGAGCCACCAGTGGTGTCGATGGTGGGGGGGGTGTGGGCGAGGGTGAGAGGGGGACTTGCAAAGTTGTATTTGGATGAGAGAACTTGGACCCAAAGAGAAGAAGGCTCGTTGATCAAGGTCCAGCCTAATTTGGCTAGAAAGGCGTCATTGGTTTCCCTAATTCGCCTAATGCCCAGCCCGCCCATCACTTTGGGTTTAATCATCCTCCCAGTTGACTAAAGGAATCTTCCTGACCCCATTGGACGAGCCCCACAAAAATTGACGCATGAGTCTCTAGAGCTCATCGCAAAGATGGCGAGGCAGTCGGACCGCTTCCATTGTATAGCTGGGAATAACTGCAATGACGGATTGGGCTAAGGTGAGTCGACCTGCAAAGGACAAGAGATTTGCAGACCAGCTCGATAACCGCTGATGGACCTTGTCAAGAATATAGTGATAAGTGTGTTTGGTCACACATTCTTGCAGAAGGGGCACCCCGAGGTATCTATCGAGATCGGTGGTCTGGGAGAACCCCAGCGCACGGCTGAAGCCATGAGCCGTCGTATTAGGAATATTCTTCGAGAAGAAGTATCGGGTTTGTCCTGACTGATACGCTGCCCAGAAGCTGCACAGAAGGAATCTAAGGTATGACTAATGACCTCCACTTGCGCCATAGTGGCGGTCGAAAAAAAGGATAAGGTCGTCAGCAAAGAATAAGTGAGAGAGAGCTGGCCCGGTTTTGCTCAATTTGATAGGCTGCCAACAGCCTTGAGTAACAACGTGCGAAATAGTGTGCCCTAATCGTTCCATACGCAAGACGAAAATGTAGGGTAAGAGGGGGTCCCCTTGATGAATTCCTCGGGAGGGGCGGAAGGTCTCACTAAGCTCACCATCCCATCGCACTTGGAGGGAAATCATGGCAATGCATTTCATGATGAGACTGATCAGGAAAGCGGGCAAGCCCACATCGATTATAACTTTTTATTTGAGTTTAAAAAAAGTTACAAATTCTTAAACACCTCCGAAAATATTTAAAAATCGGATTATAACCACTGTTTTAAACATCAAACCTGAAGTTAAATAAATAAGAATAGAAATTTAAGGTTTAAAATATTCAACCAAAATCATAAAATTAGTTGAAAATTAAATAAAATGAAAGAAATTAAAAATAATTGAAATTTGAAAGAAATTGTCCTTATCCATTGAAAAATTCGAAGTTTAATTGAAAAAATTACTAATTTATGAAAATTAACCAATTAATCAATAAGCTAATCGATTTTAACAACAAGAGTTATTAATGTAAATCGAATTGAAAAATTAAAAACTAAGCTAAAAATTAAAAATTTCAAGATTTTTATAGTTGAATTGCTCAAATCGGTTGAATTTTTAATCGTTACTTATAACAATGAATTGATTTTAATCTTATTAGAATAGACCCAAATCTGTATCTTTTATATATTATAATTCTTGTAATGTAACGCTAACAAAAAGATTTAATCCATCAAAATTGATCTATCTTTCAAACATAAAAATTCAAGTTTATTTGAATTTTTAGCGATCTAAATGATCCATAAACTCAAGGCTCATAATATCCGCATCATTATAGGTCTCGATCTCGATCCAAAACTGAATTTGATAATGCAAATCTATTTGTATCAGAGTATGAACCTGCAAAAGAGAAAATAGGTTAAATGGCATTGAGTTAGATGGGGGCACGAAGTTCTTGGGATAATAAGATATTAATCTTTATACATGTATGTTGAGATATACATATCTAGCAGAAAGGTTGGTGATAAGATTAATTTAGTGTAAGAGTATACAATTGTAGATTATAGCATATAGTCCTAATCATGTTTAGGGTATATTTCAAGTGGAAGACCACAAAAATCTGTTTTTGCATTATCAACTATGACTCATATTTTAATGCAATTATATATAAGACTTGAAATTAATTTTGACAAATATGAACACTAACTTATCAATGTTCGTAGAAATCATAATAAATAAGAAAAGATTGATGAGTTCTAGTTAATTTGATAATTAATTAATTCAGTGAAATATTACTATTAGCATAACAAATGTAATACTAATTAAAACATTATGAAATGTAACTCCACTTCATGAACAAAATTATTATAAACACATTTTGTTTAATTAATATGTATCAAAAGTTAATCAAAATGTCTAGAACCTTATATCGTCATGCACCAAAAATAATTAAGAATTAATATATATATATATATATATATCATACCCATTATTTATCAAAATAATTAGTATGTTAGTAATGTGACTAGGACCTTATTTTATGTACCTATGAACACAATAACCATACACCAACATAGGTTCGTAAAGTGATGTTAGTGAATATATAAAACTAATTAAGTTGGCCTCATACAACAGCTTAAACTATTGTGTTGAAGCGGTCACTTAACATGGTATCAGAGCCTTTGTAACCAAATGGTCGTAAGTTCAAATCATACACACACCTATTATTGAGCACAAAGTAAAGTGAACCTGTACAAGTTTCAATTCCAAAGGGCTTTCACTTGAGGAGGTGTGTTAGTGAATATATAAAATCAATTAAGTTGGTCTCACACAACAGCTTAAGCTATTGTGTTGAAACGGTCACTTAACGAGCAACACGATATAGGGATATCATTATCTAGAAAATCTTAAAAAGTAAAACTACCAATGACTAAAATAATAATGGGTTAGTAATACAGTTCTTAAATTTTAGATTAATCTAAACAATTTGAGTTTGGATTCAAGTTGTGCTGCTTAACTCTCCAAATTTAGGTCAAATTTTAATGTCACTCTGCTAGTCAATCGGCTTAAACTAATGTCATACTTATCCACAACTTAATAGATAGTGATTTACATATTGATTCTTGACAATAGTTGATATTGACTTAATTTGAGTTTGATTGAAATAACTTTTAGTCAATAGTTTATTAATGGACGATGTTGATCTAGCAATTAGTCTAATAATTAGTTTATACCTTGCACTTGCTTTAACTACTAATCTTTTAGTAGGTGAGTGCATTGATTGAATTGAACTATTTTTCATTTTCGTCGGCTCATTTGAATCTTCTTGTTTCTCTTTTTCCTACTCTTTTTGTCTATTTTTTCTTGGACACATCTGACTGACTAACAAGATTTGTAGTCTATTGTGGTTAATGGGAATATGATGACTATTCAAATTAAAGTTAAGCTAATTAAATACAAATAAGCATGCAAATATAAGTGTGCATGAAGTAAAGAGAATACATACATATTGATAAGTTGAAATTGAAAAAAAAATGTACACTATCAATTGAAGTAATATTGAAAATTACCCAAAAAAAAGAGTATAAAAAAGTTATATTTGCAATTTTAACTTTTTTGAAAAATTTTATCTCTTAAATTTAATTTAAAAATAATAAAAAATACTCGTGATACGAATGTTATACGTAGATTGATATAATAATTTAATTTAGCTATTACATTTAACTTAAATAAATTAAAATACTTATAATAATTATTAAATTTAATTAATTTGAATAAGTTTAAGAAGTATATTAAATCGTCTTAATATTTATAATATATATATTTTATTGCTATTTTTAATTTAAAATATAATAAAAAATTTCTAAAACTTGTTTTATTTGTTTTAATTACAGTGAATTTCGAACTTTTTCCTCAAAAATTATTAAATTGAGCAGTCTTGAATAGATCTTCTATTGTCCCACAAGAACTGGCAAGCTCTCGTCCCCTCCCATTCAGTTGTGGCGTCAAAGGGTTTGCTAGATTTTTTCCCAACATTCAAGTCGAATAAGGTCCGATTTGACGTTTGGGTCCCTTTGAGTCTTTGTACTCTGCTCGAATTGATCTTTCAGTACCTAATATACACAAAACTTTAATTTTCTTAGACAAATTGGATCGAACCCATCCGCCAACTACCTTCTATTTTTGACAATTTGCACTTCAATCTTTAGATAGCCACACGTCTTCTGATTAATGTCAACTTTTGGCTTTATCAAATGATGTTTATAGGTATGAACCACTATGATGTTTATATGCATGTGTTATTAAATATTTGATTTGACAGATGACAATAACTTAAATACAAATTTCAATTAGAAAAAAATTTGTGAACAAATTTATCATTAATACATGGATCTTTCGATGGTACTTAGTTATAGATTGAGCTACAATCTAGCGCTTAGGATTAAAAGATTGAATCGGTTCAATTATTTAGTAATACAAATTTTGAATAAATTTAGAGGCCGTTCGGTTTCACTTCTGTTTTTCTGTTGTTGCCTTTAGTTTCTGTTTCCTGTTTTTAGTTTCTGTTTTTTCTTAAAAAAATAGAAACCTATTTGATTGACATTTGCAATATAAAAACTGAAAATAAAAACTTTTTTAGTTGAAATTTGTGACAATAAAACTGAAAACAAAAATATATTTAGTTTATTATTATTATTATTAAGTTATTCTTATTATTATTAATTTTATTTATTTATTTATTTATTATTTAATATATTATTATTATTATTAAGTTATTATTATGACTATTAGTTTTTTAATTATTATTATTATTATTAAGTTATTCTTATTATTAATTATTATTATTAATTTTGTTATTAATTATTATTAATTTTTAATAAATTATTCTTATTATTGTTAATTTATTATTATTATTTATAATATTAATATTATTATTATTAATTATTTTTATTTTTATGAATTATTGTCATAAATTTTCTACTTACTATTTTTAATACTATTAATTTTATTATACCAAATTAATTATCTTATTATTATTATTAATTATTATAAATTTTGTACTACTACTACTATTATTATTATTATTAGTATTATTATTATTATTATTATTAGAAATAGAAAATAGAGATATGTTGTTTTCTTGTCGAAGAAAACATGTTGTCAAAATTTAGAGAAACGATGTTCTTTGCTTTCTGTAAAACTTTTATGGTTTTTTTATTTTCAAAAACAAAAAATCATAACAGAGTAAACCAAACACGTTTTACTTATCTGTTTTTCTTTTTACAAAAACGACAACAAAAAACGAAAAAAAAAACGGAAACAAACAGCCCCTTAGGCAAATTTTACAGAAGTCAATTAAGTTTTCTCATACCAATTCACTTTTGAGGACTAATATAACAATAATAATATAGTGGAAATTATGTTGATATGTAAAATTTAGAAAGGTTTAATAATACACAATTTTATTTTTTATTAATAAAAAGGTTGTTAATTACATCGTCAATTTGAAGACTAACGATGTACTTAAATCGATAATATGTATCAGTTTTTCTACTTTAAATTTTATTTTAGAAGCAATTATACATGTTCACATTCTGTTATATATAATTTTTATGTTGGACAATTTTGTACTTTCCCACAAAGTTAGACAATTATTAATTTTACTTTTTAAATTTTTAATAAATTATTAGTTAAATTACGTAATTTGATCTAGATAAAGATAATAAAGTGAGCCAATAAATGATCTAAATCAATGGGTCGAAGTCCATGTAAAAAATAGACCCCTATTACTGTAGACCAGACTTATATCGACCTTGTGATAGGAAAGTCCAATATGGATGCTATATAAAGGTTAAGATCTCCTGTAGTTGCTCACATAATCAATCATAAACTTAAGGATTCTCTGACCCGTTAAAAGAACTTATGTTTTGAAAAAACTGTAGAAAAACCTTACCTTTGTCCCAGATAGGAGTTTTCGAAAAGACGACAGTGAATTCGCGCTTGTTTCAACTTCGAAAAGCTTGTTTAAAGTTACAGAGACTGAAATCATGTATTTTCACAATTCTTTGTTTCTTACCTTTTTACGTTCGATCTGGGATACGTAACCAAGGTACTGTTATGTATTACATGTGGTATCAGCACAGAGACGTGATTGAGTGGTTAAAAACTAAGATATTTCGATTTTTTCTTTATAAGGTTTTTTTAGATTTAACTTTTGTTTCTTAGTTTTTTCTTGCTTTTTATTACATGAAAGTAGTACATATGTATATAGCCTTGAGAAACGGGGTGAAAATGAGCCCATGAGGGCAAAAAACCATCCTGAAACTCGCCAAAAATCACAGATTTTTGACAACCCGATGGAGACCGTCTCAAAGGGTGATCACACGCGTCAGTTACGGGCCGACACATGAGTGGACCGCGTCGCGCTACATGCGTTACACGGGCCATTAGATAAGTGCGCGTGGGCAAGCGTAGGGAGAGTGCCATTTACTGTTGGGGTGCGTCGCTGGGTGGCGCGTGTGACACACGCATAATAAACCCACGCGCAATTGACGTCATACTGATGTTAGTTAGATGACGTCAGACGTCAGCTGTACATATTTTTCTATTGTTAAAAATACATCAAAAATTATAAATTTTTCGTAAGGGTGCCCTGGGGTGTTTTGGGTCAATTTTCGGGTTCAGAAATTCATAAAGTAAGTTTTTCCATTTTTCTAGATTTATTACATTAATAATAAATTAAAGTTTAACTCCAAAAAGAGAATTAAGGTATTCTTAATCCTATTTCGAGTGAATTTTCATACTTCAGACATCACATGAGGGAGATTTTTCAAGTTTTTGTGTCTCGAGTCTCATGTTCAGTGTTTGGGATTACTTGATAGTCGATTGGAAAAGGAATTAAGACATTCCGAAGCTATTTATGAGTTAATTTTTGTGCAACGAACTTGCCATAAGGGAGATACATGAGGTTCTCATGTCTTGGGTAGTCGGTTCAGTGCCCGATGACGCACAATAGTCACTGAGATTTTTCTTTACGAAAGTCTCAAATGAAGTTTTCAGAGAATGTTTTCAGCACGAATGCATGAAAATGAGACTGTGCATTCAATTTTTTGCATTTATTGATGTTACATTGTCACATATCATATGCCCATAAAGAATGTGAGGATAACATAAAGATATATTCCTTGTATTTGTGGACTTCTTTAGTGATGATGAGGATGTAGTCACCAAAGTGGCCTTTCAAGACAGCATTTTGAATTGTTCTGCTTGCATGTTGGGAGATGTCTCTGATTTTATGTTTGGTTATTCTGCCCAAAGGTGTTGGCCTTACATAAAATTTTGAGATGTAAATAAAGACATTAGATGGAGGAAAGCTGTTGCGCAAGTGATCTATTCGCTAAAGGTGGTAGTGTCATAAGAGTTGATAGTTTGTGCGTTGATCGCATTTATGTAGAGGTCTAATTGCATATATTATGTATTTAGCCCAAAGGTGTTTCATAATATGTGTTGTCAGATTTCAGTAAAGATATGATTCAATGACTTTGAATATCACTGTTATCCTACATTTGTGCTGATTTAAAAATTATCATCTTGAATTCACATTTCAGTCAAATAAATAAGTGTCACCATTGAAACCCTGATCGATTTCAGTACAAAGAAGTGGACGGAGGATGTATTGAATGCTATAAAAATAGCTATGGTTGATATGACCATACGGATGGATAGGTCATCTCCATCTACATCAATGAACTTAAGAGTTCATAAAGCAGACTATGAAGCCTGAGATCGGCCTAACAGATATATCTGATGACCATTAAGAGATTCGTTCCTAACTATCTATTAAGTGGACTTCCAGACGCAGACATAGCGAAGGAATTTCTTGATAATGTCTCCCAGATGTATACAGTCCCATCTAGTGTTGATACAAGTACCTTGATGAAGGAATTTGTTGGGGGCGTGTTTTGCGTACCGGGGCGAACAGGCCCCGCGTACCTCAAGTTTGCACGTGACCACAACCTTCAAAGGTATTATCCTCTTTGGTATTCGAACTCGAGACCTCAAGGTTTTATTGCTTCTAACTGCACGCCTCTTACCATTGAACTCGAGACCTCAAGGTTTTGATTAAGTAAGTAATTAACTAAAATTAATAAGAAATCAAATTAAATCAACTAAATATAAAAGTAAGAAAGTTAAGATTACCAAACTCCGATTCAAGGAAAAGATCTCATCTAATTATAACTTTAATCATTGGTTTAAAAAGAATATTTTCACAATTCAAGCAGTTAATTCGAAACATATTAGGATAGTCATAATAAATCTCAAATTTTCCTAAATTAATTGGTTCAAACCTAGCATCAAAACCAAAACTTATCATTTATTGACTGAGTGTGATAGCATTCAATATCAAATAAATGATAGCAATAAGCTTCGTGAAAAAGACTAAATCTTAAATTAAATAATCGAGATAACTGCAACTATTAAATTTAGTTTTCTTTTTTTTATCATAATTTAAATATGAAAATTCATAAATAACTCATTTGCTACTTGTACTAATCTTTCATGACAATTCTGGATCATTGAATTCCTGAATAACGATAGAATAATCAATATTAAATTAAAATGTCAGATTAATCGAAGATTAATCATTTATGAAATATGATAACTCAAAATAAGAAATACTTGAATTAAAACGTGAATAAAAGATTTAGAACACAAAACTTCACAAAGTGACAACTAGAATATCAAATCCTCTTAAATTATAATAACTGAGTTTAGTCACACATGACTTTTGCTCCAATAACAAAAATAGAAGAAAGATAAAGAATTGCAAAAAGCGTAAAATGGCCTTGTTTAGCAATCAACTGATTGTATTAGATGTTAGCTGATAACTGATTCTATCAGCTGATTGCATTAGCTGTTTGTCATTTGATGTTTGGTAAAATTAGTTGTTTAATATTAGCTGTTTATGTGCAAAATGACTTATAAGAACATATCTTTAAAAAATTTTAAGAATATGAATATTAATTACTTAATTTAATATTATTTTATCTCTTAATTTAAAATGAGTAATAGAATTAACTTGTAAATATTATTTAAAAATTATATAAAATTGTAATATATTTTTATTTTAAATATTATATTATGCTAACATTTTTTACTAATTACTATTTGTTTATATATAATAATTTAAGAAAATTATACTTCTTTTTGGTAACAAAACAACTATTAAATAATTAAATAATATTAGAAAAAGATAAACATGAACTTTCTTTCTAAAGCTTCTTTCTTAATGGTCAAATTATGTATACCAATGACAAATTAAATTGAATTTGAGTTACTTAAAATTTAATAAACTAATACTTAAATTTACTTAAATTTAACAAAGTGTCTAATTTAAGTTTAAACAACTTAACAAACCAAATCAAGTATAATTTGAATCAACTAATAACAAATCAAGTCAAGTTTAATTTCAAACTTGGACTTGGAGCTGGACCGAAAAAAAAAAATTAAAAAGTTTTCAGCTTTCATCTCAAATTTGAAATTTTTTTTTTCTAATTCAATCAATTATGTCATATTAAACTTGACTTAAATTCAACAAGCTAATTTAGATTTAACTAAATTCGGACCAACCCATTAAAAATCCTACTTGTGTGTCCAAGAAGATTGTATCTAATCTACGTGCTTACTTAAAATTGCTTCTTAATATACATACAAGGATAATAGACAAATAAGGTTTTGAATTACGGATTCAAACAAAGTACTGAGTCGATAACAAACAATGGAGATGCTATCATAGATAATATAGTCATAATTGTAACAAATTACGATATTGGTCAATAAGAACAAGCAAAAAGGAACAATTGTGGAAGACAAGATGCAAATTACAACAGAGTTACTGGAGAAGTGTTCGTCAGGAATTTTTTTCCCACTAATTCCATCCGTCTCTCATTCTCTTTTACATCTATATCTCAGGTTGAGGACCTAACACAGAAGGCAAGCTCTATCACA
>JANVCL010000001.1:210616-245152 GCA_026546855.1 Erythroxylum incrassatum
GACGACGGCGACACCAGATCCGAGAGGGAGGAGCAGTGGCGACGAGAGGGAGGAGGAGAAACCGAAGAAGAGAAAAGAAGCAGAAGCTAGAAGGTCGGGCGGGGGGGGGGTAAATTTTTAGGTTAATTTTTTTTTGCAATTAAGTCCCTGGAGATTTCAGAATTTTTTGAAATGGACCGAAATGTACCGAAAGTATGGGTACCGGTCGGAACCGACCGAAATCTGCCGGTACCTACCAAAATTTATCACCGGTACTTTAGCATCGATACCGGTTCCATTTTCTAGCCGGTACGATACATTCCAACCAGTACCAGCCAGAACGGAACGGAACTCATACCATTGCAAGAGATGCTGTAGATGAGGGGAATAACCTGGCACCTATAAGTTTCAATTACAACTATAATCCTCTAGTGATGTTATTTGGAATAGGAAGCATCGTATAGAACTACAAAGTGCTAATATGAAATCACATCTATATATAGCCTTGAAAATATTTAGAAAAGTAGATTTTTTTTACAAGGGAAAGAAAACAAAAACGCCTACTGCGTAAGGTCTAAGCCCCTACGAATGGGTCTATTGTAAAGGGTTCCTTGCGTGTCTCGGTAAAGTTCCTCCAAAAGGCTCCGTGGAGGCTCCTGAAGAATATGCAGGCCTGTCGCTGCTCTAAAGGCTAAATGCGTCAATTGATCCGCACATTGATTCCCTTCGCAATGCGTATGCTCAATTTGCACTTCCCACTCTCGAACCAGCAAATCCCGAATACATGTCACCAAAAAAGAAACTTCAATCAAATCGTTCCAGGAGGAAGACAAAATATTAATGATTTCTAGGGAATCCATTTCAACTATTACGCGACGATATCCCCGATCCCACGCCAGCCTTAGACCTGAATACACATCGTACAGTTCGGCCTGTATAGGATCGCCAATTTCTATATTCTGTAAGAAGCCTACACACCAGTGTCCCTGGCAATTCCTTATAAGGCCACTTGCTAAAGCAAGATTGAAATTCAGGTTCACTGCACCATTTGTATTAATCTTGACCCAATCGTCTATGTGTTTGTTCCAGCCTACTAATGTACCCACAGGGAGCCCCTGAAATGGAAAGACCTAGTGTTCCATTTCACTGGCATGAATGATCCAAAGCATATAGTCCATGACGATAGTAGGACCGTCGAGTGGCCAAGTGAAACCCGTCTAAAAAATACTATTATTACGTCATTTCCAAAGAAGCCAGCATGCGACACCAAAAATAGTGGTCCACTCGGCCTGATTCAATGGCGAGTGAGGATTAAGATTAGATTTGAGCAAGGTGTCTTCTTCCTGCCTAAAGAAATCCCCACGAATCATGTCATTAGGAAATTTGTGCCAGAAAGATCTGACCCGAGTATAGTCCTGTAAGGTGTGAAGAGTCGATTCCTCCTGTCCACAGAAATTACAACCACCCTCCATCGTCAGGTGACGAATCACATGTTGCTTATTGGTTAACAACTTTCGCTTCGCCAAAAGCTAGAGAAACAATCTTATGCGTTGCGGTTTCGCCCATTTCCATATGTCCTCCTACTGTCTATTTAAGACATCTGTATGTATATTCTCAATAAGCTCGAAAGCAGGCGCGATAGTAAAACGCAGATGTGTAGTTTGGCCCCAGATCAATGTATCATCCTCTCGGTTGTTGACATGTGTGGACGCAATAGTCATACAAATTGTAGCTAGGAGATATTGTTGGAATAACTGCCAGTGCCAGTTACCACACATATCCTGAAACTCAGAAACGGTTGCATTAAGCATACGCTCAGGTATTTCTGTGTGTGTCACTAATAAAAGAGGACCCCAATCATCTAACTAGTGGTCAAGCCAGAAGAGGATGCGTCGATTATTTCCTAATTTCCATTTAGTGCCTTGGCGAACAATATTCCATGTCGCTGCAATCCCTCTCCAAATAACCGAAGCACCATTTCTGGCTTAAGTCTGAGGGATATGATGAGTATCAACCTTATACTTAGCCCTCAGAGTCTGGACCCACAGAGCCTGAGGTCTAGTAAGTAAGTCCCATTCGAGTTTTGTAAAGAGGGCGTCGTTCATCGAACGAATGAGTTTAAGGCCCAACCGCCTCGGTTGCTTGGGTTGACACACTTCCTCCCAGCTAACCAGTGAATTTTCTTTTGTCCATCCTGAGACCCCCAAATGAAGTCTCGCATTACTTTTTCCAGGTCGTCACACAATTAACGAGGAAGCCGAACCGTTTGCATCGTGAAAATAGGCAGAGCCGAGATGACTGATTGAGTGAGTACGACTCGACCTGCTAAAGATAACATCCTAGCTTTCCAACCATTCAGTTTTTGTTGGGCCTTATCCAAAAGATACTGATAGGTGTTCCAAGTGATTCGTTCATGGATCAAAGCGACTCCTAAATATTTCCCAAGATTATTGGTTTTGGTAACCTAGAGCGCATGGCTAAGCCTACGTGCTGTATTGTGCTGAACATTCTTGGAAAAAAATATTCAGGTTTTAGTAAAGTTAATGCGTTACTCTGACGCTCGGTAAAAAGTTTCCAAGGTCCGAGTAATTTCTTGTGTCTGTGCCGCTGTTGCTTCACCAAAAAGGATGAGGTCATCCGAAAAGAATAAGTGGGATAAGGGGTCCCCTGAAGAGCCTAAACAAATTGGCTTCCAATGACCTTGACGCACTTCGTGAGAAATAAGGTGCCCCAACCATTCCATGCAAAGCACAAAAAGATAGGGTGAAAGCAGATCACCTTATCTAATGCCACGGAAGGTGTAAAAGAGTCAGAAAGAGTGCCTTGCCAAGCTACCTGGATAGACACCGTCGTCACGCACTTCATAATGACCTTGATGAGGTTTAAAGGTAGCCCAATCTCAATTAAGGTATTATGAATGAAATCCCAGTAAATCCTGTCACAGGCTTTCTCAAGATCGACCTTTAACGCAAGGTATCTCGTTTTGCCTTGTTTCTTCCACATCGAATGGATCACTTCTTGGGTGATGATTATGTTCTCCGTGATCTATCTGCTAGGAATGAAACTACATTGATTCTCCTTGACAAGGTAATCTATATAAGGTTTCAACTGATTGATGATAATTTTAGTGATCACTTTATAAAGTACCGTACAGATGCTGATAGGCCTAAATTGAGTAATACTAGTAGGAGTAGGAATTTTAAGAATTAAGACCATGATGGTTGGGTTTAATTCCTGTTCCCAGTGATCTCAGCTAAAAATGTCTTGAATCAAATTGACCACAGTATTACCAACCTGATCTCAACAGTGTTAAAAGAAAAGAGCATTAAAGCCATCTGACTCTCATGGCTTTATTGGGGTTGATGGAAAACCTTCTAAACTTCAGTTGCATGCATAGGATGGGCCAAGTCTAGAAGCCGGTCTGCTGAAAGATGAGGAAAGTCGCCAGGATGCGTAAAAAGAGTACCCACATCTGTGTCAAAGGTATAGAGTTGGATAAAAAAATTCCTCGCAAAATCCTTGAGATTGTCGGGTCCTGTCATTAAAGACCCTGTGGCATCCAAGAGACTCTCTATTTTTAACTTCTGCTTTTTAGCAAGAGTGATTGTATGATAAAATATGGTATTGCGATCACCCTTAGAAATCCAGTCATATTTGGCTCGTTGATGCCAGAGGATTTCTTCCTCACACAACACCTGTAAAAGATTAGTGCTCAAAGATTTTTCTAAGTCAATAAGCTCGTCCGACGTGTCATTCTGCATCGCTCGCTAAAGCCCCTCCAGATCGGCAAGCAAACATTTTTTACGATGGACAATATTGCCAAAGACCTCTTGATTCCATCGCGTGGGGTGTCGAACGAAATGGATGAGGGATTGGCTAAAAGTCGCTTCCTTCGGAAGCTAATGCTTTGCCACCACCTCATTGAAACCCAGATGAGTTAACTAGGCATTTGGAAAACGAAACCCGACAGATCGGGGAGAGTGGGGTGTGGATTGAGTGAGGTGAACCAACAAGGGACGATGATCTGAGCCTACGAAAGGGAGATGTTGATTGATCGTATGGGGAACGACCCTTAGCCATGAAGTCGATCCAAGAACCCTATCGAGTCGGGCTTGAATCGTTCCTTGACGCCAAGTGAATTTCGATCCCATATAGCCCAAATCATACAGGGCTAACTGATTAACCCAATCCCTAAACTGATTATTCACTATATGAGTGGTCATCGCTCCCCCTTGTTTATCTGAAGCCTCCAATTTCGCATTAAAATCACCGCCACCAACCAGGGTTCCGAATTAAGTTGCCCTATCCATCCTAAAAGACGCCAAAGTACTTTTTGAGAGGTATTTTGAGGGCTGGCATAAACTGGCATAAAATTAAAGAAAGATCACCATACTTGATTTTAGTATGGATAAATTGTCGATGAGCGAGGACCACCGAACCCTTAATATCGTCTTTCCAAAGTAACCAAATTTGGCCTAAAAATCTTACAACTTTGACCCGAAAGGAAAAATCGAAACCTAACTTCTTAATAACTGTGCTAGCCCTAGTTCCACTAATGCAAGGTTCGAACAAAACCATAATACCAGCATGATATACACGTATATAATTACGTAATATTGCCTGGATATGCTTGCCTCCCGTACCTTGACAATTCCATAAGAGAATTGACATCAAATACTAGAGGTTTGTTTGGGCATCGGTACATCCGAACGTACAGTAACGGTATCCGAGAGTTCGCCCGTGTTGTCACTCTCCAGGATATCCATCTCTTGCGCATCATTTAAAATCGCAAGTAATGCCCCCATAGGGGAGTCGGGAGGTTCTGAAGGAGGCAATAATTCAGACTCGGAACCCCTCGTCTATGTCCGTATTAGCCGGTCCTATCTGCATCAGGTAGTTTCTGAAGTTCCAATATCCTTAGACTGTAGGACATTATTAGGCATTACAATATTATTATCGCAAATCATCTCAGAATGGGAATTGATAGTAATTGCGATATGATTATCTTGAGTGGTGGGCCTAAGGGATACCTCGTTCGTGCTGGTTACACCTACCGGAGAGCTACCTTCAGAATTTGGACGTGAATGAATAACAGTGGAGGAGAGCTTGGCTTTGCCTTTGTTCATAGCCCTATTATTCCTTTTATTGTTGTAGGATGTTGAGGCCCCATCCTTACCTTTTGCATAGCCCATACCAACTAGTTCATTTAAATTCAATCAGTTCCCTATACCTGTCAATTCTTGTTGAACCGTGGGCTCCCTCTCTTCCACAGTGACGTTATCGGTAGTCTCCATCTCTGCCAAAGCCGTATACCTAGAGCCACCCACCTTGGAAACCGTCATTGTCCTGTTACTTTGTCTGGGATTTTGACGTTGGACGGAGACTGGCGGAGGTCGCCTTTGCACCACCATCTATGGGCCATACCCTGTGTCCTGTGTCTCCAGCTGAGCAACCATCCCTGTATTCTCCGTCCCTCTGTGCGGTGTGGACTCTTTACTCTACATTGACGTCGACTGAGGGGGAGTTTTAGGGTCGAGGTTGATCGATGGACATTTGTTAGACTCGTGTCCAACCATACCACATTTGAAATAGATAACCGGTAGCCCTTTGTAAACCACCATCACTGTCTCACCATCGAGCTCCACAGTGTTGCATAATGGGATGATAAGATTAATGTCGACGGCAACTCTGGCGAACCGGCCTCGCTGCGCTTACATTGTCGTCTCATCAATCTTCACCGTATGTCCCACTTGATTCCCCAATGCAGAGAGTATGAGATGATGATATCTAGCAATGGATAATTCAGGGAAACGAATCCATGTAACAGCCCATGTGACCTTACCTTGAGAGGGTCAAAATTCTGGTGTCCATTGTTGCACCGATAATGCATGCCCGAAAATGTCCCAAGGTCTGTTGGTTAGAGCGTTGATGAAGTTGTTATTGTCAATAAATTTCACCAGAAAGTAGTCATAGTCCAAGTCTATAACCTTTATGGGACCTTTCTGACGCCACAACGTTGCCAACCGAGAACAGATAACCTTGTAGCCAATACGCCATCCGAGTAGTTTGATCACCACCGACTTTTCCCACTGTTTGTCGAGCTTTGCTTTGAAAGGTTGAGATAGTAGAACTCCAGAAACAACTTCCACCGTCAGCAGCGTGATGTCACCCTCCTTAGGTTCGATAATTTCCTCTATAAGCCATGCACGAGTCACTAGTTCCACGTCCACCGGTGCATTCCCTAAAACCGCACTATACATAGGTTTGGGGTCAGGTGGAGGCTCTTCCTCACGTTCTCGAAGCCGGACCTTCTTGGGCAGATGCCCCTCTTGCATTATCGATGCCAGTATAAGCTCTGGCAATTACGAAAACACCAGAAAGAAACGAAGATGAAGATGAATAGTAGACGTGAACAGTAGAAAATACAGAGCGTTTTCCAAACTAGCCATTTTCTTTTATCTTTAACTTAAGATTTCCATTACAGAAAAGTAGAATTTTTAATCGTTGAATGTATGTTTATAACTAAATATTTCGAGTATGGTAATTCTTTATGATAGATAAATAACTATCAGAGAAGAAGGGAAGGATTCGCGATTGTGCATATAAGTCTTTACTTCAGCTTATTATCCTACTAACAATTTACCCACTAAACGCATAATATATGTTAAAGGTATCAATAGGAGACTTTAAACAAATGAGAGTATTAGAGACACATGACAATAAACTAATAAACATTCTTATTGATAAACAAAATTACTCATAACTTTTAGGATACCGTATTGATGCAAAAAGGTACTCCATTTTCAAGGAGGAGAGATATATATTAAGGTGACAGTGGGTGGGGGAATCTAATTACCATATGATAAATTATATTTGAGATTTGAATGACAAAGACAAGGCATCTCATTTTTCCACTAATGCGTTAATGTTGCTGTTAGGAGATGTGATATGATTTTGGAGGTTCAATGGCTATCCATATTAAATGAATGTCTTTGAAATTTTAGAAAAGAAACAATATTGTTTAACTGGAAAGGCAAACATGTGCTATTGAAAGGTAATCCTATGAGTAATTTAAAGCTATTTACCACCAAGAAGTTTGAGAAATTACTAACTAAACCACATGAAACTACACAACTTTACATTATAAGGCTTTATTATTTAGTAGAACAACATCTTTAAGAGCTCATAATGGACAACACATTGATAGAAACGGAATAAAAGCTAGAGTTAGATTAAATATTGGCTAAATTCAGTTCCATTTTCATAGAACATAATGGTTTACCCTTGTAAAGTTCCATGATCAAAAGATCCTATTAACAAAAGGAGTTAAAGCAATTAATATACTACCTAACATATATAAAGGATTGTAAAAGAATGTCATTGAAGGTTGGTTTAAGACTTATTGAAACAAAGAGTGATCTACACTATCTTCTTTTGTCATCAGTGGTGTTGGTTAAAAAGAAGATATATCATGAATACTTTACATGACCATAGAGAGTTAAAAGAAAAACAAAATAAAGATTAAGTTCCCATTCTCATGTTGGGGAGCTATTCATTATATGAGACTGCTTAGTTCTTAAAATTGTATCTAAGATTAGATTATCCTGAAATATGTAAATGGTCTCCTAAATTTCACAAGTATGTAATTAGAACTCATCATGGACACTATGAGTTCATAGTGATGCCTTTTGAATTCACTAATGCCCCTTAGATATTCTAGAGTTTAATGAATAAACTGTGTAAAACTTACATAGGAAGATTCATATTCATATTTTTCGATGATATTCTGGTATATAACCAAACCTTTACGGATCATTTGAAGCATCATAAAGTAACTTTGAAAACCCTATCTCATAACCAATTCTTGCCAAAGGGAGGCAATTGAATCTTTGGGGCATTGCAAATAAAATACTTAGGATACATCATCTATACTTTAGGTGTTGCCATTGATCCTATAAAGGTGAAGTTAGTTTCTTGATGACCTATTACAAAGAATGTGAAAGAATTAATAGGGATATTGGGTTTAATAAGCTATTACAAAAAGTTCATCAAACATTTTAATATCAACACAACTTGACTGATTTACTAAGGAAGAATGCATTTAAATGAATAGGGAAGGATAAAAAAGCATTCCAAGTACTAAAAGGAACATTGACCAAAACATCAATATTAGCCCTTCCTGACTACTCCAAACCGTTCAACATTGAAAACTGAATATTGTGATAATCATATAGAAATTTTCTTGATATAAGAAGAACACTCTTTTACCTTTGTGATCAAGTCATTAGTGCCAAAATATTTTTACCTTTGTGATCAAGTCATTAGTGCCAAAATATCAGTGTTTATCTAATTACAAAAAATAATTCCAGTAGTGGTGATGACTGTTAAATATTGGAATCCTTACCTCGATTAAAACCATTCATAATCAACACTAGCCATAATAATCACAAATTTATATTGAAACAAAGGAAGAACAACTCATTCTCGCATAATTTGTTTCCTAAATTAGTTGGTTATGACTTTGATATTGAGTATAGGGAGAATATTAAGACTAATGCACTTTTTAGGATTGTCAGTATTATGCTTTATACATCAGTGCTATCTCAGGTGCAAACATAATTATGAGAAGAAATTAAGCAAATATAGGAGAAAAGATCATTCCATTCAAGATATAATGACTAAGATGTATTAAGGAAACCTATTGTCTAATTCACACTAGTGGTAAGATAGCATCCTTGAATGGAAAGGCAAGATGGTGGTGGGTTTAAACCCTAATGGCACCCAATGAGGAGGGTGAATTGAGTGTTTACAAAATTAATTTTTTTTCTAATAATATACTCCATTAACAATAATCATTATAAATAAGTATAGGGAAATTATTTAAGATAAAATAATCAAACAATTAAACAATAATTTAAAGAGGATAGGGAGCTAAGAATGCAAACTGATTTATAGTAGTTCTAAAAACAACCCTTACCTATATCCACTCCCTGGATTCTCTTCTTAGAAATTCTATATAATTCTTTCGAGGTGAAGAATAACCTTCGTATAATCATTTTCAGTAAAAACGTTCTTACAATCTTCTTTTAAGGTGAAAAGGAACCTTAATCCCTCCTAGAACACTCTTAAGTAAAAAATGCAACACCCTAACAAAATATTACACCTTAATCCCTCCTAGAATACTCTTAAGTACAATATGCAACACCCTAACAAAATATTACAAATAAAAAATGTCCCACCTATTCACTTGACAACTTAAAATAACTCAGTCACATAAATACGAGACAATAATGCTTAAATGAATAAACATTCCTGAAATATGTGTATGCAATATCCAAAACATTCTTGATGCTAAAATCAATAGGAAAACACATATTTATAGTACTTTGGGACCCCAACTAGCCATTGGAGGCAAGAACCAACTGTTACAATGGCTTTCTATATTACTCTGGTTGACTAAATTTACAATTCTAGATTCATAGTCGTGGAACTAGGTTAAATCCCAAAAGAACTAAATAGTAGCTTCTTAATTTCAATTAATAAAATTAAAAAAGGGCTTGATTAAGTAATTGATTAAATAAAATTAATAAGAAATCAAATTAAATCAACTGAATATAAAAGTGAGAAAGTCAAGATTACCAAACTCCGATTCAAGGGAAAGATCTCATCTAATTGAAACATTGATCATTAGTTTAAAAAGAATATTTTCACAATTCAATCAGTTAATCCATAACATATTAGGATAGTTGAAAAACACCAACCCTAAATTAAATAATAGAGATAGTTGCAATTATTCAACTTAGTTTTCTTGTTCATCATAAGTTAAATATACAATTTCATAAATAACCTATTTGCTACTAGTACCAATCCTTCAAGACAATTATGGATTAATGAATTCATGGATAGTAATAAAATAATCAATATTAAATTAAATTGTCAGATTAATCAATATTAATCATCCATGAAATATTAGTATTAAAAACAAGAAATACTTGAATTAAAATGTGAATAAAAGGTTTAAAACACCAAATCTTGCAAGTTTACAACTATAATATCAAATCCCTTTAAATCATAATTAAGTTTAGCCATACATGACTTTTGCTCCAATAATAAAAATAAAAGAAAGATAACGAATTATGAAAAACGTAAGAAGAGATAACCTTTTTTTGTTGTGAGGAACGTCCCTTTTATAGGGTTTTCTAGTATAATCCTAATCTAATTCTACCTTGTAAAGATGTCTATCTAAAACAAATTCAAATTCCTACATGATAAGGATAGAAGGAAGTTTCTCAATTTAACTCCAACTCTTCAAGTAATTAGTCTTATCCACTGCAACAATCTCTTCACCTTATCCAAATTTTGTAATAATCACTAATAGTGTCCCAATTTGATGCAATCTCCACTTTTCATCTCCTAAAATAAGACAATATTAATTTTAATATTTAATCACCAAAATAAATTTAAAACAAAGGAGATAATATCAAATAATGTGACAAGATAAGGTCTTATCAAATTCCCCCACACTAGATTGATGATTATTCTCAAGCATACATCAATTCAATACATTAATCATCTTCACAACAACATCTCATCTCCTTTCATGTCATCCAAAAGTTAATTCACATTAAGGGTTAAGATAAAATAACAACCGAGAGAATAAGCAATCATAAGACATATTGTTACATAGCATTTCACCAACTCCATCAAAATCAAATGAACTAGACTTAACACCATCTCAAGGATTTCACTCTATAAATTCAAATTGTTTAGGGTTCCTTAAGCTTACAAATCAAAACGTAGCAAGTTATTTCCATAAAGTTACTCAAGAATCATATCTCTACGACTAAACAAAATGAAAATGCATAAATCAAAGAGAATTTATATGGGTTGTAACATGACTTACGTAAGGTATGACAAGAAGAAGCTTTTTAGCTAAATAAATTGAAGGGAATCATATAAACTTATCCACTCAAGTTTCAACTTTAATCAAGATGATTCAAATAACATCTCTTTCAATCATTTTTTCTTTTCTTTTTTCTTTTTTTCTTTTCCTTTTTTCTTTCTTTCTTTCTCTTTCTTTTCTTTTTTTAAAAAATATCAAAGAGGAGATTTTTTTATACTTCTCCTCCATTTTATAAAAAATCAAAACAATGCAACTTTAATCATCTAATTAACTTTTCATGGAAATAGTCAAAATCATACGCAAATAAGCTCGATACAATTCCTTCAATTAAGCGGTTCAAAATCATTAAGGTTATCAATTAAAAAAAAGGAAAATTTGGCTTGTAACAAGGTTATTATGCAATAGAAGAAAGGATAAGGCCCAAATTGGTTTTCTAAGGATAAAAAGTAAGGTAGGCTTGTTAGGGTTAAAAATGATTATCCAAAATGCCCTCATCATATTTATACATAAATTCATAAAAAATGTGGTCCCAGCACATATTCAAAGGCAAGTTATATCATAAACAAGCTATGTTTGATAACACACAACAAAAAGATATGTACGAGCATATATATGATGAATGCTTTTAGGCTCAAAGCTCAAGTAGGTGTCAAAAATTGCGTCAAGTCTTGCACACTTTCATTCAACAAAATCAATGAGATATTTGAAATAATTCAATGAAAAAGCTAATCATACTTGTCTCTCTCATGCATTAAATCTTAAACCGAAAATGCATCCTAACTTAAGGATTATTCATGAACAACAATTAGAAAATTATGAAGTTATCACGAGAAATAATTAATACATGAATCATTATATCATGATTTCAAACAAAAATCACAATGTTCATCATAATATAAATACTTGCTCCCCGACAACTAAATCATACATTGTACCTAATATATGCATAAGATACTCACAACTCAATAAAATAATTAAAGAAAATAAATAATAGAGGACTCTCTTGAGGTGTGAACATCGAAAAGGAAACGTGCTATTGAGGTGCGACTGTTGTTGAACTGCTTTTTTAGCATTCCATTGGAGTTGTGTGAATCTCACTTGTGGAATTAAGATAAAAATTATTTGGGTGCATTCATTTCTTGGAGAGGAGGGTTGTTGTTGGTGCCTTCTTCTGCTAGTGGACCTGGCTTTGTCGCTGGTGTGGAAACACTCCAAATGCGTTAGAGTTGCTAGTGACACGTTGGAGTTGTGTTGAGTGTCTAGTTGTGATGTTGCTGCCGCTTTCTACTTATATGAAGGCGTGCGATGGCTTTTTTGTTTGGTGATCTCTGTGTGGAGTTGCTGTTGTTTTCTTTGGTGTGGTTGAAGGCTGCGTGAGTGATGTGTTGAAGGAGGGTTGCAGATCTGCATTTGGCTAGTAGAGGGTTGATGAGTGTTTTGATTGTGTCTACCAAAAGAAAAACACGTAGACATTAGGCTATAAATTTTTTTAATATTAAAGTAAATAAAGAAATTAAATAATAAAATGAGAGATTGAAAAATTTAAGTATTTTGTTTAGAACACTAAATCACATAAGGCAAGATCTCTTATTATGAGATTTTGTAGCCTAGAATTCTAGAGCATAAATTATAAGATATAGTAGTTTGGAATTCTAATACCTCTTTTTCCTTTAAGCCAATAAATTTATTTTTAGAAAACGATCACATGTAAGCTATATACAAATAAAACAAAATTAAATAAAACAATCATATTTTAGGTTGCCTCCTGCAAAGCGCAATTGTTTAATGTCGTTATGCTCGACATGGCTTTTTCCTCTCTAACTTCTATGTAATTACAATTTTGTACTCATTAAGTAATGCTACTAGCCCTTCCTTTTGCTCTATAGTCAATCTTTTTGAAATGATTGTATGTTATTACTTTCTGTCACCTAAATAGACTTACTTTATGGGATCAGGTAACACCTTCAATTCTGTCTTTGGATCCTAAAAAGCAGAAAGGAAGATTTTCTTGTGAGTTATAGTAAGTTCATCATTCAAAATTTTCAAATCTATTAGCATTGCCGACAATGATTTTACAACTTCACAAGTTTCATCAACTTGCTCATTCATTTCCAATTTAGCTTTGAACTCTAACTCATCTTCAACACTTTCTTTTTCAAACATATTATGCATAAATGAATCCACATTATCCATATGATAGACATACTGAAAATCATTCGAGTGCTTTAATGCTTAAAAAATATTGAACTTCACTATCTCTCCAACAAATTCTACGGAAAGAGTATCCTTATCCACATCAATTTTTGTCTTGGCCATCTTCATAAACGACGTACCCAACAAAATCAAAGCTTAATGTTCATCACTATCTCCATCCATTTTCAAGATGTAAAAATTCACTGGAAATACCAAACCATTAACTTGGACTAAAATATCTTCTATAACACCAATATGTGTAAACATGAATGATAACCTAGTTGAATAATCACATTAGTTTCTTACAAAGAATTCATATTTAAAGCTTAATAAATTGAGTATGACATGACATTAATAGATGCACCTAACTCTAGCATGGCACGCTCAATTTTCTTATTACCAATAACGCATTGAAGTGTAAATATACCTGGATCTTTGCATTTTTCTGGTAATTTCCTATTTATCACAACTGATAAATTGCTACCCAAAATTATTCTCTCCTTGTCCTTTAACTTCCTTTTATTTGTGCATAACTCTTTCAAGAACTTGGCATATTTTGGAACTTACTTTATGGCTTCTAGAAGCACTATATTGATTTCCACCTTTTTGAAGGTTTCTAAGATCTCTTTTTTATATTCATCATCTTTTGGTTTAGTCAACCTGTTAAGAAAAGGAGGTAAACGTGCATTAATTGATTCAATGAAGATTAATCATTTTTTTTACCTTTAATGATTCTTGAGTTGGAAGTTCTTCCTTCTTTTCTCTATCACGTGCTTTTCTTCCTCCATTGGTAAAGAAGTTCCAAATTGAATTTCTTTACAAAGTCATGGCACTCACATTCTCCTTAGGATTCACCACCATTTTGAAAGGTAATTTTTCTTATACTTGCAATTCTAATTTACTTACCGAGGTGGCTAATTAAGTGATATGATTTCCTAAGTTTTGAAGGCTTGCCTTTATTTCCTATTGAAATTGATGAGTATTATTTACAAGTGCCTTAACAATTTCATCTAAATACATACTTGAATTTGAAGATTGATGTTGAGTATATGTAGGGACTTGAGGTTGTTTAAAATTTTGAGGTTGATAGCGTTGTTGGCCTCCTTGATTTCCATAGCTCAAGTTTGGATGATCCCTCCATCATCGACTGTAGTTATTGGAACATAGGTCATATTTTTGTTGAGGTTGGCCAGGGAAATCCCCCTATCACATTAGCTTCTTGAAGAAAGTCTTGTTGCAATATAGGGCACATATCCTTAGGATGTCTAGAGAATGAGCATATTCCACCCACTCTTGCCTATTGCAATTGATCTATAGTCAATTGATGAACTAGAGTAGTTAAATATGAAATTTTATCCTCAAGATGCGTGTACTTACCTCATTCACATGCTTAACAACTCCATCCATCTTTATCTAAAACTGTTGAGAATTTCTAGCCATAATTAATATCAATTGTTTGGCCACCTTAGGTGTTTTGTTTACTAAAACTCCTCCACTAGCTGCATCAACTATACTTCTATCTATTGGTAATAGTCCTTTATAAAAGTATTGAATCAAAAGTTGACCAGGAATATGATGATGCGGGCAGTTGGCACATAACTTTTAAACTTTTCCCAGTATTCATGTAATGTTTCTCTCATAATTTGCCTAATCCCACATATCTCTTGTCTGACATTTGCTGCTCGTGATGTGAGAAAAAACTTCTCTAGGAACATTCCTTTCATCTCATTCCATGTTGCCATTGAACCAAGGGGAAGATAATATAGCTAATCCTTTGCCTTATCTTTCAATGAGAACGGGAAGGCTAACGATGTTAAAATTTACCTGGTTTGGTCAAACCAACCCATGGGTCGATTGGGTATGGTTCAAGACATTTCGAATCGAGCCACAACCCATGAGTCACATGCCATAGGTCGTGGTCACTGGTCACGAGCCATGTACCAAAGTGGTCAGGCCGGGTCGTGGCTCGAGTCGAGCAGCCCGACCCATGGCTCGTGGCTTGTGGCTCGTGACCTGCACAAAGCAACAAACAAATCAATGTCATTTTGTTCATGTTTAAAATATTTCTTTCATTGACAAAACGACGTCGTTTTGCTTTAAGAATAAAACAACGTCGTGTAAGATATAAGATAGTTAATAAAACATGAGACAAAATGGCGTTGTTTTCTTGCAAGAAAAAACGACATCATTTTGCCTCTTAGTAAACAAAAGCCACCCAACTGCCTCCCTCCCTCGCACGCTCACCCCTTTGCCTGCTGCCTCCATCTCCCTTCATCCCTGACCTCTGACTTATAGTTTCACACAGTTGCTTTCATAGTTTCACTCTTGCTCACACAACACTTTTCACTTTATTATTCCTCTTCCTCGTTTCACTTTCTTCCTTCATTTTTCTTCTTCATATATCATCTATCGTGTGCGTGTCAAAGTCACCAACGGTGAATGAACGGTCCAAGGTACTTAATAAGATAATCTCTCATTCTCTCTTCATCAATTTGGTTTTTTGGTTGTCTTGAGAACCGATTTGGCTAATTTGAGAACTTTCTATGTTAATATTAGGAATATGGGATAATGCTTTCAATGTGTTTGATGAAATGTTATAGATATTAATGAGTTTGATGAAATGCTTGTAATGTGTTTGCAATTCTTTCCTTTTACAGATATTAGAATCTAACCATAAACATTTTCCTTAATCATCCTTGATAGTTGATTTAACTCAATTTTATGAATCTTAATTAATCGTCGATATACTTTGTAATTGCAAAAAACCAGAGAGCTCTAATAACCATCACCTAAAATCGACTACTTGGTTTAATACAATCCTTTTCAAGTATAGATAGGTATGTTTTAAATTATTAGTTTAAGGTGGCTACATGATTAGGTGCTAACTAACCAAGATTAGCAAATTCAACTAACCAAGATTGTAGAGTAAATCTTATTCCTTCATAGAAAGTCATGCAGTTAAACTCATGAGGTTTAGAAAGCATTTTGATCACTCCTTCCAATCCAAAAGCTTGAAATGCTTGGAAAATTTCTATCATATTACTTGACTAACCTCCTAAAAACAATACTGTATACTAGTTCAAACATAACTGAGTTAAAGTTAAGCCATCTATCTCTTGTATTAATATTACCATAATAATCATAAGTTGAAGACAAGTTATTTATCATGATTAGGAGTGATACGAAAGGTACTCTGTCTTTGGATGTTTTGTACATCTAGAAGAATGAATAGAGGAGAATTAAGATTGAAACAAAAGAAAAACAATATTAATGCTTTTGTAAATATGGAGATTTATCAAGTAAGCCTCTATGTCACATGATAAATAAACAGTTGCTTTACTCGTCCTATTATTGACAATGTTATAAGATATTACATTAGTTATTGGATAGCTAACAGTAGCAATAATTTGCATGTGAGTATGAAGTTAATTTTGAGAAGCATATGTCATATTTTATATATACAACTTATGACTAAAGGTTAGGAAATTAAATAAAAAACTTAATTTAAAATAAAATATCTTAAACTATTTTATTAATCTCTAGCTGGATACAAAACACATCAACTGCATCCAACTACTACTGCTCTATTTACCATCTCTTAAAATCATTTTAAAGCTTATAAATTCCCTTAATTGCAATACATTTGTGATGTTACAAACTCTAATTATCATTCTTATCTTGTTAAATGAAGTTGTCTTTAGGGAATTAGTGAATATATATATATATATATGTTGTGCTATAATGGACCAATTTTATACCACCATCCTCTGCCAAATCTTGTAAAAAGTTATATCTTAACATGGATATCTTTGGTCATTCCATAAATAAAAATGATCCTTTGAAAGTTTAATGGCTAAAGAATATACATTAGTTTTACTTCTTTCTACTCCATTCCCAACTCTATGACTACTTTTCTCATCCATGTCATTTGGTAAGAATCAAAAGTGCCAGTCATGTATTATGCTTTTATTAGTGAAAGTGTCACTGTAGGTTACTTTTTTGAACTCCAAGGAACTTTCTTTAATCATAGATTGAAATATAATCTTAACTATTCTTTATGACATCCAAATTTCCTACGAATTCACTATATATATCTAATCAACATGACTTTATCACCTTTCTTGTAAAGTAAACCATAACTAATGTAATATCTTATAATGTGCATGTGAGTATGAAGTTAACGCCTTTATCATCTTTGTATTAATCCTCTAAATGATTATCGTAACTTACTTGGACATTCTAACATATTCAAAGTTTGGACATTCTTTGATTTTCTTGAACATTTTGTTTTATATGGAATATTTTAATTAGAATGTAGGCAAAGTATTTTTAAGAATGTGTCATTTCCTAATACATTCTTATTTCTAACCTCAAGTTTTTTGTCAAATGGATGAGCATATTCCGTCAATTGAGAGTTCTAATCCAGTACCACAGGTAGGAGTGGAAACTTTTATTCCGACACCAAGTGATGATAGAAGTTCAATTAGAACTCAAGTTAATCAACATAAAAGTGAAGTTTGGAATCACTTTAAGAAGACTGTATAAACTGACGGAATTGAAAAAGCAGAGTGCAATTATCGTCAAAAGTTGCATTCAAATGATTCAAAAGGTGGAACGTCTCATTTAAAGAGACATATCGAATCATGTACTAGAAGGAAGGTAGTTTTAGAAGGTCAAACATTTTTGACCCCTAACCTTATGAAAGGAAAGAATGAAATGACCATAACAACTTTTGACAACCATATATCAAGAATTTTGATGATTAATATGATTATTAGATATTAACAGCCATTATCCATGGTTGAAAGCAAAAGATTTAGGATATTTCTTAATTCACTCCAACCGACTTTCAAGGTTCCAAGACAGAATACATTGAGGAATGATATTTTCAAAATTTATGAGGACAAGAAGAGAGAAACATTAAGAACATTGTCAAGTATCTAAGGATGAATTGCCAGAACAATAGACATGTGGACAACCGATAACCAAAAGAAGGGTTATATAGTGATGACGACACATTATATTGATAATTGGAAATTATGCAATGGACTTTTGAGGTAATTTATATTCTTTAATATTGTTTTCATTTATTTTTTCATTATTTTATGAATTTATGATTCATGTGGGTATGTTTTTTCATGATAGGTTCATCTATTTGCTAAAACTACATACAAGTGAAAAATTGACAAACGTGTTGAAAGGCTGTTTGATGAAATTGAACATCGATAACAAAGTTTCCCCCATCACAATCAATAATTGTAGCACAAATGATGCTATAATTAAGAAGTTCAAGAGTAAGATGCAGGTTGGGAGCTTATTGGCTGGAGGTAAGTTATTTCATATGCGTTGTTTTACGCGTACTCTTAACTTGATTATAAAGAATGGGTTGGAGACTATAAAAGAAGCAATAAAGTGTATTTGGAATAGTGTTTTATATTGGAGTGCAACTCCTAAAAAAGTTGAAACTTTTGAAGATGGTGCACACATTTTATTCATTTTAATTTCAAAGAAGTTGGTTTTGGATTGTCCTACCATATAAAACTCAGTTTTTAAGATGTTGGAGTCGGCAATCCTATATGATCAGCTGTTTATTAGACTAACCAAAAGGGATTCTCAATATACTTGCATACCATCAGAGGATCAATGGGACTTAGCTAAAGAACTTTGTATGAAGTTGAAATTATTCAATAATTGGACTGAATTATTCTCAGGAACAAAAAATCGAACTTTGCACTGTATCTTTAGCACTATGTCCAACATAAAGCATATTTTATCATTATAGATGTTTGATTCCAATACAGTGATTCAGACTATGACAAAGCGGATGGCGAGGAAGTTTAATTCTATTGGTCTAAGGTTGGATATATTGTTGCAGTATTATATATATTGGAACCGAGATACAAGATGGACGAGTTGAATATATTTATAATGCATTGTACACTAGTGAAGCTTAAGAGTGTCTATATACTATGAAACGATTATGGTATCAATTGTTTAATGATTATGAAGTCATAATGTAACAAACTCATGATCGGGATCTTAATAGCGCTGTAGGCAGTTCAACTTCGACTTAGTTTCAAGTTCGTCCTTTTCTTCTAATCTATTATTGATAGATTCTCTTTCAAATTTTTTAAAAGAGAAAAGGGCTAGGATATCTTACAATATGATGGAGTTAGATAAACATTTTTCCACAGATTGTGTTCCTGAAATTGAAGGTGAGTCATTCGGTATATTGTCATGGTGGAAGATGTTTGCACAAAATTGTCTGATCGTGCAAAACATTGCACGGGACTTGTCAGTTATTCCATCATCCATCGTTGCTTTAGAGTCCGCATTTATTAGTAGTGGTCGGGTCATTACTCCTCACCGTGGTCGACTTCATTATCGCATTATGGAAGCTCTTATTTGTGCTCAAAGTTGCTTAAATAATGAAAATATTGATAGTAAATTCTTTTATTTTTAATATATTTATTTTATCTATCTTTATATTATCTTACCTAATATTTTTTTTATTTTCCTACAACCACAAGTATTAATGCAAAAGGGACTAGTGAAATTAATTGACCAATTGAAGTTTATTTTGATCAAATATATGAAGATGAATGAATTTATAATTTTTATTTAATATTACATTACTAAATATCTTTTTATTTTAATATTATGTTACTAAATATAATGTTTGTATATACAGATGATTGGATCCAAACTGTTGACGATCTTACCAACAAGTACAATTAGTCAATTAGATGATGCTCTCTCAGTCTCCACTCTCCCATCTATCTATCATGATATTATCTTAATTTTATAAATTATATCATTTCTTGTAAATTGATTTAGATAATCATTCGAGGACAACAAAATTTTCTATAGTTAATGAATTTGGTTTTATCAATTCTCTCTTATCATAATTAATAAATTATTTAAATAAAATTCAAATTTGTAATTAATTGAATTGAAATTCTTAACTATAATTGTTAACTTAATGACTTTTCATACAAATTTCTAATCAATTGAATTAAAATTGTTAATTAATCATACAAATAAATAAATCTCAAGATTTTAATTTTAAAATGTATTTTCTCATTAATGATATGCAAATGTATATATCACCCTTCAATCTAAACCTGACTTAATGACTTTTAACAAAAATTGTGTTAATATTTAGCTCATTATACCTAAAATATTAATTAAAACCTTAAGAAGTTAGTGATGTTACGCTTTCGTTTAATGACTTATAGTTTTACTTGAGTGAAATATTAAGTGGTTTAAATAAAAAGATATAAATATATTGTAATTTAATATTCAATAAATTAATAACTTTATTATATCATAATTATATGTTGTTATAATTTAAATTTGTGTCATAATATATATATTAAAAAAGAAAAAGGTGAAAATTTTATAAATTTTATGAAATATGGTATGCTTATAACACTCTAAGGACGAGAAAGATTTAAAGTAAAACTTATATCAAGGTTTCGAGTAAGGAATTATTCTTAATAAACTTTTAATTAGAGTGACTTAGGAATGAATCTTCTACTATTAGAATTTAGAAAGGAGAAAAAATATGAATAGAAATTTAGATTAATTAGAATATAATGATTTAAAAAAAGTAAAAGAACTATTTTCAAAAGTAATAAAAATAATAATTTATAAAAACATATCAACAGTATTTATAAAATATATTCTAGTTTTAATAAAATAATAGTTATTTTTCAATATAATATACTATACGTATTTGTTTTTATAACTCAATTACATATATATTCTTTGGGAATTGATACATTAGGATTAATAAAGTGAATAATTCATTTTAAGATTAATATAAATACATGTATGTATAATGTATATATTGGCTAAATATGAAAAATAAAATAAAAAGTTTAAATGCGTTAAGATTAATCATCATATTAATTAATTTCTTTTAATATGTGTAATAAAATTATAAAATTTTACAATGATTTTTTAATAATAGATATAATATGAAAAGAAAATAATATTTTTACAACTATATAAGTAAAAAAATCAACAATAACTAAAAGTACAACAACTGCATCAATTAAGAGTTTTCTACATAATTTATAAAAACATTAAAAGTTTGAAAATATTATATTATAAACTTAATAAATGTATTTTAAAAAAATCATATTTAAAAGAAATATAAAAATTTATTTTAAACACGTAAAAATAATATTTGAAATAAATTCATTGTACTTAGATAATAACTTTTTTACATTTACGTTATAATTAATTGTTATAATAAAATTACAAAATTAAAATTAAATTCACTTGTTTGTAGGGGATAATTATGACAACATTATCATTGCTACATAGTTTTAATAAATATATATTGGTTCGTATTTTATATCTTTTATTTTATATAAATATTTTTAGGTAATTTATAGGTAATTTCATCGTACATTTTACTATAAATGGTTATACTATAATTTATAATTTATGAATTTTAAAAAATACAACTATAACTTTTTCAAATTCCCTTAAAATAAATATATAAAAATTTTAAAAATATATTAAACGACCAACTCGATTGAGACTTGAGGGTTGCCTGTGGCTCGGATAGGCCGGGCAGGTTGACCTCGGCCTGCCCACTAGCCATGAACCGCTTGTGGCCAGCACGAAATTTTTTTTTGGCTGAGCCAAGCATTGCCATCGACGGCCTGGACCCAACTTGACCCTTTGACACTCCTAGGGAAGGGACACTCCTAAGGGAAGCCTTGAGATTAATTTGTTTTTCTGTCACTCCTTGTGGCTTCATTCCAGAGTAGACAACATATAATTCCTTCAGGTATTTATAAGGATCTTTACTTGCATGACCATGAAAAATAGGCAGTAAGTTAATCAAACTAGATTTCAATTCGAAATCTACCTTAACATTTGAAAATTATATACATAAGGGTTGTTGATTCAAATTCGGTGTTGCTAACTCCCTCAACATTCTAGGGTTAAGATTTGCCATCTTTTCGTCCGCTTCTTAAAAAATTGGATTCTTCATCAATTGTTAGATATACTTCAACTTTCATGTCTAAAGGTAAATGACCGCTTCCTTGCTTAGTCTCTTTTCTCAAACGACACACTATCTTCTCAATTTCTAGATTGTATCGTAATTTACCTGTATTAGAAGCACGATTCATACAAGACAAGAGGTTAGCAATAATTTTATAATAAAAAAGCAAAGAAATTAAAAAACTTGAAATAGTTCCCTATTAATGGTGCCAAATTTTTATCGCGTTGTTTAAGCCCACAAAATAATTTTGATTCTTCAAACTTCTTGTAGTAGTCTTGGAGCCAAGTTGAATCCCAAGAGAACTAAATAGTAGCTTCTTAATTTCAATTAATAAAATTAAACGGAGGAGGGGTTTGATTAAGTAATTGATTAACTAAAATTAATAAGAAATCAAATTAAATCAACTGAATAAAAAAGTGAGAAAGCCAAGATTACCAAACTCCGATTCATGGGAAAGATTTCATGTAATTGTAACAATGATCATTGATTTAAAAAGAATATTTTCACAATTCAAGAAGTTAGTTTGAAACATATTAGGATAGTTGTAATAAGCCTCAAATTTTCCTAAATTAATTAGTTCAAATCCAACATTTAATTGAAAACTTATCATCCATTTACTGGGTATGATAACATTCCATGTCAAATAAATGATAGCAATAAGCTTAGTGAAAAACACTAACCTTAAATTAAATAATTGAGATAGCTATAATTATTCAACTTAGTTTTCTTTTTTTATCATAAGTTAAATATGCAATTTCATAAGTAGCCTATTTGTTACTTATACCAATCCTTCAACATTAAATTAAATTGTCATATTAATCAATATTACTCATTCATAAAATATAAGAACTCAAAACAAGAAATAGTTGAATTAAAATGTGAATAAAAGGTTAGAACACAAAACCTTATAAGGCTACAAGAATATTGAATCCCCTTGAATCAGAATAGTTGAGTTTAGCCACACATGACTTTTGCTCCAATAAAAAAAGATAAAAAGATAAAGAATCGCAAAAAATGTAAGAAGAGATAACCTTTTTTTGTTTTGTTTTGAGCAACATCTCTTTTATAGGGGTTTTTGATCTAATCCTAATCTAATTCTAACTTGTAAAAATGTCTAAACAAAATCAAATTCTTACATGATAAGGATAGAAGGAAGTTTTCCAGTTTAACTTGAACTCTTCAAATGATCAGTCTTATCCACTACAACAATCTCTTCGCTTTATCCAAATTCTATAATTATCACCAAAAGTGTCCTAATTTGATGCAATCTCCACTTTTCGTATCCTAAGAAAAACAAACATTAATTTTAATGTTTAAGCACTAAAATGAATTCAAAACAAAGGAGATAATATCAAATAATGTGTCAAGATAAGATCTTATCAATTCATTATTGTTGGAACATTAGTTGACTAGTATATATATTGGTCGACCAATATGACACATTATTGGACTAATACATCAATTAATGTTACTACAAGCTCTCAACAAATCAAATTTAACAAATTTTACTTATATAAGTCAACCATTAACATATATAGGTCGACTAATCACTTAAAAAATAATTTTAATAATTCAGAAACTCAAACTTAATTTGATTAATGCTAATATGAATTAAACACTTCCCCAAAATATTCCTCAAAACTAGTTTTAAAGATTAAAAGGCTTTTATATAAAAACCAAAAGCTTCATTGTCACTTAATGAATGAAAAAGATTTATATAATGAAGTTGAATGAAATGTTTATATATGCTGAGCCTTTTGGATCATCAAATTAACAAAGTGATATTACAAATAATAATAAAAAATATGAAATTACCTTGATAAGCCTTTGTTTTCTTTTGTTTATGTTTTGAGCTTCATTTTGTTAATCGTAAACTTCAACTGCCCTTATTAAATTTCATATACTATCTTCTTGAATTCATGGTTTCATTTTGTTCTAATATTTCTTTTCATCAAAATGTAAACACATTAGTAATAATTATGTTTTGTTATCATTAAAACATTAACTGAAACCTACCTTAGTTCAACAATCTTCCCCTTTTTAATGATGAAAAAAACGCTTTTGATATTGGAGAACAATAATAATAAAATTAAGCGCATAAATAAATATTAATATAGAGATTAACGTCCCCTTAATTAATGCCTAAAACATAATTTAATATGAACAGCATAATTCAATATCAATAAAAAAGGTATTTAAAATTAAAAAATCCATATATGAAGATAACATAAGTTTAATCAAACTTATTGTATAAAGTGCAAGAAATACACAAATAACAAAACAATCACTCACTCTAAATTTCATCACTACCCATAAATGTTATCACTCCCCCTAAATCTAATATCAACAAACTTTCTCCCCATTTTTAAATAATAAAAAAGAAATATATTAACCAAAAATGCATAATATAAAGTGTTATGTGTCAAGCTAACTTGGTTAAAAAGATGAATTTATCAAAATTGGCAAACTTTCTTACTAGAGAGTGTTATTGAATAGTTAAAAAGTTAAAACAAAAGAATAATTTTGATGGAGACATCCCTAATTGTGTCTAATATGAAGAATCCCCATTTTTGATATTATACCTAAGTTGAAAGATTCAATTAAAGCACTAATGACAAGTTTTGATCAAATGAGAAGTTGGAATTGTAAAAAAAATAAAAACATAATCACAATATTCAACAATTAATTTCATAAAAGAATGTATAATTTTGAAAACCCCAAAATTTCAAAAATAAAAACATGAAAATGTCTAAAATACCATAATTGAATAAAATAATGTATCAACATAAAGGAAACAAACTTAAGTCCTTTTATAATTTAACTAGGAGGTCGAGTGATTATTGATAACCCCAAAGTATAAGATGGACGAAGTGGAGTTTAGGCGGGACTAACAATTTACTTGTATAAAGCTTTTGGAACGTATATATTTTTGAATGTGACAACTCCGGTAATTTTGTTATGTAGAATACTTTGTATTTGACAAATAATCCTCTCTTTTGGAACTAATGAGGAATTTGATAATTAATGATATGTTTTGGAAACTACTTGGATAATTATGGTTTAAGAATTTTGGGAGTGTCATATTAAGTGGAAAGGCATAAATTTAAAAGAAAGCTTTTAATTAATAAAAGATTGGAAATCTCCAAATTTGAAAATAATCAAAATTTCAATTTGATGTAATTTAATGAGATTTTTATGATACGGTAGGTGAAGTTTTTCAAGAAAAGGTTGAATCATTTATGATTTTGAAGATATAAACATACAAGGTAGAAAATAAAAGAAAAAGATAAAGAAATAGCCCTTAGGCTACGTATGGTTGCTATCTCCTGTATGCGGAGACGGAACGAAACAGAAATTTAGAGACGGAACGGAACGGAACAAAAATTAGAGATAGTGAGGCGTTTGGTTGTGATGGACAGAATAAAAAAAACTGTCTCTGTCTTGAGGATAGAAATGTGTTTGGTTGCAGTGGACAAAACATAAAAATTGTGCCAATGACGAAATTACCCCTGGGTTTTAATATGATTGGAAATATGTAATTCATTGATAATTTTATTACAAAAGATTTGTATTAGTAAAAAAGTTAACAAATAATAATAATAATAAATACAAAATTTATAATAATAATAAAATAAAAACAAAAATATAATAATAATAATAATAATATGATAATTAATTTCTTATAATAATAATAATAATAATAATAAATTTATAAATAATAATAATATTAGTAGTAATAATAATAATAATAATAAATACAAAATTTATAATAACAATAATAATAATAAGTTCAAAATTTATAATAATAATAATATTAATCAAAGAAAAATTTATAATAATAATATTATTATTAATATTAATAACAATAATAATAATAATAAATTAAAAAATTAATAATGATAATAATAGTAGTAGTAGTAGTAGTAGTAGTAGTACTACTACTACTGCTGCTGCTAATAATAATAATATTATTATTATTAATAATATTAATAATAATGATGATGACGACGACGACGACGACGACGATGATGATAATGATGATGATGATGATGATAATAATAAATTGATAATAATAATAATAATAATAATAATAATACAAAATACAAAATTTATAATAATAATAATATGATAATTAATTTTGTGTAATAAAAATAAAAATAAAAATATAATAATAATAAGTACAAAATTTATTAATTAAGAATAAAACATTTGCTTATGTGGGAGGAGGGGTATTTTTGGAAGTTGCTTATGTGTTTTGTCTCGGAGACGGGGACAAAAGTTTTTTTCCTTCCTTTTTGAAAGGAACAAAAACTTTTATCCCTGTCATCCGGGACGAAGGACAAAAATTTGGAGACAACAACCAAACATAAGGGAGGGACATGATTTTTATGTTTTGTCTTCTGTCCCCACTAACGAGGACAGTAACCAAACACTGCGTTAGATCATGAAGACTGGTTAACCACAAGGCTATACTGGTTGATCAAAGTTTGTCTTGAATAGGATATATAGAGCAATTTTAAACAAACAAGGAAAAAAAGCTTAAATTTTTTTTGAACTTGCTATATTAGTTGACATAAATTATATTAGTTGATCAATGATTATTATGGTCAACTAGTATATGAAGCCATTTTGTTTACAACTCATTAGAAAGAAAATTTTCTTAAATAAAGGGATATTGGTAGAACACTAGAAGATATTTGTTGACCAATGTGTAGAAGTGATCAACTAGAGAAGTAACTAAACTCCTTGCAAACTTACTAGAAAGGTGAGGGAATGTCAAATATGGGGACATTAGTCGACCACTAAAGGTTATTGGTCAATTATTGTGATTGTTTGGGCAACCAAACAAGCGACCAAAAAAATAACAAAGTCACTAGAAAGCAAAAAGGGGGGGTGAATTTTGAAGATATTGTTCAATCACACTTAAATATTAGTCGACCAGTGTTTAAGAAAACTCAATTTAAAGCATTAAAACATGAACAAAAACTATTAAAACACATATCAACCAACTAAATATCAATAAAAAGACTTAAATCATATAAAGGGCCTTATAAAAAATAATTCATGTCAAACATAACTAATTTTCTTCTAATTATGCAAGATTTACTCGATGAGATCCCACATTAGCTGGAGAGGGGAACGAAGTATGCCTTATAAGGGTACGGATACCTCTTTGCCATAGATACGTTCTCCCGAGCAAGTGTGCGGGAGGAACAAAACCTTGATGGCTAGGTCAAAAGAGGACAATATCTAAATGAGTGGGTGGTAATACTAGGTGTCAACCCAACCCTGAAAGACGCATTCTCCCGAGCATGTGTACGGGAGGAACAAGACCTTGATGGCTAGATCAAAAGAGGACAATATCTAGATGAGTAGGTGATAGACTATACTGAACTGATACTAGGTATCAGGGTTGGCCTCACCACTAAAGATGCGTCTTCCCAAGAAGTGGAAGAGCAAAACCGTGAGGGGCTTAGAACCCCAAAGCGGACAATATCTGTGGGCGGGTGCTCTGGGCTATTACAAATGGTATCAAAGCCGGTACCCAAACCATTGTGCTAGCGTAGGACACTGGGCCTTAAGGGGGGTGGATGATGAAATCCCACATCGATTGGAGAGGAGAACGAAGTATGCCTTACAAGGGTATAGATACCCCTCCCCCTCAGACGCGTCTTCCCAAGAGAGGGAAGAGCAAAACCGTGAGGGGCTTGAAGCTCAAAGCGGACAATATCTATGGGTGGGTAGTCTGGGCTGTTACAAGTAGCATCAGAGCCAGTTCCCGACCTGATGTGTTAGCATAGGATGCAAGGCCCTAAAGAGGGCTGAGCCCTAAGGGAGGGTGGATAATGAGATCCCACATAGGTTGGAGAGGAGAACAAAGTATGCCTTATAAAGGTATGGATACCTCTCCACCATAGACGCGTTCTCCCGAGTGAGTGTGCGGGAGGAACAAAACCTTGATGGCTAGGCCAAAAGAGGACAATATTTAGATGAGTGGGTGGTGATACTAGGTGTCAACTCAAACCTGAAAGACGCGTTCTCTCGAAGGAATGTGCGGGATGAACAAAACCTTGATAGCTAGGCCAAAAGTGGACAATATCTAGATAAGTGGGTGATGGACTGGACTGATACTAGGTATCAGGGCCAGCCTCACCACTAAAGACACGTCTTCCCAATAGGGGGAAGAGTAAAACCGTGAGGGCTTAGAGCTCAAAGTGGACAATATCTATAGGCGGGTAGTCTAGGCTGTTACAAATGGTATCAAAGTCAGTACCTGAATCGTTGTGCCAGCTAGGTTAGGCCCTAAAGAGGGTTAGGCTCTAAGGGGGTGGAGAGTGTGAGATCCCACATTAGTTGGAAAGGAGAATAAAGTATGTTTTATAAGGGTATGGATACCTCTCCCCCTAAGACGCGTTCTCCCGAGCGAGTATGCGGGAGGAACAAAACCTTGATGGCTAGGCCAAAAAGAGGACAATATTTGGATGAGTGGGTGGTGATACTAAGTGTTAACCCAACCCTGAAAGATGCGTCTTCTCAAAGGGGTAAAGCAAAACTGTGAGGGATTTGGCCCGAAGGGCAACCCAAAGTAGACAATATCTGTGGGTGGGTGGTCTGGGATGTTACATATTCTTATTCAAAAGTTTAGAGAAATAATTTCCAATTAATGTAAATTCTAACTTAGTATCCTCATTTTGTACAATAATCTCTAAGTTTATTTACTAAGGTTCACACTTTAAAAATAATTATTAATCACCTTATTTATAAATTAAAGTACCAATAATAATCATAAGGGTTGCACTTCAAAAATAATTATTAATCACCTTATTCATAAATTAAAACACCAATAATCATCACAAAGGATTTATACTTAAATTCGCAAGTTATCACATATTTCTAAATTATGAAATAATAATTACCTCATATTGAACATTATTTACAAGAGATTTGAATAAAGATTCTTCTTAAGTTTACAATCCATTGGACGCTTGTCATCCTTCTCATTTCTCTCACTTGGTTCAACAATTATCTCTTTTGAAAAGTCTTTCATAGCTAAGTTCTCCACATCCTACAACAATATATTTTAGAATTTTTAGGAAATAGGAAGGTTATATTCATCATGATAAAATTCATAAGCTTCTTAATTATACTTAATTCAATAACTATTATCTCCATTACATCCTATTTGCTCTTTCTTTCTAATTGCCTTAAAAATTAAGTTAATTAATATGTTTTAAGAGCCCAAATAAGCTTGCTTACTTAGTTTTAAGGTTCCTTCTTCTTTTTAAGCTATACTTTTAAGGGGATATTCTTTGTTTAAGAAAACAACATCTATCAATATGTCCACACTTATCATAAAAGTGACATACCACGTTATATAAGTAATGACGATACATATATGCATTTTTATGTATGTATGAATAATGAGGAAAGTTCCTTTAGACATTAAATTTATTGAATGTTCTCCTAAGATAGTGAAATTTTCTATGATTTTAAATATGATGCCTACTATAAATAAAAACTTAATGTATGCTTCTTTGAGGTGTGGGTTAATTTGCATGTTATTATACAAATTATGTATATTCTTTCCTTTATAGTTTTAAACTTTTTACCTAGGTTGTGAGCCATATAAAACCATAATATTTGCTTTTAGGATTAGTCTAAGTAGACATGTAATGAGCACCATATACTTGGATGCAGATGCTTCATAGTCATTTGTCTCATTAGGCAATAGTTATTGACTATGCAAATATTGTCCTTTGACAAATTTGGTTTTAGAATTGCCTTTATTTCTATAATTATGTCCTATTCATTGCTACCATTGGAATTCTTTTGAGTTCTCAGCATGTTTTATAATTCTTTTGAGTTCTCAACATGTTTTTATAGTTTTTCAATCCTTTCAGTAATCTCGGATAAAGAGTCCTTAGAGGAATTTACCTTCTTTTTCAATGTTTTATTCTTACGCCTTATGCATCTAAGTTATGATTAATCATTAAAGATCAAATTTTTAGATAAGTTAATGCTATGCAATTCACTTTTCATCTTTTCATTCTTTGTCATGCATGCATCCAACTCTTTTTAAATTTCCTTGAGCTTAGAAGATAATATCTTCCTTTTCTTACTCATGATTTTTATACTTTCAACTAATTCATCTAAGTTAAATCAATATCACTATCACATGAGTTATGGTTGGATGTTACCTCATCATCCTCCATAGCAGAAAAACATATATGAGTTATCTCTTCTTCCAAATCCTGGCTTTCAGATTCATTTACGTCATCCCAAGTTAAGTGTTTTATTTTTTTCCTTCTTCTCCTTCTTATAGTTTCTCTCATACTTCTCATCATCTTTGAATTGAAGATATTATGACTTTATATAGTTGGGTTTTTAATATTCAAAGCAATTAATATTAGGTAATTTATATTTTAGATTATTTTTACTTTTCTTAAAGTCCTTTTTTTTGTAGAACTTCTTTTTTAAGAACTTTCTTAAATTTTCTAGTGATTAAACCACTTTCTTCTTCATTGCTTTCACTAGTTGATGTGTCTTCCTCTTTTCTTAATTCTTTCTTTAATACTTTAATTGTTAAATTCTTTTTCTTTGAGAACTTTGCTTCTTCTTTTGTCTCTTGGAATCTCATTTGTATATAAGGAGGTATCCAATATGTTCCTCCAATGGTAATGTTGTTAGATCCTTGACTTCTTATATAGCCATCACTTTAGCTTTTCATATTTTTGGAAGCGACCTAATCAACTTTCTTACTATTTCAACATTAGTATAGGTCTTTCTAAGATTTTTAGGAGCATTAATAATATCCATAAGTCTAGTATATATTCTAGATATACTTTCATCACGCTTCATTTAAAACAAGTTATATTGATGCGTTAGAATACTTTACACTCTTATACTTAATTGATTCCCTTATGTATAACTTCTAAAGTATGCCAAATTTCATGAAATGTTTCACGCATAAAGACCCTATTGAATTTATTTCTTTCCAATGCATGCAAAAAGGATGTGTATGACCTTACTATTCAAGGAAACTAATCTCTTATCTTGAGGTTCCTATTATTCCTTTAATTTGGGTACTTTTTTGTTATTTACAATTTTTGTAGGAATAAAGAGACCATTTGACATTATTTTCCAAAGGCTACACTTTCAGTCTTTAAGAAGAAATTCATCCTAATATTCTAATAAAGGTAATCATTGCCATAAAAAAAATTGGTCTACTAATGCTTTGTCCCTCTTGGTTAAATGATAATGATGATGCTCCTAAATATGCCATTATGATCTTTACTATAAGATTTTGATAAAATGCTTGCTCAATAGTCCTACTCTGATATCACTTGTTAGTCTTTAGTGGTGCCCAATAGAAGAGTGAATTGGAAGTTTACAAAATTCAACAATTTTTGTAACCAATGTATTCAAGTAATAATAACCAATACAAATAAGAATAAGAAAATTGTTCAATATAAATTAATCAAACAATTGAACACTAATTTAAAGAGGAAACAATAATTTTAAGAGGATAAGGAGAGAGAATACAAGTCAATTAGGAAACAATAATTTTAAGAGGATAAGGAGAGAGAATACAAGTCGATTTACAGTGGCTCTAAAACTAACCCTTATTTACATCCACTATTAAGACTCTTCTTAAAATTCCACTATAATTCTTCTTTTAAGGTGAAGATAACTTTTATACAATTTTTCTTGGTGAAGAATATCTTTTATATAATCTTCTTCTAAGGTGAAGAATCACTACAAGAAAATTTGGTTTCAGCAACCAAATTCTCAGCAACCATAGTAAAATGGTTGCTAATTATATACATTTTGCAACCAAAAATTATTTGGTTGCAATATATAAGTTACGTATATTTTTTACCGACCAATCAATACTTGGTGGCTATAGATGGTCACTAAAACTTACAATTCATGGATAATAATATAACGACCAAACTTAACAATTTTAGCGACAACTTTAATGGTCGCTATAGAAAATTATTAATAACAACCAAATTAACAACCAACTATTGAGTGGTCACTACAAGTATTTCAAATTTTCCATTAGCAACCAATAAATTTGGTTGCTAAATTTACATGACTTCTTTACAACAACCACATTATATGATTGGTAAAGAAGTATTTATAGCAAAAAAATAATTTATCGCTAAGTATTTTAGAAAAGATGAAAAGAGTTTTTTAGATTCGGTATATATAGTTTAAATTAGTTTAAAGGTTCGTTAGAAGTTATCTAATAAAAATTTATTGTTTGGTAATTTCATATTTAATTTACCTTTAGTTAATTAAATTAGTGAACTTTTATTTAGTACAGAAATATACATATATTACTTTCAATATCTTTTCATTAAAAAAATCAAAAGTTAAGCATAAATTTTTAGTTTACAATTTAACTTGAAAAGTTAAATCTAGCAAGAGAAGCTAAAAGCTCAAAAACCGAAAATGAAAGTCAATATATTGTGACTTTTGTGGGAATAACATTAAAAACAGGGGATTATAAAGAACATCAATTTTAGGTCAATGTCATTAGCGTCAATACCTCTCTCCAAAGAACAAAGGGAAAAAATGAATTATATTAGTATATGCATAATGGGAAACATATATAGACCCAAACATATGTTTTTGCCAAAATTTCCAATGTAATCTACACGAATTATAAATATGAAACATGAATTAAAAAAAAGTTTCAATCAATGTCTAAACAAGATATAGTGTAAACGTAAAAGAGATTAATCTTAAAAGCTAACAATAGAAAATAGTATATTACTGTCATATGAGTCCTAACACATTTAAATCTTCTCTCAACATGAATTTCTTCCAATCTACTTTCCTTTCATTGATCTAATAAACAAACCAAAATAATAATAAAAAATAAAAAATAGTCCATTAAACGGCTCCCAAGTCCCAACTTCACATTACATCTGCATTAAAAAAAGCATAAATAACAAAAATAATTAATTTATATAATCAACTAACTTCCATCTTCATAAAATATAGAAGAAAAAGTTAACATAATAAAAGAAAAATAGTTAATAAATTTTCCAAACTTCTGTTAAGCACGTTTAGATATAAAAACACTTACCAATCATATTGATTAATAATTTCAGAAAATTTTTTTGCCTGTCATCTTTTCAATTCATTTCACCACGGCTTCAATAGTGGTTCTTTGCAGAGCTAACTCAGCTTTTGTACTCTCCAATTCCTCTTGTGTAGATGCTAACTCCTCTTCTAATCGTACTCGATTTGATGATGTCTCGAAAGTAGAATCATGATTAGATTTTTTTGAGACAGGCCTTTTGATTTGGCATACATAGAATTTTCTCCAAGCACTTAGATGCAGATTTGTTCTGCACTCATACGAGGAACATCCTCCGGTAAATTTTCTTGTTCTTCTCGCAATTTTTTCATTTCAACCTGTTATCCAAAAATCAGAAAATTTGTTCATTTTAAATATAACGATGATACATAATCTAAATGAGGTTGCAGTAAAGAATCTATATCCAATTTTTTGCAAAAGAAATATGAGAATTTGCCTCATTCAGCTTTACCAATGGAGTTTCACCGATTGTTTAATGAGATACTTACAGTTTGTCCAAAGAAAATAAACATAAAAATTAAAAACATAAACTACAACTTACACAGTTCGACTCAACCCCTTCATCAGCCCATCCCATTTTAGGATTGTAAAATTGAGCCTCGTACATATCATTATCGTCCAAATTCTATAACATAGAAGTTGCAAATAGAAAATTATTTATATAATTATATAATTTTGACAAAAAAGAAAAATGAATGAAGCAACTAATTACATGCTCGTATTGATGTGTTGTACGAGATTTCATCCCCAATTTGTGATTGTGTTTCATTTTTTTCCTATTGTTGGACTAAGTCACTGAGATTTTCTACAACACATCAAATAGTTTAGAATTATTATATAAAATTTCTTAAATAATCTATAACTAAGATTCAAGTGCATTTACTATAAATACTAAATTTAAATAAAATGATAATATATACCTTAAATTTTTCTAACTCCCAAAGTCACACAACCAAAGCCAATCATTAGGACGAGTAGAAAGTTTTTCATAAACACTTTGTTTTGCCAACGCCAGACCACCTTCAACTTTATTTTTTTTGAAAATATCTACAAGCATTAGACCGAAAAACGGAATATTGCCTAGCAAATGATTTCCATATTCACTGAACAACATGTGGCTCATCCACTTCATAACTTATGTTACATTATATTATATCATAAAAAAATTAGAACAAAATATTATTAAAGAGAATAGAAAAAAGAAAAAAAAATTACAATCAACTTTCTGAAAAGATCTTCTTTTTTATCATTTGGAATGTTTGCCCAGCCCTCAACTTGCATTGGGGCTTCAAGTCTAATCAAAACCCCAATCTGAGTTGCATG
>JANVCL010000001.1:249555-270201 GCA_026546855.1 Erythroxylum incrassatum
CACATTTTAGCAATGGAAAACAACGAAGCATCAGGAAGGTTAATATGCTCCGGCCAAGTTGCTCATTGGTCACACATCATCGTCATGCTCAAAGCTAAGTACCCATCCTATCCATACGAGAACAAGTAAGTGAGATGAATATAATCCTATTTTTTTATAATTATAATAATTAAATTATTAAATTTCCATGACATTTCAGGTTCGGTAATCAAAAAGGTGACAACAACCCTCATAGTATGGACACTTCCAAGATTGCTCGATTGGGATTCCCTCCTTTCAAAACCATAGAAAAGATGTTCGATGACTTCATCACAAGCCTCCAAGAAAAGGGTTTTCTCTAATTATGTTAAGCTTATTTAATTTCTTTAAAGAAGTTTGTAATTTTAATAAAAATGTCGAAATCTTGGCAAAGATGTTAGGAATTTATACCTTTCAAATCTACACCCAAGAATATTTAATAGATAAAAATATGATAAAATAGTAACACAAGAGAATTTACATGGAAACTCCTAAACAGGAGAAAAATCACGGGCATCAAGAAGAAAATTCACTATGTGAAATTTTTTTACAATTACACAATTTTTCCTTCACCTAATCCCCTAATACATCAACACACCCACAAAAAAATACCCAAGACAAACTCTTCAACTCTCACCTTAAAGGAAGAATTTAACTAAAGCTAAATTTGTCATACATATCTTTGACTTGTATTTGGTGCATTAAACAAGAAGGTAATAACCTATTTATATAGGTAACAACCTTCCCTCAATTGTTGTCCCCAACCAATACGGGACAACAAAGGATTCAGACTCAACAAAAGATTATTCTATTAAATTGGAATCCAAAATTTTCAAGATAATTAATAACACAAAATTAGAATAAATTGATTATTAAGAGAAATTATAGAATAAAAAGTTTGACTCACACCCCACCCAATGTTAGTCAAAAATGGAGGCTATTTGTGTGACTTCACAGCCTTCCAAGACAAACTTGTCTTGGCCTTTTAGAAAAGCATCTAAATTGTCACCATATAATTAGACCCATTTGTGATTTCTCTTTAATGCTGAAGGAGGGCCGCCTCACCAATAACAATCATTGAATCCATTTTTACGTTATGCCATACTTGAAGCATACTCATCCCAAATAATTGAACCTCCTTTTTCACTTTTTCTTATCTTTAATTGTGAGAGATGAGACAATCATATCATAAGCCAAGCAATTGGAAGATTTCATCTATCACATGCCTCTAATCCTTTTTGGCAAAAAGTCAAGCCAAGCAATTGATTGAATTTTAGATAAGAGTTAGATTTAAATTAAGTTTGATTTTAGAATTAAACTTAAAAGGGTATGTTCGAAATCAATTTGACCAATTTTTAATACCATATTTTAAATAACATCTTTTTAATTCAATTTTTTAATGATCTAAATTCAATAAGATATTAATTAATTAAACTCGATTCATTTTAAATCGTTGGAGATTAATTTCTAACCCATTAGATTTCAATTAGAGTCCAATCAAACTTAAGTTGGATCAAATTCAAAGTACTAAACTTGATTGCCGTCTCCAGAACGAATTAGTCCCTTGACTTAATGGCTTAATTTGCGCATTAGTCGAAGCACGCGTAAGTGGAGAGGTGGAAGATTCGTTAAACGTGTTCCACTCTTTTTCTTCTAGCCAAGTAGTGTTTGTATGTGTCCGATCATGGAATAAGTTCGTGCTTTGGAAATTATTAAGACAATGGATGAAAATTATGTGAGCACTGAGTGTGACCTAACAACTACTAAACTACTTTTCTTTGTGCATAGAATGTGTTCCCGTTCCCAAGTTTTTAAATATCTTACTTGTGTTTTACCTCGAGCCGGCTATTCCATAATATCAATGTGTGTTATTATAATCAAAGTCAAAGCAAATTCTCTTTTTGTAGAAAAGATATCAGTTATGTAATTCGATTTAGATAAAAATAATAAAGTGATCTAATAAATGATATAAATTAATAGATCGAAGACTGAATAAAAAATAGATCTCAATTAGTGTGGATCGAACTTATATTGATCTTGTGATGAAAAAGTTCGATATGTAAGCTATATATAAAGATTAAGGTCTCCTGTTGCTTATATCAATCGTAAGCATAAGAATTATCTGATCCGTTAAAAGAGCTTACGTTTTGAGAAAATCGTAGAAAGACTTAGCTCATGTCCCTGAGAGGAGTTTCCGTAAAGATAGCGTTGGATTCGCGCTCGTTTTAACTTTAAAAAGCTTGTTTGAAGTTACGGAGACTGAAATCAAAGCAAAATTTCTTTTTGTAAAAGAGATGTCAGTTAATTTACGTAATTTGGTCTAGATAAGATAATAAAGTGACATAATAAATGATCTAAATCAATAACTCAAAATCTAGGTAAAAATGAATCTCAATTGGTGCGGACCAAACTAATATCGACCTTGTGATGGAGAAATCTGATATGAAAATTATATATAAAGATTAAGGTCTCTTGCAGTTGTTCATATTAATCGTAAGCATAAGGATTCTCTGATCCGTTAAGAGAGCTTACATTTTGAGAAAATCGTGGAAAGACTTAGCTCGTGCCCCAGAGAGGAGTTTCCGTAAAGATAACGTTGGGTTCGCGCTCGTTTTAGCTTTAGAAAGCTTGTTTAAAGTTATAGAGACCGAAATCAAATATTTTTGCATTTCTTCGTTTCTTGTCCTTTCACGTTCGATTCGGGATACATAACTAAAGTACCGATACGTGTTACAATTTCGTAATATTAATGTGTGTAATTATAACCAAAGTCAAAGCAAATTCTCTTTTTGTAAAAAAGATTAGTATTCAAATTTAGTGTTAAGTCGAATTTGTCAATTGCCATATTAAGTAACTTATAAAATTTTTTGATGTGTAATTTACAAATTATTTTGTACTCAAGTAACTAAAGTGGATTGTCTTCTTCCTCTAATAGATAAATATACAATGATAACTACTTAAATGACATAGCCTCACAAAACGACTAGTCCAGTGGCCCCGGTTCCACATCCACCAAATAGGTATGAGCGTGTCAGGACTCGGGTGGATAGGCCGCACACACCATCTGCAGACTCAGCTTACAGATCTTGCTTAAGAGACAAATGTCTATTATAGCATACAGCTTTGCCCCACTCCTAGCAACTATCATAGGTTGGATTACTGTGAAATGTGGCAGGTGAGTAGTCTTAGTATTAGAGATCGTAATCTTAATACTAGTTTTAATAACTTATAGTGTTATACTTAATCTATATTAATTTATAAGTTAAATATTAATATTAAGATAACTAATTAGCTTAAGTCAACAGAAATATCAACTCATCTTCCAACAAACATTTTCAGTTGGAAAATGATCATTTTAGATCCAAACAGTCAGGAAATTTCCAGGCGATATCCATCAGCAGATTTGCTGATTCTCAGTGTAGATTTTACTCAAGAACAGCTTCAAAATAGATAATTACTCAATTTCATACTAAAACTCGAGGAGATGTGGACAAGTGAGCAAACAAAACTCTGAAAGTTCGTCCCTTGGACGGCTCTTACAGCACCAGAAAACCCAGAGGACTTTGGGAACAGCAAAACTAAGCTTAAGCTCATCTCATCCCTCAAAACATCTCCTTCTCTCTCAACAGATCAAAACAAACAAACCAATCCCAGGAAACCCATTACAGGTCCTGAGAATTTTTATAACTTAGTAATAATGATTCAACTAAATTTTCCTATCTGCAAAACTTATGGGCACACAATGTTTGAGAGGTTGTTGTTGATGATGATGGAAAAACCAGACTCTTCATTTCCAAAATCGAAGTCATAATCAGGAAGTTCAGTTGGTAACTGTAATGGTTCAGTACCATCCAATCCACAGATATCTAGATCATCAATTCCACAATAATCACCTGCTAACCTCCCAAACTCGTCAATCAAGCTACTGAAATCAAACCCAAAGTTAAGATCTTTCTCAATTTCAGATGGGTTGCTGATGAAACTCAGTTCAGGGTTCTTAAGATCTTCCACAGGATAACCAGATGCAGATGTACCCGAGAATGGTGAAGTATGTGAAAAAGTGCTTTCACTATCATCAGATGCAGTCTCCCTCTTCGTATTGCTCTCTGAATCTGTTGGAGCAGAAGAAGACAACACGTTCTGGCTCTTCTCGGAGGCAAAGGCTGCCATGGCTTCGTACTCTCGCTTCTTTGCCTCGTAGGCTTGTGCAGCCTCTTCAAGAGTGTTGTAAGTACCCAACCATTGCCTCACTTTGGTCACCGGATTTCTAATCTCCGCAGCCCATTTACCCCACTTGCGTTGCCTCACACCAACGGGCTTCTTTGGAGCTGCTTCAGTGGCAGGTGCGAGAACTGGGGTTTTAGTCAAAACCCTTCTCTTCTTGTTGGGGTTTTTGCCACTGCTGTTACTGTCTTGAGAGGAGCTCTCAGGCTCAAGAGTCTTCGTCTCCGGAAAGGCGACCGGAGGAAGATTGATTTCTCGCACAATCCGATTGGTTTTCCGATCTCTGACGGATTCGTCGTCACTTGAATCGTAGTCAGTAGCGTAAGGATCGTGATAAATCACACGAACTCTTCTCATCTTGAAATCCTCAACACAGGGTGTTCGATAATCTATGGGTTTTTCACAGGGTTTAGAATCTTGTTTCAAAGGTTGCCTTCTTGAAACCGACATTAGAAACTTATGTTTCCTAAAAACTTTCCTCCTTAACCCCTCCACAAAATCTCCTAAATCAAAACTACAAAATTGGAGAAAACCAATAAAGGAAAACAAAAACCAAAAAATAAACAGTGAATCTGAAGGTAAGTAGTATCAAGTGAGATTTCCTATCAGAAAGAGGAAAAGGTTGAAATATCTTTTTATGTGAAAATCCTCAAAGCACTCCAAACCAGAACAAGTCCTGCAAAAACCAAACCATACCATGTTAAGTAAAACAAAAACACTGAAAAAAAAAGCACAAATCCAGAAAAAAAAAGTTACCTTTTTGGTCTCAAACTCATCGAAAGGGACGAGGAAGCGAGATTGAAGCTCCTCTGCACCCAGCAGAGAAAGCAAACACAGAGAGCAACAGCTGAAGAAGAAGAAGAAGAAGCTATAGTGATTATTGATGAACAAAACCAAAAGCAGAGCTGCAGAGCCCCAGTCACAGTCAAATCAAAACCAGCCGTCATAAATCCACACAGAAGAAGAAAGCAAGAAAAGCTCGAGGTGGGTCTTCGCTCTTTCTTCTTCTTCTTCTCCTCCTCCTCACTCGCTACCTTAAAAGAACAGAACGAAAAAGAAGACAGTTGTAGAGTTAGACACTCCTACATATACTACTGCCTTACGTCGAAGATCAAAAGAGATCACAAATCTAAGGCTCAGATTCCTTCACAAACCCATTAACTAATATACACAAATCGCCACGGAAAGTATTCAATTAGGTCTTACTTTGTGACTCGTCCTCTGGTCCCCCTACCGCCACGCCAGAGTCTGTCTCGCGCACGCTCTCCACTCTCCCTCTTTTATTCTATCGTCACCACTACCTAACCCTTTCCTTACCTTACTAAGCGGTCAAATTAAAAAGGTTAAAAGTAAATTAATGCCTTGACTTTAATATTATTAAAAGTAAATTATAGAAAATAATTAAATATTATTAAAATTTTAAATTTCAAATTATAAGAAATTCTATTATCTTCCTTTAATTACATTTGGAAATGCATGCTGAGCTGGCATGTAGTTGGCAATTTAATGTACAATTATACCTATCTACTCCGTATGTCACGCATATCATGCCATGCACGGCTATCCCAGACGCTTAATTCCGGCACTCTCTATCGGATATTGCACCGTCACGTGGTCGTTAATTCCACTCACGACAAACGCGCGTGGGGAAGCCAGATTTGTTTCTTTAGTTTGCAGCTTTATTTAGGGAAACGATGCGCCGCGAGTCGTCAGCGTACTTGACAGATAGTTTTTGTCTTGACTTATGCTTCTGAATTAAGGCATCCTCTTACTCATATTTACATCCGTTGCCACTGAATGGAGAGGCGCCTCGCCGACTGTCCTCATGCACCTTCACTTTATGGACTGACTACCTAATAAACTCCTGTTACGACGTCGGTTTAAGAGGAGCATGGGCTGAACACGTGGATGTTGTTCACATCGGGAGAAGCAACGACCGATGTAACGGTCCAAAGCAATGCACGCCCTCCTAAAATCCAAGCTTCTAGGCAAATTATCGTCGACCAAGTCACGTGACCAACAGCATTAAATTACTATCCCATATTATATAAATATAATAAAGACTTTTCTAAAATAATGGCCATTAGCACATAACTGGGTTGACCGACCGACCCACCGCCTACGTTGTTACTTGTTATATGGAAGGCAATGGTCCTGATTTTTCCCGCCTAGTGGCCCCACTTTACCTGATTTTCCCGCCAAGAGCACCACGTACATGAACTGATTGCTTGACAGGTGTTATTTCCAATGTAAGTGTGATACAGCTGCTGGGTGGTGTCTTCAAAAGTACGGGCAGGAGTAATTTCTCTACACTTTCTTACTCATTCCCATTTTTTACTTTTTATTATGAAAAAAATATCAATTTTATTAGAAATTGGAGAGTAACATTTGGATGTGTGCAGTTTGACTAGAAAACAAAAGGACAAGGCACCAGGCAATTTCAGGGGAGACAAAAGGACAAGGCACTAGGCAATTTCAGGGAAATCTTAAAAGCTTCCTGAGAGTAACTTGTTTTCCTGGAAAAGGATGAACATAAATCTTAAAGCCCATCTCTTCTCCTTCTTTAAGTACTCTGTTATGGAAAATGAAAGGACAGCAGCCAACTAGAAAATCTGGAAACAAAAACCGGAAGTAAATGCAGACTGCAGAGGAAATTATTCAGAAACCTAAGTCTCAAGGTCAAGGACTTAGCCCCATTTTCCAGGAAATGACAAAGTTTTTCCCCACAGGAATATGCAATCCCTTAACATCTACCATTACACTTGTCTTCTTATCATCAACATCCTGAAGCTGATTATTATGTTGCAAAGTTGTAAACTCAATCTTTGAATCTCTAGTCACAGACTTCTCATCAAGCTTAAGACCAGATGGTTGTCCACTTCCACTCAATCCTAGCACAGTTATCTTGTTAATAATCCAACCTTTGTCTAAAGCATATTGACCATACTCAACTTCTGACCACACCTTCACACTTCCCTGGCTAACAGTTGCATAGAAGTGAACATATGTTGAATAACCATTTCCAAGTTTCATTTCTGGAAGTTCATCATCATCAAGGAAAAGAGTTCCTTTAGCCTCACCATTGCTAGCTCCTGATGGGAAGGTCACTATGAGGCTAAAAGGTGTCATTCTGGCTATCTTAGATAGCATTCCACCTTGCTGCATAGGTAAGATGGTGTTTTGGTAAAGATGCACATTAACAACGTGTAATGGCGCATCCAAAGTAACGTATTTTCCCTCTTTCGATTCAATCGCCTGCGTCGTATCGAACATACTATACCAAGTACCTGGAGGAAATAATGCTTTAACCTCTGTTTTACCTTGATCAAGCACTGGAGATACCATCAGGCCACTCCCTAGTAAAAACTGTGTGCTCAATCCGTAACACTCGGTGTAATTCGGGAACGAGAAGAAAAGAGGTCTCGCAATTGGGGCTCCACTGAGGTGGGCCTCATAGTTCAATGTGTACAGATATGGAAGAAGTTTATACCTCATACCAAGAGCATTTCTAGCTGATTCAGCTACTGTTTCCCATTGATAAAGCTCTTGTCTTGGGGAGTAGTAATTGGCATGATCCCTTGAGAATGGATAGAAAGCGCCAAGCTCAATCCACCGATTACAGAGCTCTTCGGTGGGCGCAGGATAGAATCCACAGATGTCTGAACCAACCATTGGTACCCCGAATAGACCAAAGTTTAGCATAGTAGATATGGAATACTTCAAATCCTCCCAAGTGCCCTTATTGTCACCAGTCCAATGAGCAGCATATTTGCCTGATCCCACATATGTGGAACGTGTTAAAATGAATGGCCGTTTGCCCTGAATTCCCTGAAGGCCCTTGTGAGTAGCAATGGTCTGAGAGAATCCGTAAAGGCTATGAGCATCATACTCCAAAACTCCATTATAATGAACTGCACTGGTAGCTATAGTTTTATACCCTACTGGAACCTGCATTCCCGAAGCATTTATCTTGTATGGCGGTTCATCCCACCGTGTCTTGGTTATGTTCTTGCAATCCAGGCAACATATCCAGCCAGGTCCAGTTCCAGTTGGACATTGCTTACCGACTGGGACCTTGCACAATCCAGAACAGAAATTTGAAACTTCATTCATGTCAATCCATAAGCCATCAACAGGAACAAGCTCATGGAAACGACGAATTTCATCGCCCCACCATTCAACTGTTTTTGGATTGAGAAAGTCGGGAAAGTTAACAGCTCCAGGCCAAACTTGGGCAAGGTAGGGCTCACCCTCGTACTTGATGAACACATCATTAGCAATGCCTCGTTGATGTACACCATAAGAGGAATTCACAGAGATCCCTGGGTCGATAAGGACAATGTATTTCATGCCAATGCTATGAATTTTATCAAGGAAAGGCAAAAGTTTATCACGAGGGTAGTTAGTGGGGTTGAGAGTGAAGTCCTTCTTGCCATCCATGTGATCATCGTCATTCCAGATGACATCAAGTGGGATCTGAGCCTTCTTGTAATTCTCAACTACATCTTCTACCACAGAGAGATTATGGTAACCCCATCTGCATTGGTGGAATCCTGTCAAATCATACGACCACACCATGAGATTGAATGAAACATGAGAATCTATTTGGCACAAGGGAATTTATACGTTTATCGTCAGGTGACTCTTAAATTGAAGCAAAGTTCTCATTAACATAAATGTAAAACAATGGAATCTACTTTGGTGACTTTAAAATTTATAGTCAATGGCACCAATTAAACAACATATTTTTATTTTCAATCCGACCTAGCTTATCAGGTAAGGACCAAAAGAAGGAGAAAAACAGAACTTCGGTGCAGAATACTTGTATCCAGAACAGCTGCAACTTATCGTCAGTTTATGTACTTAACTGAAGTAGAGAATTCAAAGAAAGATAGCAACAATTTCCATTAGCATCCATGTCATGCATAACCATGAGATATTGAGAGGATGCCAGGTTATTCAGAAAAGAATATAAATTTGACTCCTACCATAGCTATTAACATCTACTAATTCATAGATTTTCTGACAAAGTGGCTGTGTACAGTAGGTAGAACTTCATGGTTAATCCATAATGGTTGGCATCCAAGAAAAGAAGAGAAGAAAGATAACAAGTCACAGGAAGATTTTAGCTCTAATGTACATATCCAATAGTCCCAACACTGAAAAATAGCGTTCAATCTTGTCTCAACCGCTCATCTCCCAACATAACAATTCCCACAATACAAGCTAACACCTTTTGAGAAAACTACAGGAACCCCAAAGGTTTGCAAATGGTAATGAAAGAAAAAAGTTCGTGCGCTTTTGTGGAGTGTGGACCTTTAGAATACATGTGATTTAGACATAAAAGGGTTCTTTTTTCTAAAGAATTGAAAATAAAGTTCATAAACGAGAACAGAACATAGGAACAATGTCGATTCACTAGATACAGTTGATCTTTTTTCTAGAGAATTGATAATAAAGTTCATAAACGAGAACAGAACATAGAGGAACACTGTCAAGTCATTAGATACTGAATCAACAATCATATGAACACACTAAGTTAGCAATCCGTTACTCCCACTGCTGCAATTCCAGCTAAAGAAATGATTAAACAATAAGGGAAAACTACAAGATTAACGACAAAATAGAACTATTGAGACAAGACAGGGATCTACAAGTTCCCATGTCAAACGGTGGCCTTCAATCAATATACAACTAATAAAACAAATCAAGCGGATTATAAGACGGAAACAGAGGAAATGATATTGAAACAGAGGTAAAGAGGTTAAGAATGTAATGATTACCGAAAGCCCAGTAAGGCATTGGGGCTGGTCTTCCAATCAACTCCGTGTACTGTTCGACAACGTCCAAAGGTGTAGGACCTGCGAAGAAGTAGAAATCGAAAATACCACCAATGACCTTGTATGTCAAAGAAGTTCCCCTGTAGAACACATCCATGCCATTGCTGTTCAGCAATAGAACAGCGTGAGCATAGGGTTTCCCATTCACGTTCCTGAGATCCATGTACATAGGATGTGATCCATACAAGTCCGTGTTGATGTTAATGGCTGAGAAATCAGTTGTATACAAAGTGTATGGATCTCCAGGATAGAGTTTGATTCCATGGGGCTGTGTGTTCTCTCCCAAACCGTACAGTGAAGCATCTTTAGGCAACTGTGTTGAAATCTCCAAGTACTGGTCCTTAAACACCATTTCACCAAAATTATCCGACCCACTAGAGCTCGAATTGAAAAGGGTTTGCCCATTTGATTGTCTCTTCACTGCAAAACTAAATGGGTCCGGTCTGTAGCTAAACAGTAGCTCAGAACCCGAGAACTCTTGACCCATAAGTGGGTTCTTTCTCAATCTACCAATACTTGGCTTCATCACTGGCGCTTTCTCTCTCGGCAAGAGATCGTACTGCACTTCCCATCTCTGCTTCGTCGCGTCAGTTATCTGAACCCTCAAACGACTCTGAGTTTCATGCCTGCAAAGGTTCAACGTACACAAACATGCTCTTTTTTAGTTCTTTTATAACTTCTGATAAATAACCTCTTGAATCAAACTGACAAGCGAGAGAATTTAAAAAAAAAGGTTGCAGACAGGATAAAGACGCTTACTTGACGAAGAGCTGCAATAGTGGGATATCAGAACCATAAACATTGTTCGTCTTCTTGACTTGAAGGTGACCCAGTAAGCCACCATCAGAAGTCTCTTCAATGGAGATCAACCGGTAACCTTGGCCAATCTTGGTGGCAGTAGCATATCGGACGGAGACGAAAAGGAAAATATAGATAACAAGAGAAGGAATTAAAACAGAAGAAGAAGATGACATTGGTCACTCAACAGAGATACTAAAGAACAACTAAACACCGCAGTCTAAGGGGCATTGAGTGTACGTAGGTATATATATAGATATTGTGTACAGCTATACAAGATAGAAATAGATAGAAGTTCTCGTAAAAGCTCGAACAAGAGTAAAAGAGTCGTTTAAGACATGACACTCTTTTGAGTCTTCGTGTCTGAAAAGGAAGACATTAACTGATTCGTTAATGTCGAAATGTGAAGCTTAATGACTGAGTTTACTCAAAATGCATATAATTACACTTAATAACATATTTATTCTTTTAATTAGTACGTCATAATGATGAATTTGTATTTAAAGAAATTCTGTTAAATATTATATATATATATTTACATCAGTGCATGCATGTGTTTCATTCAATGAACGAGACAACAAGCTCATAGAAATTCGCTTCAGATGCTGGCTTTTGGATCGCTCACTATCTCTGCAGGGTCTCTGCTTGCTTCTAAAGCATGGCCTGAGGCCCTGAGATCTCTTAAAGAGTTAAGAGCCGATTCATTTGACTTTTGAGAGATTATCATTGAATGGAACAGAGAAATGGTATCCATTGTTGGGATATATGACAGATCATAGGCATTTTTCGGTTTCTTCTTCAATCAGATTTCATGTCTTCATCTGGTTTTTTAAGGGTTTCGCTGTGAAGAAGACGATAGTATGAATATTTCCTTGGATATGAATGGCTTGACTATTAATACAGAACGTAACCCTAAATATTCACTAATACGGAGTTAATGACTCGTTACAAAAAATTAAATTTTGTCATAATCTTGTAAGCCTAAATATAGTATAAAGGTAGATTATTCGAACACGTAAATCTTGAACCGATTAACTTTTCGATTCGGTTTAAGTAAGTTTTATATAGTATCATTTTAATCTAACGTTTTCAAAATAAATATCAATAATATCTTAAATTTTAATAAAATTAAGTTTTTGTTAACTTTTAATAATTAAATTATCAAGTTAATCTTAAATTTTTGTTAAATATTAATAACTAAATTATCAGTTTAGTCTTTACAGTTTTGCAATTAAATAATCCGAATTTATCAAATATTAATGAGATTTTAAAACTAATTTATTTTAACACCAATTAAAAATGTAATTTGTATCTCAATATTTTACAAAATGTTTAACTTATTTATTAATTTTATAATAATAACTTATTTAAATATTTTATAAGGCTGCAATTTGTCTTGTAACAGAACTTTATAGACCCTTGTCTTCTAATGAAATAGGATTATTAAATTTTATGTTTGTCCACAATCCATATAATACCAAATAAAATATTATTAATATATTCCTAATTATAATGCACGACCAAACATGGGATAAACGCAAAAATGATTTTCTGTCTCGTGCTGGCAATTAACCTTGATTCCCGCCTCGATTAATTAATATGTGAATTAAATAATAACAGATATATTAATTTAATTTTAAATATTAAAAAGTTAAATTGCCATTAAATTATCGTAAAATAAGTTAATTTTTGAATAAAGTTTTTAAAAATATGATTTAAATTTTTTATTTAATTTAATCATAACTCAAATTTTGTATGGAATAAGTGTTAAGTTAGGATACAAAAGAGGGATTAGAAAAAGGAGTCCTAGGTAAGCTTATGATGCGTGTGGAATTGGTATTGCACTAGTTTTGCATCAATTTGCGCTCTAAAACAGGTATAAAACGACAAAGAATCTCCTGAAAAGCCGTTGATGATTATGTTCACTCTTCTCAATTAATAATCGGTTAACCTTTGTCTCTTCTTAAAGGAATATTTCATCACGTTAAGGTGACCACTGACCACACTAGTGCAAGGTCTCCAGTTGAGCGGAAGGTCTTATGTTCAAGTCTCGACAACTAATACAGTGACTTCTTATATGCACCGAATAATAGGCTACTTTTCTGATAAGCTAAGTGAAATTAAACTGTGATTTATGTTCCTCACAATTCTATAAGATCAGGGTGTGGAAGTTTCTAAGATAGGCGATTCCATCGTTTGAGCATAAGGTGTTTGCATTAGTGGGCATGGATTAGTTTAGGTCCATGCCTATCAAAATTGAACAACGACAAGAGGTAGTGATCTATAATGATTACACTTTTTTTTTAACGAAAGACAAACGAAGCAATTATATAACACATTTAGGGAAACAAACTCTTGAAGATTCCTCTAAGAGGATACGGTGGCACCCAACGGATGTTGTAGGAAAAAAAGTAACACCTGCAACAAAATGATTGGCATAGGCAGTTAGCCAATTTGTACATCTGTTGTTCTCTCGATAAATATGTCGATGAACAACAGTCTAATTCCTGGTAAATAACTGGTGAAGTCTCTGGACAAGGGGATGAAGCGACGCGGATCGCTGGTCTGAAGAGGAGAGGAGATCGACCACTACCATGGAATCAACTTCAAGGACAATCTGGCGATGTCCCAGCCGCCAAGCTAGTGTTAGTCTAGTATACACACCCCAGAGTTCTGTGTTCACAGATAAGCACCAGCCGATATTGTGCAAAAAATCACCCCGCCAATGTCCATCACTGTCGCGCAATAAGCCCCTGGCGGTGGCGGTTAGTGAGGAGCGATTAGAGGTGCCATCTGTGTTGAGCTTAATCCACCTCGTCGGAGGTTTTTGCCAGCCAATATGACTCTCGTGCCGAGGGGGGCCAGTAGGAATCGCCCGACTATGCCATCTGACCGCATGGCGGAGAACACCTGCATAAGACAAAACAAAAGATTAGGGTGAGGAAAGCCAAGTAAAAAACTCGTCAAAGAGGGTCTGGTTCCTCCATTTCCAAAGGAACTAGCACGAAATGTTGAAGAGGATTGCCCAATCATGCCCGAGAATTGGATGATGGCATTGAAGGTTGTGGAGGAGCCATTTTCGAAGTGGTGTAGTGAAGAAATTGGCGGGATCAGATAAGGCAGTTCACATTTGGAGAGCATGAGGGTAGTCGCAGACTACATGAAGTGAGGATTCCACGCCGTGACAATGATAACATGTATCATCTGTGGTGCAATGCAATCTGACCCGATACTGATTTGTGAGAAGGCGGTCGTGCTTGAGGAGCCAGAGAAAGAAGAGAATGTGGGCCGAGCCCAACCACTTCTAGATGTCTTGCCAAAGACCCTGTGCCTCAGAAGCGGCATGGTCCATGCTCATGTTATAAGTGGAAGCGACCGTGAAGTGGCCAGTGGCAACATTGTTTTGGATAGAGAAGAGGATGACAAACCAAAGAGTGTAAGTCTGATCCGAATTAACAAAATCTGATTTTGTAACACCAAACTCAATGAAGACAGAAACTTATACCCTGAAATTGATGGACTGAGTTTGGATTGAGGTCCAATCGATTGAGGATGCAAGTCCATTAGTGCCACGCACAAGAACCTTTCACATAGGGATAATATTTGGGCTCAGACTCCACTCAAAGTAAATGGGTCAGGACTCAGGACCGGATCGAGTATACATCAAGCACACCTCCACCATTATTATCTCTACTTTCACGTCACTTCAATGAGAATATCTTTTGCTGTAATAGGCCACCTTCTGTCTTACCCTCCATTAATGTTAGAAAGGACGAGGAACCAAAAAGGACCACTTCAGTATGCTTCAAAGCATCTTGTCTTGTAAATGTAAAAAGGCCATGTATGATATGATATGTAGAAATTGCAATGCTTTCATTGGTTGTCATCCAGTTGTAATAAAGTGACAAAGTAGATTCAATTAACATCTATAAGTTTAACGGATCTCTATTTTTGATATGTTATTTTTGAATAAATAATTAATTATCTAATAAAAATTAAGAAATCTCACATATAAAATAGAACATTACTAAGCCTTTGTTTAATTGGGTTTATACCAGTAAAGTTTTTTTAACAGAGCTTTTTTCTATAGATCTTTTATGAGAACAACTTTTTAAGAAGCCAGTTGAATGATCGATTGTTATTTAAAAAAAGATTTTTTGAAAGAGCTTCATATAATAGACTATTTGATAACATAAAAATAAAAAATACTTTTAATTTTAACTATATTTTATTTTATAATAAAAATTATTTATGCATATAAATATTATTTAAAGTATATTAAACAATATGCAAAAGACAATATATTAATTATTATATAATTTTAAACCATATAAAATATAAATGAAATTTATTTAACAAAATCTTTTATATGGATTATAACATAAGCAAAACTAATATAAAAAATAAATATTAAAACATATAAAAAGTCAAATAATATCAAGTTGAGCGAATGTAATGATAAGTTTGTGATTATTGTGAAAATTATGTGTAAAAAAGGACAAAAGGGACTAAAAATAGGCTTATTAATTGATCTGAAAAATCTAAAAAAAATCATTTAAGAAGCTTTTTTTAGAAACTCCAAATATAAGCTTTTTAAAAAGTTGTACTTTGGATGTCAAAAAAGTCATATCTATTAAAAAGTGTTTTCTTTAATTTTATAGTGAAACACTCATTTTTCTTAAAAAAGATTTTTATAGTAAAAAAAAGTACTTATTAACCTTTCAAAAGCTTACCCAAATAAGCATTAAGTCTATTTTCTAATGATCATTGGACTATGTAATTATACTTATTTTCAGGACTCGGATCTTAAAGTGGTTGTACTTGAGTGGCTAGTTTGGGATTTCCTAGTCTTTTTTTTACAGTAAAGCTCTTTTGGGCAAATTTTCAGTTGTCCATGTGTGAAAATTTGACTTTAGGGATTTACCAAAAAAAAAAATTGACTTTAGGGGCCGTTACATTAAGAGACACTGACCTCCTTAATTACCACTTGGACTTATCGTAGGGTAGTAAATGGGAACATATTGAACCTTCTTTTGTTTGCACCTTTGGACATGTTTGATCAATAACTATATATAATTAAAAAGAAGTTTACATGCGGGTAGCGCGCAACATTAAAAAATTGAAGAGTTCTGAATGCATGTCTTCTGTGATATCGGCTTATGCAGTATCAGTGTCTTTTCTTGCAACCTAAGTGGAAGCAAAAACAATTAATTTTATTAAAAAAAAGAATAAATAGGTTGCAAAAACAATTAATTTTATTAAAAAAAAAGAATAAAGAAGGGCATTGGTGGAGACTCCTTTTCCTTTTCTTGTATATTTTAAGGCAATTTAATTGATTAATGTGAGGTAGGAAAAACAATACTCCCTCTGATTCATAATAAGTGTCGTTTTAGAGAAATTTTAATTATTCAAAATAAGTGTCGTTTGTGACTTTCTATGCATATTTATAATTTTACTTCCAAAATTACCCTTTAATTTCTCGCACATCTTAATTACACAGATTATATAGATTATATTTTCAAGGCACTTTAACATGTAATTAATAAGGATATATCAAATATTTCATTAACTTTCTTAATAAACGTACATTTTTTTAAAACGATTTTTATTATGAATCGAAGGGAGTATCTATTAGACAGGAAGCGTGTAAGCACAATTACTTGCGGTTCCACTACTGTCAGGCTCTCCTAAAGATAACCTTATCATGGATTTTTCAACACTGATGTTACGAGACAAGGAATGCATTTAATTTAACAGGACACGCCATGGTAGTGTCGCAGCTACACCATTAAGCCATAAGACCGTTTACCTCATAAAGTGACAGCCATGACTTTTATTCCAATAACATCATAAAGTTTACACATGTCACTTGATATTTGATATGGATTTTCTCTGTTTCTTAATTATGCATTGCATGCATGTGAGTATTTAGGAAAAATAAAATATTAATTTTGAAAACTGAAGGATAGCTCCTCGTCACTTTCTACCGGGCCCTATGATTAAAGTTGACAATATTGAAAGGACCAGTACCCTTGAAAGGTTGATATCAGTAATTTTCGGTAATTAATTTTTTTTTTGCAATTAATGTTAAATAGGGGGTTATAAAAGCAATCTAGGATGTGCTGCGGAGGTAGTGAAACTACCTAGTTGGAAGCCGCAGCAAGAGATAAGACTTCTCTTAGACATCATGGTGAGAGCTCCCTTTTTTGACAAAAATGGAGTCAAGAAAGGTGCTTGGAGCAAAGAAGAGGATGATAAATTGAAAGCTTATATTGAGAAATACGGCCACTGGAACTGGCGAGAACTGCCCAAGTTTGCCGGTAAGGAGCTCTTTTCTTTCTTACTCATTGCCAAAAAAGAGAATAAAAATTAGACCAATTATAGAGGATTTACGTAAAACAAAGCATCGTTCATCTATTCTGATGTTGGGTTGAGTTGGATTCTTCACTGTTTTAGTCGACGAACCTCGAGATGATCGAGATACTCGATAAACTGCAATCATCTTTGCAGCAACTGTTGCTTGCTTATGTTTGAGATTCTGAATTTTGTCAATAAACAGGTCTATCAAGATGTGGTAAGAGCTGCAGATTAAGATGGATGAACTATCTTCGACCAGATGTAAAACATGGGAACTACACTAAAGAAGAAGACGATCTGATTATGCAATTACATGAACAAATTGGGAACAAGTATGGATTTACTCTCTCTCCAGCATCAGCCTTCTCTTGTATTAGATTTTTTAATAAGGGTAGAGTGTAGAGTTCATTAACAAAAATTGAGCTTACCGAATGGTTAGGATTAGTTGTTTGGATAGTTGATCTTTGCCACTTACAAACTCTTTAATATTTTTATGTTTAGTAAATATGAAATACTCAATCAGGATTTGCTCCCAATTTCATTCATGTTAACTTCTTATACTATATTGTATTCAATCATAAAATTAGCCCCCAACGAGTGAACCTTTCTTCATTCTACAAACTCCTACTGCACTTAATCTGTTTCCAGGTCACTGATTAGTGAATGACGCTCATTTGCAGGTGGTGTGCAATAGCAGCAAAATTACCAGGAAGGACAGACAATGAAATTAAAAACTACTGGCACACTCATCTAAAGAAGCGAGTGAAGCAAAACAAGAGCAAATCTAACATGAGAGAACTATCCAGCCAAACTTCCGAGACTGGAATTAGCAAGAGTATAGAAGAAGTTGAAAGTGTTCTTATCAACACTCCCTCTCATACGATATTAGAGAGCTCTCCATTATCCCCAGAAACATACTGGACAGCAGAAGACAATCCTCCTTCGTTTGAAACATATGATGATTCCAGCGGAGATTTCTGGACTGAGCCTTTTGTTGCAGATAATATTGCTAACCATGATCCTTATAAATTAAGCTTCGACCATGATGGAGGATTTATGTCACCTTATGTCTCCGATTTCGATTGTTTATTTTATGAAGTGATGCAAGAATTGAAAATGAACTAGTCCCGTTAGGCTATGAAACATTCCTAGAGTCTTCTCTATATTCTGAATGTGCATTTTATCTTTGTGCCGTTACCGCCAAATGGAAGTCTCTACTTGGTACATTGTTTCTCCTTCAATTAATCAATGGCTTCTAATTTCATAGATATAATAATTGGTATTTAGTTATGTGAATTATATATAACCGAAGCATGAGCCTTCCTAGCTGCTAACATCGTATACATGCTTTAATTTCTCTATTATTCTAAGCATCCATTTAATGATAAAACGTCACGAATTGTTCAGACTTTTCATTACGTTTAAAAAACATCACGAAAAGTTCCAATTTTTCGTCGTGGATTTGTAACACTAAATAAAAACTACACCGTTTTGTTGAAGAAAACATCACAAAAGACTTAAATAAAATGTTGCAAAATAGAAACCATGACGTTTTGTTGAAGAAAACGTCGCAGAATCTTACTTAAAACGTTCTGTTTTTTTGTTTTCTTAAAACCTACCCTTTGCACACTATTTGTCTTCCTCTTAGGAAACGATTATATTCAGCCACAAAAAGAAGGTGTTATTGAATATAAGGGTTTTTTTGTTTGTATAGCTAGATGACGAAAAAGAAGAAGATAGAGAAAGGTGTTTGCTAGATTTTGGGGGCAACATACTCTAACTCTCTCTTCACTTGGTTTTTGATTTCTCTTCCCAATGGTGGCTGGTTGCACTTTCAAATCCGATGATATAGTGGTGAAATCACCTAACGATAGGCGGCTTTACAAAGTGGTTGAGTTGGATAATGGCCTATGCGCTTTGCTCGTTCACGTTCCCGAGATTTACCCTAACGAACCTCCTTTTGATTCCAAAACCCTAAATGATGACGAAGAAGAAGAAGAAATGGATGGGGTTGATTATGAAGATGACGACGATGAAGAGGACCTAGGCGAAGAGGAAGAGGAAGATGAAGACGACGATGAAGAAGATGATGACGTACGTGAAAGGAAAAGGAAAAGAAAAATGAAATACGTCTCAAGCTAAGAAGGTTGTTACTCCATTTCATTCCTCTTTATTCAGATGGCTTCCTAGCGATACGATAGAACTCTAAATTGCTACTTGCAACTACATCATTCATCGTTAAATGTGGTAAGCTATGGGAAATTAAAACGTTTTGAAGTTTTTAAAGAAAAGTCAGAATCAGGAAACTATGACAGAAGGATGACCACATTCTTTCGTTTTCTTTCAGTTCTCGCAATTATGATTTTATCATCAATTTAGACAACCAAACACAACAGAAGAGAACTATAAATTCTTTGGTTTTCACTTCTTTCACCATGGCCACCATGGCAGGGACCAAAAGTAGCAGTTAGATCGGAGCTATGGAAAAAGAGGCAGAGACCATATTCTTGCCTACGGACCTATTGGCCCACATATTCATTTTGACACCTTCCTTCATCGACCTAGTAAGTATGAGAATCCATGGTTGATGTATGCATGCAGAGCAAGTGTTATGAGCAGGAAATGGAAAGAAGGTGTTAAGCAGTCTTTAGGGAGCAGACAGTGCATGAGCTTTGCCAATTGGAAGATGGACGATGGTGCTACGACTCGTATCGTACTACATGCTTATGTCCTTAAAGAACTCGATATGTACAGTACACTCTCTATCTCTTTCTTTGGTATTTAGGTTCATGTGTGATTCTCCTTTTGATTCGTGTTGTAGTTCTGGGTTGAGACGTGATTAATTGATTTGAATGAATTCCTTATAGATAAATTGATGTTTGGAGTTGAGAAGATGAACTTGGAATTTAGCCTTTATACGGTAACATTAGTGAAGAGATTTTTGCTTTGGTGATCCTAGTTTCTATTAATAGGTGGAAGAATTAGAGATGTTTGTTATCATAGTTTCTTAGAGAATTCTGCAATCTTTTGTAGCTTCAGGGATAAGTTCATCTCAATTGGATAATAAAGAATGTACAGAAAGACTAATCTCTACACCCTCGAGCTTTGAAGCTGCTCATAATTATTTATTTTCCCACTGAAAATATTAGATCTAAATTATATTTCAAAACCAGTGTGCTTGTTTTCTGATGCTTTTGTTGTTCAGTAGTGAAGTATGAAGAATAAACATTTATGGTAGTCTTGCTAGGAGAGTCTAAATCCAATTCACCAAATTCAAGACAGATTTAATTTTAAGATTTTCTGGAGAAGAAAGAAATTAAAGTATAGCTTCTCATACCTTTAATTGTCTGCAACTTCTCCCCAAAACTCATTGGACTATGCCATTTAATGATATACCAAGTTTCAAAAG
>JANVCL010000001.1:311428-327942 GCA_026546855.1 Erythroxylum incrassatum
CTTTTCCTAAGATTATTAAATTGTCTTGAAAGATTTATGGGCATGGGTTTTCTTTATTCTTTCAACCTTTACCTTCATCTTTCTAGTTAATTTAATGTCCTTAGACTTGAAATAATAGAAAATAATTACTTTAGGTAGACTTGTGTCCTGTTCATTTGAGTTGGGTAGGGCACTCATCAATCAGAGTCCAGATCCTCTGTTCAATTTTATGGTGTCTTATTCTGTTTCATAAATCTCAGCTATTTATTTATGCGAGTCCCATATTTATTTATGCGGGGTTCACGCAGGATCCGTATAAATAAATGGCTGAGATTCATAAGACAAAATAAGACACCATAAAACTAAATAAAGAATCTTGTCTCCGTCAACCAAAGCTTTTACGTCTTCTAGATGGATAGAAATGGTTCTTATATGATGCCAACTCCTCGTAGGCTTCCCTTCTTCTGCTTTATCTTGTGATTACATATTTAATTACTAATCATATGATCATTATTTAATTATTATAAATAAAGGGTATTTTATAAAAGCAATATTTTTATTATTTATAATCATATATGTAGAGCTTTTAATAAACCACATATAATCATAAGATTGAATATGAAATATCGTAACAAGTCCATATCAAATACGACTACTACTAGATCACCATCCCCACACACACAATAAGCCATGACGTTCGCACAGCTATTAAGAAAATTCCACTAAAATTAATTACAGTACAACACAAAAAGAGCCACCGTAATTAAGGAGGAATGATTGCACGATACCTATCCTCAGTACAATAATACAAGCCAAGAAGGAGAAAAAAAAGCTGATTACAACTTCATAGACCTCTAATTTGTTTCGACTCTCATATCTTTCTCTCCTTCAATTTAGTTTAGTGGAAAAAGGTTTGCCTACTAGAGTATACGCCTATCATCTGTTGCCATCAATGCAGTAGAATCTACAAGAAAAAAAAATCGCCATTATTGTCACTGTAATCTTTGCATGCGAACTAGCTTATAAATACTGGCACTTGGGGAGGATTTCAAACCAGAAAAAGATAAAGAAACAAGAACACAGAAATGAAGGAGATGGAGGGCAAAGGTGGCCATGAGAAGAAGAGGCAGAAGGGTGGCATGGTTACAATGCCTTTCATATTTGGTAAGCTTCCTTGAAGAGTTCATGTAGAAATTTAAAGGAAGAACACTGTTTTGGTTTGTGGGTATGAACTAGATTTGATTGTTGAATGATGGTTTGATTGATGTTTGTGTAGCTAATGAGGCTTGCGAGAAGTTGGCTGTGGTTGGGTTCAACACCAACATGATTAGCTACTTAACAACGCAGCTTCACATGCCGTTAACCCAAGCAGCTAATACCTTAACCAACTTTGGCGGCACATCAAGCTTGACGCCGTTGCTCGGTGCCTTTCTCTCCGACTCATACGCCGGCCGGTTCTGGACCATCACTGTTGCTTCCATAATTTACCAGATAGTAAACACTAAACACTTACTCTCTTCTTTGACTCTTGTCTCTCGTCTTCTCTCCTTACCCTTATCTCTTTCTTTATCATTTCAGGGCATGACAACTTTAACTATATCGGCGATACTTCCAAACTTCCGGCCACCGCCATGTAAGAGTGACCAAGTGTGTGAACAATCTGACACAGGACAACTAGCGATACTATATCTATCTTTGTTACTCGGAGCTCTAGGTTCAGGTGGTATCCGACCTTGTGTGGCAGCATTCGGGGCGGACCAATTCGACGAAACGGATCCTAACCAATCCACAAAAACATGGCGTTACTTCAACTGGTACTACTTTGTTATGGGGGCCTCGATGTTATTGGCAGTGACAGTTCTTGTCTATGTTCAGGACAACATTGGATGGGGTTGGGGTCTTGGAATTCCAACCATGGCAATGTTTCTGTCAATTATTCCATTTATGCTCGGGTACCGGCTTTACCGGAATTTGGATCCGGCAGGAAGTCCGTTCACCCGACTGCTACAAGTGATGGTTTCAGCTTTCAGGAAAAGGAAGGTTCAAATGGTTTCAGACCCTAAATTACTATACCAGAATGATGAGCTTGATGGACCTATTTCAATGGGTGGAAAGCTTTTTCATACCAAGCACATGAAGTAACTGTTTTTCTTCTTCTTCTTCTTCTACTTCTTCTTCTTTTTTTTTTTTACTTCTGTTCTTTCATGCAGAAGTTTACGTACCATGCTATTAACAAAGATGATTTCTTTAATAAAAAAGGGTTAAGGGGTCTTAATCTTAATCTTAGGTGTGACTTCTCCATCTTTAATCAAGCTGGAGGGATAGTTTAGTGGAAATGTCCTATTGAAATTAGAAAAATACCCTTGTGGATTGGTACTTATATTAGAATATTATGTAATTTATTTTTTTACCTCAATTTTTATATTTAAATTATCATATAGAATTACTTATCTATCATATAAGTCCTTTCATCATATTTTAATTAGTTTTTTATAGTTTCAAGTAACAACATGATAATTACAATAAATTTTTCAATAGTCTAATTTTTTATTTTTAGATTATAGAAAAATTCATATCGAAAAAGGGTATTTATTTATTTGGAAATACATTAAAAAGATTAAGATAATCTGTACAAAATCATTAGGTTAGATATGTGTGGTAAAGTTAAGAGATACCAAAAAATAAATTCAGATCTCATTTATTATTATTTTTTGTTTTTCTATTCATTCAATTATAGTAGTGGTTCTAAGATGCAGGATAGAGATAACCTAATGTACGTAGGACATGATCTAAAGTATTGTCTTTATCTATAAAGTAAGTCTTTAGAGGGCCACAGCTCCAGACCTTCCTTGCTGTAATGGTTGCTGCTTAATTAGCTAACAAACAAAAGCTTGTGTCCAACTTTCTGTCTCCTCTGTCCTTATCTGAAACATCCCATCTTAGATACAAATATCTGACAGCTGTGAATACGATCATAATTACGATAACAGCAGGTTTAGAAACTGATCCGGGTTTCATGATTCAGGTTTCTTGATAAAGCTGCCATTATTGTGGAAGGAGAGGATCTTAAACCAGGCCAAGCACCAAACTTGTGGAGATTGAACACAGTGCATAGAGTTGAAGAACTGAAATCTGTTATTAGGATGGGACCTATATGGGCATCAGGAATCATTTTAATCACAGCCTATGCGCAACAAAACACATTTTCACTCCAACAAGCCAAGTCCATGAACAGACATATCACCAAGTCCTTCCAAATTCCTGCAGGTTCAATGTCTGTCTTCACTATGAGCGCAATGCTTACCACAATAATCTTATACGACCGAGTATTTGTCCACATCGCACGTAAATTCACCGGCCTTGAGCGTGGCATTACCTTCTTGCATAGGATGGGGATTGGTTTCGTTATATCAATCTTAGCAACTCTTGTTGCTGGTTTCGCGGAGATTAAGAGAAAACAAGCAGCTTCTGATAATGGCTTGACCAATTCTCATCAAACTATTCCGATCTCAGTCTTCTGGCTTGCCCCTCAATATTGTCTTCATGGAATAGCTGAAGCATTTATGGCAATTGGGCATTTGGAGTTCTTCTATGATCAAGCACCAGAAAGCATGAAAGCCACTGCAATGGCTTTGTTCTGGACTGCAATATCCGCTGGTAACTACGTGAGCACACTACTGGTAACTTTGGTTCACAAGTTCAGCCATTGGCTTCCTGATGATAACTTGAACAAAGGGAAGTTGGAGTTCTTTTACTGGCTCATTACGTTTTTGCAAGCCATCAATCTGATATACTACTTGTGGTGTGCAAAGGTTTACACGTTTAAGCCAATCCAGATCCATAGTGGTAAAGAACTTGGAGACACCATGGATGATGGAGTGGAACTCGGAAACAAGGTTTAGTTCATCCATTTAACTGGATTTGGATTGCCACGATTTTAGGTCTTCTTCTTTGTTTAGGAATGCGTCAGTCTATATTACATTAAACGTGCTCAACTCGAATAAGAAATATGTCAGAAATCATGTAGAATCAAGAACATTTTGTGTGTAATATTTAGTAGAAATAGATAAAAGAAAATCCTTTATTTCTTTTTTTTATTTCATTTTAACTAATTGAAGATGGGCTCAAGTTCTAACAATAATTATATTATACCGGCCCAAACATCCACACCCAAAAGTCAGACAAATTGCGAGTCAGCTCCGCAACCTGAGGAAGTAGCGAAGAAAAGATCATCCCAAAACAAGAAACTTTGACTGTTCTGTTTTTTTCGCTCGACACGAACTGTCCAACCAAACACGTCTGATATTTTCTGAGAAAACAAAACCTATTTACATTAACATGTCCAAATTCCATCTAAAGCTTCTGTTGTTTGGTCTTATTTTCTGTCTTACGTTTTTTCTAGGCAGCCCGTAATAGTCGGTGAACTTTTATTCTGTTCATTGCCTTACAATTCTCATGCATTTATTCTATCAGAAGAGAAAGGAAATGATCGCAAAGTAAAAATAGAAACAAGACACGCAAATCCTATCTTTGACCTTTCAGGAATAGTCATAGATTCGTTGTTTTCGAATCTAGTTCGTGTTCTTTGAGCTCATATTCGAGGATTTTGAGGATATCAAGAACAAACCCAGCAAGAAAAAACAGAGTGTGTGTAGGTAGAAGATTAGAAGAAGAAGAAGAAGATGATAAAGAGACTTCTCTGTAACAGCACAGGTCAGCTTCAGGCGCTACAACAAGATCGTCCACCTCCACCGACGACAGACATCCTGGAAGACACCACCCCCGTGGCTATGGCGGCGTCACCGGAAAAGGGTCATTCCAAAACGCCGCTATCGGCGGTTTCCGAGGCATTTGAGGACATAGCCAAGAGGCTGAGTTCAAGGAGGAACAATGGCGAGGCTGTTGCTAATAATGATCATAACGTTAATGGTGAAGGAGAAGAAGAGTTGCGTTTGGATACGTTTTGCGATGCGTGTCGTCTGGTTGCTGTGCTCTTTAGCTGTCTCGGTCTCGCTTTCAAGTTTGCTGAATCTGAGTACGTCGCCAAGGTCTATTCTCATTCTCCTAACCCTTTTCTTCATCTTGTATGATAAGATTTCAGGATTTTCTAGGTCGAATGTGCTATTTTCATCTAATTTTTCACAAAAAAGAAGGTTTAATCTTATAATGGTAATGGTAATTGTTTACTTAGATATTTTACAGAACGTTAGGATTTAATTTACAATTTTGGTCATTTTGCTTCGTTTATCAAATGTTTAGAAAATGCAGGAATAGAAAGAAACATTCAAATTTAGCTTACAATTTGAATGATTCAGGTGGGTGATCTGGTTGAAGCATCCAAGCGCTTTAGCAGCTTGGAAAATATATTGGACTTCGATGTTGCAAATGGAACTGTGAGAACTCCAGGAAGTCATTCGCGTAATCTTCGTCGAGTCAGGCAGGGTCTTGACCTCATCAGAGCCTTATTCGAACAGTTTCTGTCAACTGAGTACGTTCCAACCTCTCCAAATTGCATAAAGTTCTGTTTCACTTTCAACTCAAATCTAGCTTATCTGATATGCAATTTATTTGTAGTGGTGATTCTTTAAAGGAAGCTGCAACTACAGCTTATTCCCAGGTTTGTGCTCCATACCACACATGGGCGGTCAGAACAGCTGTTTATGCTGGAATGTATACTCTTCCATCAAGGGACCAACTTTTGCTGAAACTCAATGAAACTGGTGAGTCTTGAGTTAATTTTACATTATCCTCAAGATGTTCTATATAATTGTCTCTTATATGAGTTTCTATGCAAGTAGAATCTATTCATAATCAGAAAAAACCTGTCAAGACAACTTAGACAAAACAAATGTTGGATGTCCAATGTCATAGATATATCTAACACTTGTTACCCATGTTGTTGCAGATCAGACAGCAGAAAAGAAGATGAAAAGGTATATCGATGCAACATTTCCAGTTATAGAGTACATTGACAAGCTTTACATTTCCAGGAATATCACATTGGACTGGTAACTTCTACATCTTAAAAGAAAGGTCATATGATACCTGTGTTTGAAGAGGGGATTCATGAAGCATCTTCCTGTTTTAGGAAGGACTTAGATTTGACAAGAAACAACAATAGATGATCTGTACATACATGTTGATACCGACAAATAAATTTTTACAGCCTTTTAAGCATAAAAATTATTTTTTGGTAATAGCAGTGATATTTGTTAAGCCTTAGGAAGATTTTTAAGCAGTAATGTGTTACCTTCAAGTTGGTTTGTTCTTCTTCAACCTACTTCTGATGGTTCATAAAGCTTGAAGAAATACTATCTGGTTTTAACTTGCAGGTGGTCAAGAAAATATTAAAATGCTCCAAAAAAATACTCGCAATGATGTTACGACAGTAACAACAGAATATATCAAGTTCTGTAAAAAACTTCCAAGATCTTTGTTATTCCTGTCTAAAATGTTGTGCTCATCCTTGTGCGTTATTTGCAAATCTTTGGAAAGACTAAGAAAAGAACAAACACCGGAAAATATAGCTTCCAAAAGAAAATGTAATATGCCTCAGGAGGATGTCCTCCAAAACTAGGTTGCACTCTTTGCAAGGCAAACCATTCTTTCCGGGTCCTCCACTTCATTTCACGGACATAATCTACAATGTCAGTCTTTCTGGGTCCTCAACAATCTTTGCAAAGGTCTGAAGGAATGCGGCCAGGTCAGCACCATAAACAATTCGGTGATCGGCTGTTACATTCACCTGAACAGAACAAAAACATTTTAGTAGTAAGGGTCACATCGGATGTCTGCGAGATATGTTACTCGTTAGGTTTCACAATTAAACTAGAAGGAGAAACTGTGGGAGAATCTACAGTGAAGAACATTTAGAAGACAGGACCTAGCTTATAACGTAATTAGTGACAAGAACAGCGCCACTGACTACAAAATCCCAAGCCATGAAATAACAATGCACACCAGAAAGTGTGAATCACAGACACACCACGCCCCTTAACACCAAAGGCAAAATAATGGAGTTGCATGAATATGTATATGAATCAGAGAGCAACCAGTGCATGAATTAGGACCAGTTTGCCTCCAGCAAAAGATGCAGGCAGACTAGCCTTTGAGACTTGATCAAACACACCTTACCAGACATTTCCCTTTTTGCTGGATCACAGGTTAGTTTTCACCATAAAAAATGGCATTTGGTGATTCTTTGAACATATTTGCTAAGATTACGTGGTGAACCGAATGTCAATGAGTAACAGTTCCAGGTCACATGTAACAACCTGGATGAAATTTTTTTGGATCACTTGGCATGATATGGCATTGCCATGGATTGAGCTTGATCTCAATAATGAGGTAAAATGTTACAAAGATGAACATTAACAAGAGAAGTAGAAGTGTTTCTAAGACATTTTAAGTGGCAAAAAGGATATTTTTTTTGTTTTTTAGCACATATGGAGATTTAGCAAGAAATAGGCAGAAATCCCTTCAACTATTACTAGAACACAGGGTACCAAAAGACAAACAGATATTCACACTAAAACCGTATTCATAACAGACTATATGCCTTTTATCTTACAATACCCCAAGGCCTGCAATTTTTGAGACATCTACATGATCAATAGTTACATCAACAATCAACACGACATCTAAACCATGGATAAAGGGGATCATATAATTTGTATGAGCAACCCAAATGCATTGGACCTATAGCAACTCCATATAGCATGTCAACTTAGAGAGAGTGACATATGTATATTGCAACAATGCCTGCCTGAAAGAAACTGACCTTTCTAGAACAGCAACAAACTATGCAGTTAGCACTGTGTTACGGACCAATTGTAAGGTATGGGACTTGAGTTTGACATTAATCATATGGGGGGCTGATATGGGGTTTATATAGGCTTATGGGCTCTCCTACCGTTTGAGCTAGCTTTTGAGGTTGGGCTCTCTCATAAGACCTTTATCAATTAGTATTAGAATCAACACCACTCCTCCGAGTCCTTGTGCCATGAGTGGCGGCCGGTATTGCAGTGTTCGCCCGGGGCTAGAAAAGGTTTAACGCACAGCCAGCCCATAAGGGTTGGGCTGCGGAGCATGGTGGAATGTTACGGACCAATTGTAAGGTATGGGATTTTAGTCCCACATCGGTCATATGAGGGCTGATGTGGGGTTTATATAGGCTTATGGGCTCTCCCACCCACCCTTTGAGCTAGCTTTAAGGTTTGGACTCTCTCATAAGACCTATATCACACTGGGAAGATTTTATCACTTATAACCGCAATCCAAAACAAGGTTTCTTATGGATCTAACAAGATTGTTCTTGAACAACTTAACATTCTAAGTAACACTCGGATACAGATCACAATAATATCATATTGAACAGACATTAGCAGTCAATTTGGATATAACCTTCAAATTTTCTTCCATTTCGCTAAATAACAGCACTATTAGCAAGCTAATCAAAAAGTTGAATCGATCAATCAATAGCTCATGTAAGCAGAAAGGAATGGTTTATAGTCCAACATCAAGTTGGGGTGAAGGGTATTATTAGGCCCAATCAAGGTTTCATGCTTTGTCTTACAGAATTGCATATGGTGTAACTGGAACAGGAATGCTAGAATGGAAACAAATAGGTTGAAATCTTCCAAATTTTGACCATGTTTAAATACAGTATAGAATGGGAACCTTCAAATACTAAAGTTATATGTTAATTGTATACATTTTACTGCAACATATAATTTATCAGTTGCGTTGACATAGGGTAGTCAGATGAATCAGAAGCAAATGGGTCATGCAATGGAGATCTAACTTACCAGCATTTTACTTTTAACACTGAAGAATCCATCTGCATCAGCCACCACTGTTGGTTTTGATGCTCCAACAGCCATGATGGCTCCCTAAATAGCATCCCAAACATAAGCAAATGGCTAAGCGAGCAAAAATTAAATACAGAGACAAAAAATCTACTGATAACAAAATACCTGGCCAGGAGGAAGAATAGCATCAAACCTATCCACTCCAAACATTCCCAAGTTGGATACAGTGAAAGTCCCTGCAAAGAAGTCCAATATAACCAATGTTCACTTACAATCATGTACATTAAACTAGTAGAGCATGTAAAATAGAATAAGCCATATGGTTGACCTGAATTATACTCATGGGGCTGAAGTTGCTTTGCTCTTGCTTTCTCTACCAACTCTTTCCACTTTTGAGATAATAAGTACAGGTCCAACTACACAAATTGCACACTTTAGTTAACTTGAACTCGGGAAAGTAACCACGAAGTGATCTAGATGAAATAGTTAATTGACTCAAACAATACCTTATCAGCATCCTGCAGAACGGGCGTGATCAATCCACCATTAATTGCAACAGCCACCGCAATATTGATGTTACTGTTGTACGTAAAACTCTTTCCATCTCTGCAGCTAGCGTTCACAACTGGGTGTTGAACGAGTGCCATTGCAGCAGCCTTTGCCAACAAGGCAGTCATTGTTACACCCTTTGGTTTCACCTGGTAAGAACCGATCAAGTTTAGCCATTACCACCATATCAAGAATATACAGAGTATCGCATTAAAGAGATCTATGTACAGTCAAAGTTTGATCTTTTTACTTGATTGCAATCAAATAAAAGAATTTATCCAACTGAATACAATCTAACTGAATAGATAGATAGACAATTAAGCTAACAGAATCTAAGTATTCAAACACAATGCACCTTCTCATAAAGTGCATCAAGAGCATTAGTAGTCACTGGATATCCAACTCGAAAAGTTGGCACTGAGAGACTTTCCACCATATTTTTCGCCACAGCCGCTTGCATCGTTGTGAACGGCACAACGGTGGACCCCGGCAACGGCGGCACAGCAGGACTGGTAGCAGGCTTCGCCGGATCAGCAGCAGCGACCGGAGCGGGCTGCGCAGGACTCACGCTTGGCTTTGAAGGCAAAATTCCGGCAGCCAATTCGACGTCAGCAGGAGTGATCCTCCCAAATGGCCCTGTTCCAACCACCTTGTTAATGTCCACCTTATGCTGCTTCGCCAATTTCTTCGCAAACGGCGTCACCACTATCTTCCTCGGCCCCTCCGCTGCCGTAGGAGCTGCAGCCGGTTGTGAGATTGCAGGAGCCGGAGTGGAAGTCGACGGCGGCGGCGGCGGCGGCAGCAGAGAAGGAGCAACAGCTGGTGGTGGAGTGGAACTACCACTATCACCACCACTACTAGAACCTGCTTTGGCTTTGGCTTCGGCGATTTCGTCCTCGGATTCAGCTAATAGGCCGATAGGAGCGCCGACAGGAGCAGTCTCACCTTCGGGGACAACGATGGCGGCAAGGATTCCATCGTAGAAAGTCTCGACATCCATGTCGGCCTTGTCGGACTCCACAACGACGACGCTGTCGCCTTTGGATAGAACATCCCCTTCGGACTTAATCCAGGACACGATTTTGCCCTCGGTCATCGTGGAGCTGAGTGCGGGCATGAAGATCTCGCGAATCTTGGCCTTGACGGAGATCGCATTTTGGGAATTCCGGTGGAGGCGAGTTCTGGAAGGAAGAAGAGGAAATGAAGGGGAGAGAGAGGAGGAGAAGGAGAAGGAGATGGCGTTGCTGGAGATGGTGAGTTTGCCGAGGAATGGGGTTGTGGTGGCGGCCATCGGTTGTCGGAGATTGAAAACAGGTAGTGAGTAGTGAGTAAAAATAGAGCGGAGAAGAGAAAAGACTGGACGGAGATGTCGAGGAGAAGTTGGTTGTCAGTGCGTGTGTTTGGTTACATCGCCCGCCCAACAGATACATCAAGAGTTGTTCAACAGCATATAACTGTCCTCCCAGTACTTCATTGTCTCGATTTAAAACCGAGGACTATGTTGCAAAATTAGCATTCATATTTCTACAGATGGCATTCGGGCGGAGTTCCAACCCATCCTGTCCTGAGATCCACGGGGCCAGACTCATGACCAAGCCCAACCAGACCTAACATTCAATACATATAACCAAAACGACACTATTTTTGATCAACATAGATTCTAGTATGAATATATATATATATATATAGCAATAACATTCTATAATTATAGTCAAAATTAGAATTATACATAATAATATCTATTTATAGTTAAGTCTAAATCTTTTTTCATATTCATTTATAATTATAATAATCTATTTATACTTATAATGGTAATAGCGAAATTTAGAATGTTCTAGTTATGCTTATAATTTATAAGGATATCGATTTATATAATTAGTTTATTTATATACTTTTGATTTATATAATTGAAATATTAAATTTATAGTTGTAGTTTATTTAATTTAACATTTTTTATATCTTATCAATTTTAGTTTATATATATCTTTCTTATATTTTAATTATTTCTATATATAATACTTATCTATATATAATAATATATTGTAAAATAATGAAAATTATTCAAATTTATTAATTATTAATTCTTTTAAATATTGTTGTTGTTCACCTTTCATTCCATTTGACATTTAATTTTACAGTTTACATTTAATTAAATTTATTTGAATTTGTAAAAAAAATTACAAAGAAGTTGAACCCTTCCGTTACTTTTTGTTTTTTATTTGTATTTTCTATTTTGGAAACTTATAGTGAACTTTATGCATCGCATAAATCAAAATTTCATTTATCTGCCTCAAGTTTTTGGGGGCTCATTCCAAACTTACTCAAACTAGTATTCAACAAAAAATAAGAGCTTTGATTTTACCTCGTCAAGATAAAGATAGGCAAGAAGGAAATTTTCGCAATTTGTAGGTAACTCAAATAAATGAAGGAATCAAAACAAATAAGGTATCTGAAAATATTTAATTGTTTTGTAATTTAATTTTAATAAATTAAATTTATATTGTATTTAATTGCAATAAAAGTAATCAATTAATTAAATTATATAAAATAAAAATATATAATTATATATTGTAACTCTATTCTATTTATATATTATAAATGTATTGTCTATCTATTCTATTTATATAAAATGATTTTGGTTATATTTCATTTTAAAATGTTGGTTTCAAAAATTATTTATTTATTTATAATTTTATAATTTTATAATTGTTTAATTTTTCATATGGGTTATTAACAAACATCTTTTCCACTAGTTAAGAGTAAGCATGCGTACTATTATAGCTCCTTAAACTCTGTGTTAGCTAGACTTTTATTGAACTGTTATTGATATTGTTATTATTATTATGAAAATATAAAATTTGTGTTTTCTTAATCTATTAGAATTGGTTTATAAAATATATATTTTTGTATATTAAATAATATAAATTAAATTAGATATCCAATAATTCTTTTTTTGTCTTTAAAAATATTAATATTTTATCCATTTAAATTAGTTTTGATTCAACTTTTATTTCATTAAGAACTCAACTAGTTATTTTGAATTATTGTTAATTTTATATTTCATCATTTTTAAATGGTTTATTTTTTTTTTAGTTTTTGGCTTCTTTGTTGTCCCATATTGCCTAAGGATAACAATTGAAGCAAGGCTCTTGCCTATATAAGGCGATTGCTACCTCCTTGTTTAATGCACCAAAACAAAGTTAAAGATTTGTATAACAAATTTGACTCTAGTTGGTTCCTTTGCTACTTGTTTCTGTTAATTGTTTCATTCAACATTTAGATGATTGTTGTACTGCCATTTTAGATCCTTTTTTCGTGGTGTTTTATTTTGTCCGGGAGGTCTTGTTCTCTACTTGTTGTTTTGAGAGTTCTTATTCTCTCTAGCCTGCACATATTTTCATTTATTAATTTCATTTTCTTACTGATTTAATAAAAAAATTTGACTCTAGTTAAATTCCTCTTTTGAGGTGAGAGTTGAAGAGTTTGTCTTGCTATTTCTTTGTGAGTATGTTAGTGTATTAGAGGATTAGGTAAGAGAAAAAATTGTGTGATTATAAAATTTTTTCATATAGCGGAATTTCTTTTCGATGCCTGTGATTTTTTTCCGATTTGAAAGTTTCTAGATAAATTCTTTTGTGATGTTATTTTATGATATTTTTATCTATCAAATATATTTGAGTGTGAATTTGGAAATTCTAAATTTCCAACAACTTTTTCACGTTTATTCTAATTATTGGATTGAACTTGGAAAAAAAACAAGAAGCGCGTTATGCTCGTATTTTTCGATTAGGGAGGCGGGCTGGGACTAAACCCTTACAAAATATCTCACGTGTGCCTTGCACGTTTTGCTTATAACCAAATCCCAAAAACAAAGAATTAATTAATTTAATTTGAGTTTAAGAATAATATATAATTATTATATAAACAAATATCACATATATTTAATAGTTGTTTTGATTAAAGTTTAAGAAAAATAATTATTTTAAAAATTTAAAAATTAGAATTACGGAAAAATTTAAAATTTTTTGTTAAATTATAAAGACGTGTCTATAGTTTTTAACGGAAAAAACAAAACTAACAATAATTGAATGAGAACAGTAATGGTCACGTGCAAATCGGGCGAGGTGCATCGTCCACGTCAGCATACTTGGTAGGAGACGAAAAAATGGACGGGGGCCGGCTTAGCTGTCACGTGGAGCCCTTAGGTTTTACCTCTCTTTTGCTTTTGGCTCTCGAACTTTATTTATTTATTTATTATTTTAAATAATAATTTAACCTTTTTTTAATAAAGTATTCCTTTATTTAATGCGGATTGTTGACTTTTTTTTTTTACAAAGGCAAGCAAGACGTAACGGAACGTGGTGCCCACCACGTTGAATCTAGACGTCGATGCTCCGAATGATTCTCGGGCTCTTTAATTAAATGGAATATGTGATTATTAAATATTAAAATAATTAACGTTGTCTTTATTAATACAATAATACGAATAAATAAATTAATAATTACATTATCAAATACAATTATTTATTTGAAATTCAAAAACTATGTTTAAGAAAGTATTAACTAATTTTAAAATTTTTAAATAGTTAATTAAATTTTATAATTTATAATTCATAAATTATTTAATGGGTTAATCACTAAAGGTTGTAATAGTTATTTAACCTGCCAGCTGCCATTGTGGACCATAACTATAAAAAGACCTTTCTTCTTTTTTGATTTTTGGACAGCATTAGACACAGGCCATGATGGGACTTGTCCCCATGGGCCCCTAAATCTGCACTCATTAATTTCGTCAAATTAACGTTTAACTACAACTTTGTCTCCAATTTTACACTAATAATGCAACGTCATATACAAAAGAAAAAATATTTCAAATATTATAGATTAACTTGTTACGATCAATATTTTAAAATTGAATCGAAAGTTAAACTAGTAAAATAAAAAATTTAAAATTTAACAAATTTAATTAATATTAAAACAAAATAATAGATTGTTAAATAAAAAATAATTGATTTATTTTAATTATAAAAATTATTAATTTATTAAAATCTAGTAATTCATTTATGAAATGATCGATTTAATTAAAATAAATGATAATTAACTTAATTCATCAATTTTAAATTGTTAATTTATTTTAAAAACATAATTTATAATTTATTATATGTATTTGCATAAGAATATATATTTTTTAATAGTTTAAACAAAATGTATATAATAATTACCCATTAAGCTCTTAAGTTATATAAAACTTATATCATAGAATAATTATTCAGAAAATTGGAAATTAATTTTTATTATATTTATCAATAAAAGAATTAGGGGTGCTTGTTTGGAGATAATGGAGAGAAATATACAGGTATAAAATGAAAACTTATATTTGATATTAATAGGGGTAACATTTTTATTCCTCCATTTTTAACAATACTTCATTCCTGTAAATTACTAGAGAAATAAAATTTATTATTGTCTATACTTTATTTTCATTCCTTACCATATTCATGTCTATTCTTGTACCTTTTAAGTTACGTGAACTCAGCCCCTCTTTAATATTTACCTACAATTAAATTCAATTTGCAGGGGGTGATTAGTGTCTCTTTGTGGCGGCTAAAACAGCTTCTTCCCAAATTTAAACGACGCCAATTGCGGGCGCCACTCTCTCTCCTCATGTATCAACTTGTACGTTGTCGTTTCCTTCAAGTATCTGCAATACGACATGTGATGGGATAAGACTTTAAAAAAGCCGTACAATCCAACTTGTAAATACTCCGTCGTATTGAGGGCATTTTGGGATCTCGTCTGTTTCCGACCGCTTTCCTTTTTCGTAGACTAAATCTCAACCGTTCATCTCTCGTTCGAACACCACATCACGAAACCCTAGCTCCTCCCTCTCTCTTTATTATAACTTTCAAAATCTGAAACTCTCCCTTTCAAATTTCTTGTGCTATTTCTATTCTTCTTTTCTTCTTCTTCTTCTTCGTCTAGGGTTTTTGCTTGTAATTCTAGAGCGTCTCGGTTCGGTTCACGATTGAATTGATGGAGGGATTGAGGTCGCCGGCGGATATGTCGTCCTCGTTCGGGTACGTGAGCTGGGAGGAGGTGAACGTCTCCGGCGAGAGAGGGAGGAGAGAGGTTCACTATTTTCTGAGAAGATTTGATGGTGGATCGGATCTGGCTGTGATTGGAAGAGAAAAGAGCTTGAGACATATTTCTTATCATTATGCAATTAGAAATCGGTCGGTTTTGTTGTCTTTGGGTCCGTTATCCAAGCTCAAGTCCAGAAGAGAGGTGATTGATTGGCTCAGCTCCGTTGTTTCAGGTACGTAAACACAATTGGGGAATATCAAATTGGGATTAGTTTGCGTCTTAATCTCCTTCAATGAATTCAACGAGTTTTGGTTCAAAAGTTTGAAGGTTTTGGCGTTGCAAGGGTGTTTTCTCAGATCTGATGGTTTATTTGCTCATAAAAGCTGTTTTGTTCATTACACAACTCGTTTGTTCTTGTGAAATCTGTCCCTTGTTGTGGAATTCCGTTAAAGGAGACGGCATATAATTTCGTTTTGTATCAATTATATATTAAAAGATGGATCTTTTTTTTTTGGGTTAACTTGCAGATTCTTTGCCCAAAGTTTTTCTTTTAACTCTTAATTTCGGGTAAAGGCTCAAAAGTCAGCAGGTTTTGCCGTTAAATTTTTGTTTACTCGCAGTTCGCGGTTTCTATCCACCATATCCCTTCTTCTTCTTCTTCTTCTTCTTCTTCTTCTTCTGCTTTTCTTCTTTCTGTTAATTTTTTCAATTTTGGGTTTGGTTTTTCTTTTTTTGTACTATCAATCCTTATCCCGGTCCGAAAGTAAGCGGGTGATCTACTTTTTCAGTTTGATGTTAAACTTTATGTTTATGCTTATGGTTTGGCATTAGGCTTGTTTCTTGGTTTCAATTTTTGTTTACTCGCAGTTCTCTTCTTCTTAATTTTTTCATCTTCTTCTTCTTCTTCTTCTTCTTCTTCTTCAGTTTGATGTTAAACTTTATGTTTATGCTTATTTTTGTTTACTCGCAGTTCTCTTCTTCTTAATTTTTTCAATTTTGGGTTTGGTTTTTCTTTTTTTGTATTATCAATCCTTATCCCGGTCCGAAAGTAAGCGGGTGATGTACTTTTTCAGTTTGATGTTAAACTTTATG
>JANVCL010000001.1:337694-351632 GCA_026546855.1 Erythroxylum incrassatum
GTTCCAGCTACAATCTACTTCAATTATAGCCTATTCTATTCTACTTATCTTTGTTTTTCCTTCCCACACTACGTCAATTCCTCTTTATTTATGCCTATTGCTATTTGATTACGTTCATCATGTTTTAATGATATTGCCATTCCTATCAGATAAGGAGTTTGCAGCAGGACCTGTGAAATCATCACTGACTTTTGGTGAACATCCAGCTAAACCAGTGCAAACTGTCAATGTTGCTACAGCTGAAGGTCTGAATGATCATGGGGATATTTTTGGTGCCGAGCCATTAGTTTCAGTGGGGAAATCACCTCATGAAAACGGAACGCAACCTTCTGAAAGAGCTTTAGGAGGGGCAGGACTTGGTGAGGGTACTCCAAAGGTAAATTCATTTTGCAATGAAAGTTGATTAACTCTTGAATCATTTTGTCTGTTCAGGTGTTTAGCTAATGATACATTTTATTTGAATTTGTGCAGGGTGAGAGATCAGATGAAAAGTACTGTGATGATATATTTGGAGAGACACCTACTGGAGTACGAAAACAGGTAAGTTGTTCTGTGTTCTATGATTCTTGTAGCTGCTGTTTATGACATCAGTAAATCAAAATGGCAAAAGTTTTATCTTTTTATTTTTCAGGGCAAAGGAGATGGTTTGCTAATTGTAAGTGGCCTTCATGACAACTGGGATGATGCTGAGGGGTATTACAGTAAGTATTGAAAAAGCTGTTACTCTTTATCTTTTGCTTTGTTACTTCTTCCAGCTTTGAGATGTCTCATCTTGAAGTCCTTTGGCAAAACAGGAAATATGTCCATTAAAAAGGCTGTTATAAGTGATCTTATGTTTAGACTTCTATTAAAACCTGCATCTGTTTTCTCCTTTCATGTGATCTCCTGCTTATGTGTTTGTCTATCTTCCGTGCATCTATGTTCTTTTGTTTTCTTGTGGATTCTGGTTTTATTGTTGAATTCAAATTAGAGAATGCCAAGGTGAAGAATTGTTGATGATAATTTTATACACTGTTGCACTGGGGTTGGGGTTTCTGATAGGCTAAAAGTTGTCCTATTATTGAAGTTTGATGGTTTGCACCTTCTCTGAAAGGGGGAAATGGGATAGATAGTGTACATACAAGCTACTATTTATTTTGTTATCTTTACTAAGAAATGAGTTTGGGTTGATCCTTGAGTTGTTCACCTTATGGCCTTTTTATCTTGGCAGTTCTCCTTTCTTCTATTGTTATTTTTCTATTATATGTAATCATCTATTTTCTCTTCAGGTTATCGATTTGGTGAATTGCTTGATGGACGATATGAAATTGCTGCTGCTCATGGTAAAGGTGTATTTTCCACAGTAGTCCGAGCAAAGGATTTGAAAGCAGGCAATGGTGAGCCTGAAGAAGTGGCTATAAAAATTATTCGTAATAATGAAACAATGTAGGTGATTATATTATTTGTTCTCTATTTTTTTCTGCTTTACTTCCTTTCCCGTGTTGTTCTGAACGCTCACGCATCTTTGTGGTATAGGCACAAGGCAGGTCAGTTAGAGGTTCAGATACTGCAGAAACTAGCTGGTGCAGATCCTGAAAACCGGAGGCACTGCGTTCGTTATCTTTCTAGTTTCAAGTATAGAAATCATCTTTGTTTAGTTTTTGAATCTCTTCATATGAACCTTCGTGAAGTTTTAAAAAAATTTGGTCGCAATATTGGCCTGAAGCTTACTGCTGTCAGAGCATATGCAAAACAGCTTTTTATTGCGCTGAAGCATTTAAAGAATTGTGGGGTTCTTCACTGTGATATAAAGCCTGATAACATGTTGGTATGTTTGGTACCCTTTTCTGGCCACTTGTTACTCTAATGAAATCTGCCATGAATACTCTGCTTTACATTATGTTTTTTCCTTCAACTTTTAATGCAGGTGAATGAGGCAAAAAATGTGCTTAAGCTTTGTGATTTCGGTAATGCTATGTTTTCTGGAAAAAATGAGGTTACACCGTACCTTGTTAGCCGTTTTTATCGGGCTCCAGAAATTAGTAAGTACTAATGTTCAATACTGGATACATGAACATAGTTGGTAAATTTTATTAGTTCAAAGCTGGTTTTATAACCGTATTCTGAAGTTTGAAGTTCCATTTTCCATTTTCCAGTTTGTTCCAAGCTCCTCATTTCATCTGGGATTTCAGTTTTTCATATGTTATCTAATCCTTTGTTAGATCTCATTTAGTGCACTAGATCACTAGTTTGGTATTGTTAATATATAAGTGCGTGGAAGGACATTGTGTTTTCATTGGTACTGGTGACCTCAGTAAGGCATGATACCTGTTTTAAAAAGTCAGAGGTTAGATTATATTTGTTATGTTTGATAATTTGCTATGTAGTTGAAAAGCTTTTGGGATCCTTTTCGATCTTGTACATAACATTTTCATATCAGTCATTGTCTTGCATGATGCTTACTTTTTGCACAAAATTAAACATGTGAATGTGTACTTTTTTATAATATTTTATTTTCAATTTTTAGAGTATCAATAACTTCTCTATGTAATTTGGTTTCAGTTCTTGGCTTGGCCTATGATCATCCCATGGACATGTGGTCTGTTGGCTGCTGTTTGTATGAGCTTTACACTGGGAAAGTTCTCTTTCCTGGTCCTTCAAATAATGATATGTTGCGACTTCATATGGAATTGAAAGGTCCATTTCCGAAGAAGATGCTTAAGAAGGTAGGCATCCTTTATTCATTCTGGTGATTTTGATGATGGTTGATCAAAGCTACTAACCATGTTGAAAAAAGACATCATCCAGGATATGTTCTGTCCTTTAAAACATTAAGGGAACCTGATTGAGCTCAAAACTTCTACCTGTATTTTTTAATTTAATTCACTTAGCTAATGCTTGTACCCCTCTTCTTGACTTCATTTTCCAGGGTGCATTTGTTGATCAACATTTTGACCACGATTTGAATTTTCATGCTGCAGAAGATGATCCTGTTACTCAAAAGGTATGTTGGAATTTGTTCCACCAGTGTTTTAACCATATATTATTATTGCCTCTCATATCAACTGGCATTTTCTCGTGCATTTGCAGACTATAAAGAGGATGATTCTAAATATAAAACAGAAAGATATTAGCTCCATCATTAAAGGTTCTCCAGGCGAGGATCCAAAAACGCTCGCTCATTTTAAAGACCTTCTAGACAAAATTTTCATGTTGGACCCAGATAAGAGGATGACTGTTTCTCAAGCACTAGCTCATCCATTCATCACGGGCAAGTGAACCATGTTGCTGATTTTCTGACTCAAAGAAATGATGTTGCACTAGATAATTTGTACATTATGACCTAATTCACATTCAGAAATCTAATCATTGAGAGTTATCTGTCTTTTATCTTCTCTACGATGGCCTATAAGCATTGGACAGTTCTAAGGCGTGGTTGAAGCCAAAAGTGGTGGTTTGGTTGGGGACTTTTACTGGAGGTTCTTTCGGTCGAATGTACTGTTTCTATCGTAAGACAACTTGCCAAAGGCGTTTTTTACACCTTGTAATCATTGTTTATATGAACATTGTGAAAAAATTGATCAGATCTGGTTCTTATTTTATATATTGTAGTTTCTGTATCTTTACATACTTGGTGCAATTGGACTTATTATGATTCTAATAAGGAAAGAAGGGATGGAAATTCTCACTTCTCATTTGTAGATTTTGCCTTGTTCTGAATATTAATGTTTTCAATTGTTTAGTCTTCTTCTAGTTTTCTACAGACTATCTCCTCTTCTGTTTAAATTTGTTTGAATCCTTTGGGTCCTGGGGAGTCTAATTATATTTTTGGTTCAGGATTTCTGTACCCTGCTTTGAGGCATTCCTCCAGTGCTTAGATGCTTAAAAGGGCATCCAGGAGAAGGTACCTTAGTTTGTTCATTAGGAGTTCTTTGAAACCGTTGCAAGTTCATGTCTTGATTGTTTCTACACAGCTTGAATTCTATATGCTTTTTATTGGAGGGGTTTGTTATCATACATCTGGTGATTGTTGTTGGAATGATCACTGTTTTTATTGACGTGTTCTTAAAAATGCTTTTCAAGTGATATCTTCTTCCACGGCACACATTTCTTTGTCCCATCATAGATGTTTGTATAAGATTTGTGTTCTGTAGTGGTATTGTCATTTTAAATTGTCTTCTCTGATGCATAGATGGTCAAGATGATGTTTTGTTATGGTAAATTCTTTGTAAGTTTTATGTAAACTGCATTCTAATGAGTTGCATACACCTGATCCATGGTCTCTCGTTCTGAGGCACTTGCTCTGGGGATTTGGTGCTGCGCTCTTGAAGTGGCTGTTTACTTTGGTAAGCAATCTGGTTCTTGTTTTTATTTTTCTTTGCTTTGTTCTTTAGCTTATTTTTTTTACCTTCCCTTCATGGGCCATAGGCTATTGTTATTCTTCATTTTGAGGAGAATATTAACATCATGTTATTTCCTGTTATTTTCAGAGCACTGTGTGACGTGATGCAGCTCTAGTAAGTATCTTCATTCTCATGGTTGTTTGATGCGCCCTTTAATGCTTGTGTGTTTGACAATACAATTACTTGATAGTCCATTATGGTTGTGTATAAAGAAATCTAAATTACCGATGATGCGTTAGCTCAGTTAGGCACTACCTCTCTCATGTAATGTCTCGGTGGTTTGGTTTTGTGGGCATCCAAGTTTTGTGCAACTTGGAGACTGTTGACCATTGTTTTGGAAACTAGGGTGGACATTGTTCTCTGCTTTTAGAGCCTCTTTTTTCTTATACACGGAATGAAGGGCACTGGAAAGATACATGTTAAAAGTCCACCGCACAAGTGTCAATCCCTGCTATTTTCCTCTTTGGGATCGATCAGTATTCTTTGGTGCTGAATTCTTTTTTCATCCTCTGATCAGTTTTAGTTTAGATGACGCATCGTGAAGAAATGTCCCATAAGGTTGGTTCCATCTACTCTGTTTTTACATATGTGAAATTTGGCCCATGATGGCAGTGGCTGTAAAATGTTGCCTTTTGGTGCTTCTGGTTATGTTTCCATTTGGAGTCTGATGGTGTTTAAAAACATTATAGCTTGTTTAAGAATACCATCTTCTGCATCTTTTAGTTATGGACAATTAGGCTTGCACCAGTCTGCAAATGGAAGTTAGAGAGTTTGCAGATTCGGTAAGGGCTAACCAGTTGTGTTCTTAGGACCTGTTCTTTGTAAAAACTGGAATGGGCCATATTTGAGGATTTTAGGTGTCGCAATTAATAGTCTGTGGTAGTCTCATAATGCTTCGTGTTGGCTATTCATTCACTGACTCGTCAGAAGTTTAGAATTCTCCCGATGCGCTTTTCGGCGATCAAATTGTTGTAATATGCCAACTTTATCTTGTTCATGCCTTGGGAAAGTGATCTAAATGCAACGGATGGATATTGTTCTGCTTTTTTGATTTCTGAACAAAACCATGTCTGCCTGATTCGTACAAGAAAGTTGACTCTTCCTGTCAAGGAGGTAACTGAGATTATAAGACTCAAAAAAAAAAGTTTAGTTTGGCGTAGTAATGGTTTTAGTTTTCTTTTCTAAACGCCGTTTCGTGAATTCAGGTGTGTACATTTCTACCTAATTTGATGGCCCTTTGAACAAGTTTGCCCAAAGTAAGAAATGTTCAACCAACTTGAGAAGCTTTTAGAGTCTTTGATTAATTGATTCACGTGATCCCACCTGGAACTCGATCGTGCTATTCCAATTGATGATATCCGAAATGATATTGTTTTGGTATTAAGCTTTTTCATAATTTAAAATTGAAATAACCTCGTGTTAAAAAATTAAATTAAATTAAAATAATCAACTTTGGAAGTCATGTCTTGTCAGTTTGTGTTACAAAGCGACGTTGTTTTTGACGGAATTTATCGCTTAGAAGGTGTTGGAAGCTCAGTACAATGTAATTTTATATTCTTATGATTAAGATTTTAAGAACAGATTTGAGTTTCTAATTTTAGTTTTCTAATGTATTAGTTATTTATTGAAATTGAGAATTATCATTGTATATTTTTGTTTTTAAGTGATAAAATTTCTGTAATTAATTGATGATTTTATTATTATTCAAAATAGTGATTATTAATTATATTTATTCCTAGTTATTTTTATAAATATCTAAAAATAAAGTACTCAGATTCTAAATAATGACTTTGAATTATCTACCTTTGCTTTTCAGTCCTGTCCACACAATTCCGGCAGGAATTGGAAATTTGAGTTATAAAATCTGGAATGGTCGGTTGGCTTTTAATGCAACTTGCTTGTGGCATCACCATGACAACTTCCTTGAAAATGAAAGCCTCAAGAGTTTAAAGGACGTCTCTTTGAAGTTTCAATAGTTCAAAGACTAGTGTTACGGCCACAAGACGCGAATGGAAGTGTGTGTTGTGTTGGTGCTTTCATAAGTTGGTTATACTGTTACGTAATGTACCGAGAGTCGCATGTTGAGTTCCTTCTAGAGAATTGGTTCGGTAAAATTACAGGAGATTTCGTTTGGAAGACTGTAGAAATTGTTGCTTAAGGAAGAAATAGCAACAGAGAGAGAGTCAACAACTTGTGTTTTCCTTCTCTGAATATTGTATACAGTGATAGGTACTTTCGCTGTCGTTTCCTTTCGTTTTTTTCTTGAAAGTACGGTACGTAACGTACCGGCTCGGGATTGTGTGCGCAGTAGTAGTCAGAGATTGGTGAAATTTTCATGTCAAAAAGGTTAAATCATGAGTTATGTTTTCGTAGAAGGCAATTCAATTTAATTATTAAAATTATCATGATATTTTTTAAAATAATAAAACAAAAAATGTCCAAATTATTTGTGAAAATTGGTAATATTGATTAAAAAATTTGGGTTAATTTTTTTTTTTGTGGAAATGGAGGAACCTATAATCATTATCCTTTGGATGTGTACTGGATAAATCTTCGAATTGAAACAATAGCCTGTAAATTATGTCAATGGAGTATTTCGCATTAGGCAAGCTTTGTATAACAAGCTTGATCAATAGAGCGTAAATAGGAGAAATCGAACATAAGACCTTTTGGTCTCATGTTTCTCCACTTCGCCAACTCGACATAATACATTATAATCATAAATCTATTCTCATTAATAATATTGGGTAAGAGAATAAGTTATTTTATTTGTTTGGATATAAATATATTTTGCATTTAATATAGCAATATTTTATCCAAAAATTGAAGTTTAATTAAAGAAATTATTAAATAAAAATTAATTGAATTATTTTGATTTATAAAAATTTATTAATTTATAAAAATTGACTGATTAATTGATAAATTAACAGTTTTTAACATCAATAATTATCAAAATAAATCAAACAAAAAAATTGTAAACTGAATTGAAAAGTTGTAAGATTTAAGATTTTTACAGTTAGATCGGTTAAATTGGTTGAATTTTTTAACGATAGAATATAATATGAATTATAATATAATATTCCTAAAATTTCTACTTTCTTCTTTTTGTGGTTCAAAAGAAATCGTTAATTTTCCTGGAAGGAAACTAAGGAGTGACGAAGTCAAACCAAACGCGTTTGAGACTCTGTGTGTTTCAATACTCAGTTTCACACTCTCATGCAAAAATAAAATATGAAAACAAGAACAAGTCTTAGCTCCTAAGAAAATCCCATTAAAAAAAACACGTAGTAGCAACCGAGTACCAACCTGTCCAGTTGCAAGAGTCTCAGTAATCGTCGTCACCTAAAAAGTCTCAAATAAGCCTTCATTTGTTTGTCTTCACTTGCTCTTCTTCTTCTGTGACTGTCAAGCTTTCTATTCTCATCTTCTGTGTTTTTTTTTTCTGAGCATGGGGATGGGGAAGAAGCTTGATGCTTTATTTGGAAGATCATTCAAGGCCTCAAAGTTCAAGTCAATGGCCAATCTTGCTGTTTCTCGACTTGCTATTTTCAAGAACCAACGTCAGGTTAGGAGTAACCAAGCTCGTTCTGATGTTGTTCAGTTTCTTGAACAAGGACAACATGATCGTGCCCTTCTTCGTGTAAGAGTTCTCTGATCATGGCTCAGTCTGTTAATAATATTTACGTAACATGTACTCTTCTCACATGAAAACTGTTCTTGGTGACAGGTTTTTAAAGAGGACCATATATAACTCATTAATACCTATCTGCATATATAACCCACTTCATTCTTATTTCTCTTTTTCATGTAATATTAGAATTTTCTAGACTTTGTTGGTAATTTTTGACAGGTTGAGATTGTGATCAAGGAGCAGAATATGTTCGATGTTTTCCAAATGATGGAGAGCAACTTCAATCTATTGATTGAAAGGGTCAACCTCATTGAACAAGACAGGTTGGTATGATGGTATGATAATTGGTTTAGTTCTGTCAGATTGTTGGTTACTGATCAGGTTTGGTTGTCTTGGCTGCAGAGAGTGTCCTGGTGAACTGAAAGAGACAATCTCAAGTTTGATTTATGCCTCTTCGAGATGTGGTGAATTCCCTGAACTTCAGGAAATTCGAGCTGCTTTCACTTCTTGGTATGGCAAGGAATTCGTTTCTCGTGCTATTGATTTGCGCAACAATTGTGGAGTCAATCTCAAGGTACTTAAATCTCAAAGTTATCGACTTGATATCAATCCTGAAATTGCATAAACGAAGATAACTCGAAAATTTACCTATTTTGCTGTATCTATTGGATCTGGGAGTCCATTTTTATGGGAGATCTTTATCATGAATCTAGTAAGGGAATATATTCATGAACTTTGACACCAATCCAAAACTTTAAGACATTAGGTTTATGGGTCATTTTCTCTTATATGTCATTCATTAATTTCATCTCTTTCTAATATGATATTCCTAATTTCACTTGACATCCTAACAATCTCCCCTTATGAATTTTTACATTGGGCTTAGACTTTTTTTTGAACAAAAGCCTTTTTCTTAGCAGTTCGGGTATAACGTCACCAAGAGCCCTCTTCGTGGAGAGGCCATCACGAGATCTAACTATCATCTCTATACTTGTCCTTACCGAACCATCAGTTTTGATACTACTTATTAGATCTAGGGAGTCCACTTATATGGGAAATCTTCAATATGGACCTTGTAAGGAAAAGTATTCGTAGGTTTTGATACCACTTAATCTTTTTATCACAGATCCAATAAATAATTGATTTTAATGTTTTCCATTTTGAGATTTAAAAAAAAAACTAAAATCCAGGGATTTGTTGGGTTTAGATTGTACAGAAGCTTTCGACCAGGCAACCTAACATGGAGAGCAAAATGAAAGTGCTCAAGCAAATTGCTTCAGAGAACAATATTGTTCTACAGCTCGATGAAGCTTCCTATGGTGTCATTGAGGTATGCTAATCTGAGCATTAAATTTATATATTTTTAAAATATAATGCTCTAATTTGATGGATTTTAAAGGAATTTAGAGAAATATTACTTTTTTTATATAATTCATTTTATTAATATTTTCAACTCCACTTGTAATGCATAATCATTTGTTACTTTTAATTATTATCCATCTGACTTAAATTTATGAATTTTTAAAATTATAGATTTTTTATTAAAAAATTAAAATTACATATAATAATAAACATTATATTTCAATCTAAAATTTTAAGACAATTTATTAGGAGACTTATTATTATATATAACTCAATGAAATTGTAACTGGTTGGTTTTGAGATATGCTCAGTATGTGTTGATGATGCAGGAAACACCTGAAACAAGCAAGCAGCAGAACAAGCCAAGATCAGGAACGGGTATTAGTTCAAGTGACAGTACTTATGTTTTATCAGAAGAGATAGAGAAGGACGAGTTCTCTGATTCGATGAAGTCCAGGAAAAAGTACAAAGACGTAGCTGATGCAGCTCAAGCAGCTTTCGAGTCTGCTGCTTATGCAGCAGCAGCTGCAAGAGCTGCTGTTGAACTTTCCCGATCTGATCATCCCCAGGATCCTGGGAATCAGAAGAGTTTCAATGATCAAGGAAGTGAAGCATCCGACAATGATGAGTCCTGGAAACTTGAATCAAGAATACATGAAATCAAAGAACTGAAGGTTTCTGATTCAGATTCTGCAGAAGATGAACAAACCAAGAACTTGGCAACTGGGAATTCTAGTAACCATATCCCTCCGATCATTCAAGCTGGTGTGAAGGATTCAGGACATGGATATCTCAAGGAAAATACCGTACAAGGATCTTCCATTGAAACTTCACGATACTCCATCTCGGAGAAGAAGCCATTTTCTGTCAGGACAAGGGGATTGCGTGGATACTGAGAAGCACATGGGTTTGTATTGATTCGATAAGTAAGATATGTGAGGAACTGTATACATAAATCTGTTTTCCTGAAGTGAGTTCTTTAAGATGTTTTTGTAATTATAAAGTCTAATATTGTTTTTGAAATTTTTACATTTTATGAAAATTTCTAAAGAGGAACATGTTACGACCATAGTCTAGAAATTAAATTTACTTATCAAAGGAGAAGGTCCAAGGTTACTGGGGCTGTCACTGATAAAAAAGAGTAAGGGATAGTTCTGTCAAGTTTTAGGAAAGGGGGTAATGTTGTCTAAAGTGAGAAAAGAGTTATTAGTTAGCTGACTAACGGAATAAAACAGTGTGGGGTGTGTGAGGGGGAGATCATCATGCATTTTGTATTACATGCCAAAAGGCTAGAGGAGCTAGAACCTCGAATTCTAGTGTCTTATCTTTGTTATTTTCAGGTCAATTATGATCAATAAATAAATACATACATTTTCAGTCCATTGTTTGTGCTTGTGTTTATTGCTCGGTTAGAGGAATATTGGCAGGATCCATTAGAACCTTAACATGACACATGAAATGGACAAGAATGATAACCCAAACGAATGGTTATAGGTTCAAGGACACACCTACTCGCGTGAAAAGCTTACCTATGAATTCCTAGTGATGAATAAGGTGTTTAGCAAGATTTTGAAGAAGTTTATGCTAGTATTTTTTGATGATATATTGATTTACAGTAAGACCATAGAAGACCATGTAGATCATTTGAGAGAAGTGTTAGAGATATTGAGGGAGAATCAACTATATGCAAATATGAAGAAGTGTGTGTTTGCTAAGTTGGAGCTTGAATACTAGGGACATGTTATCTCAGGGAGCAGATCCAAACAAAATCCAAGCTATGTGGGATTGGCCTAGACTTAAAAGCGTTAAGGAGCTAAGAAGATATTTGGGGCTGACAGAGTATTACAAGAGGTTCGTGAGAGACTATGAGAAGATTGTTGCTCCGTTGACACAATTATTGAAGAATGACAAGTTCGAATGGTTTGAGGAGGCTGAAACTACATTCAAGCAGCCGAAGACTGCTATGTGTTCATTACCAGCTTTTGCTTTACCTAATTTTCAACAACTATTCATTTTGGAGATTGACGCCTCTGGTATCGGTCTAAGATCTTGTTGATGCAAAACAGTAGGCCTATAGCATATTACAACCAATCCCTGTCACCTAGAGCCCGTGGAAAATTAGTCTATGAAAGGGAACTCATGGCAATAGTCCTCTCGGTTAAGAGGTGGAAACTTTACTTGCTAGGGCAATAGTTCATCATCAGAACTGACCAGCAGAGCCTCAAATATTTACTAGAACAAAGATTGATTGCGGTGGATTAACAGAAGGGGGTTACCAAGCTACTAGGATATGATTTCAGGATTGAATACAAACCTAGAAAGAGTAACAAGGTTGTTGATGCCTTATCAAGGAGGGGGGATTTAGTAGATTGTCAGCTCATGGGAATTTCTCAAGGGGTTAACATAACTGACATCTTGCAGGAGGTACAAGAGGACTACCAGTTGAAGGATCTGAAGACTGAAATCTCCAAAGATGCTACTAGTAAGCTACCTTTTTCTTTGGTGCATAGTATATTAATATATGATGGGAGGTTAGTGCTGAGTAGAAATTCTAAATATATTCCACTTCTTTTAAGGGAAGCACATGAGTCTCATTTAGCAGGTCATGGGGGAACCTTGAAAACTTACAAGAATTTGGCAAAAGAAATTTATTGGGAAGGGATGAAAAAACAGGTAGTTAGGTATGTAGCCGAATGTGCCACTTGCCAACAGTATATGTAGCCTTAACCCCTGCGAGACTGCTACAACCATTGCCCATTCCTAATCAAATTTGGGAGGATTTATCCCTTGATTTTGTAGAAGGGGTAGTGAAATCTAGAGGTTATGACACCATCCTAGTGGTAGTGGACAGGTTGAGCAAATTTGCTCACCTTGTTACTTTAAAACATCCTTACACAGCAAAATCTGTGGCAACGCTTTTTACCAAAGAGATTGTCCGACTCTATGGTCTTCCGAGATCTCTGATGTCAGATAGGGACAAGGTCTTCTTGAGTAAATTCTGGGAGGAGTTGTTTAGGCTGGCAGGAACTCAACTAAACCGAAGTTCAACCTACCACCCTCAGTCGAATGGTCAAACCAAGGTCACTAACAGGACGATAGAGGCCTATCTTCGCTGTTTTAGTAGAGATAAGCCTCTTCAATGGTATAAATGGTTACATTGGGCGAAATATTGCTATAATACCTCTTTCCACTCCTCCCTAGGGACTTCACCATTCAAGGTAGTTTATGGGAGAGAATTACCACCAATTTTAAGAAATGGAACGCAGAAAACTGTGGTGGCTAGTGTGGAACAGATGCTGCAAGATAGAGATCCCATAATAGAAGAGTTGAAGAACCATTTGGTGACAGTTCAGCAATATATGAAGGCAAGGGCTGATGTGCATAGGAGGGACATTGAGTTTGCAGTAGGAGATAGTATTTATTTAAAGTTAGCCCCTTATAGATAGCAATTTTTGGCTAAAAGAGTGAATGAGAAGCTTTCTCCTAAGTTCTATGGGTCATTTTCAGCTGTACAGAGGGTGGGATCAGTGGCTTATGAACTTGCCTTACCACCAGAATCCAAGATACATCCAATATTTCATTTTTCACAGTTGAAGATAGCTCATGGTCATCAACAGACGGCAAGTTGCCAAGGGATCTTAGTCCTAATTTGGAGTTATTCATCCAACCAACAACTATTTTGGAGGTGAGAACTGGGTTGCAATCTAAAATTAAGGAGGTTTTGATTTGTTGGGAGGGGTTGCCGAATGAAGAAGCAACTTGGGAGCGGTATGACCTAATTGACCAACAATTTCCAGCTTTCCACCTTGAGGACAAGGTGCAAGGGGTTGTGTGTAATGTTATGACCCATAGTCTAGAAATTAAATTTACTTATCAAAGGAGAAGGTCCAAGGGTACAGGAGCTGTTACTGATATGAAAGAGTAAGGGGTAGTTTTGTCAAGTTTTAAGAAAGGGGTAATGTTGTCTAAAGTGAGAAAAGAGTTAGTTAATTGACTAACGGAATAAAATATTGTGGGGTATGTGAGGGGGGAATCATGCGTTTTGTATTACGTGATTTGAACCAAAAGGTTAGAGGAGCTAGAATCTCGAATTCTAATGTCTTATCTTTGTTGTTTTCAAGTCAATTGTGATCAATAAATAAATACATACATTTTCAGTCCATTGTTTGTGCTTGTGTTTGTTGCTCGGTTAGAGGAATATTGGCAGGATCCATCAGAACCTTAACATGACACATGAAATGGACAAGAATGATAACCCAAACGAATGGTTATAGGTTCACGGACACACCTACTCTCATGAAAAGCTTAGCTATACCTGAAACCATTCGGGGGTATTCTTCTTCCACTCCAAAAGGGAAACAAATCAAATGAAGTCCTCTAATATCTTAATGTCTTTAGATATTGAATAACGAGATGGTTGTAGCTGCTTTTTACGAATGCTAACTGATACACTTATATTTTCATATATGCTTAGGAATTAATTCAAAGTCATTTACATTCATTTTATGTTCATCTATGGTTGGTTTATCATGTTTTAGCATTATTCGAGGTCCGTTGACGTAA
>JANVCL010000001.1:358054-385364 GCA_026546855.1 Erythroxylum incrassatum
AAATATAAGAATTTATTTTAAAATTTAAATAACTTAAATCGTGAGAGAGTAAACCGAAATATTATTAAAAATAGGGTAAATTAATCCAAAGAAATTAAAAATATATATATATAATAGAAGTGAATGGGCCCAAGATTTTTGAGCCTTTACTTATTGGGCCTCCAAAAGGGCGGGAAATTTAATGAAAAAAAAAACAATTCCCGAATCAGTCGTTCTAAAGATTTAAAACTGTAGAAAAAAATCAATAATAAGTAATAACGCAACTTTTTTCTTTAAAAAATCTCTCTCTCTCTCTCTGTGAGGATTTCTTAGGTTGCCGGCGGGAACCCATTGAGATCGGTAAGAGGATCTTCTTAATTTATTTCTCCGTTTAGTTAATTAATTTTTATCTGTTGATTGTATGAGAATTTGCATGTTTCGATTCAAATCGAAATGTTTTTCTTTGTTTTTTCGACGAAGTAGGTGTATTAAACTTCTTCGCTTTTGAGATTGATAATTTCTTGATGGATCTTATCTGTTAATTTCTTGATGCATGTTTCGATCTTTTTGGTTTTAGATTGATTCACTTGAGTCTGTGGTTTTGAATTGTCCAGATCTCGAAGTTTTGGTTTGTAGTGAAATGTTAAATACGGAATTCCTATTAATATTTTTTAGAAAGAGTTTCGAGCAAGTGGTGGACATATATGATTGATTTCTTGATTGCTTCCATTTTTTTTGTTTTACATGCTCGTAGAAGTTTCTTTTTGTGGTTGGAGATGCACTTTGAAGAGATTCATCTGATGAATACTTTCGCTTTCCTGCAGTTGTTTTTCTTTCAGTTTCTATTTAAGAGGCTGTGAGCGACCATGTCTATGGTTGATGAACCGCTGTATCCTATAGCTGTTCTAATAGACGAGTTAAAGAATGATGATATTCAGTTACGGCTGAATTCAATTCGTAGATTATCTACTATTGCACGTGCTCTTGGTGAGGAGCGAACGAGGAAGGAGCTAATTCCTTTTCTAAGTGAAAATAATGATGATGACGATGAGGTGCTTTTGGCAATGGCGGAAGAGTTGGGGGTGTTTATTCCTTATGTAGGAGGAGTGGATCATGCCCATGTTTTGCTCCCGCCTTTGGAGACCCTTTGCACAGTTGAGGAGACATGTGTGAGAGAAAAAGCTGTTGAGTCTTTGTGTCGAATTGGATCTCAGATGAAGGAGAGTGACTTGGTTGATTGGTTCATCCCTTTAGTCAAAGTGAGATATCATAGATATTAGTCTTGTACTTGATAATTATTGGAAGCCAAAAAACTACTCATTGATTTGTTGCAACTTTTACTTTGCAAAGATTTTGGCCCCTTTATAGCTCATATCAAGTTTTGTTCCTAATCTCTCTAATTGATATTCACTTTCTTTTATAGGAAATTTTATTTTCACAGAGTTGTAATCAGTTCGGGTAATATCTGTAAAGTTTTCTTTTCAAGTTCATTTAGATATTAGTGTTCCACTTTTTCTCCTAATAATGTTGGATTTGTTAGGGACTAGACATCCATATATATGCTGCAAATTCTCGGCCAAAATTTTTGTCATTGTCAAGTATAGAGGTTTATTCTCCTTTTCTCTGGTTGAATCAAGGATGCCTACAATTTGAAATTTAATCAGACATTAATCTTTTCTTCATATTCTTTTTTAATGAAAAAAATATGTAACCGCTGTTTGGTTTTGGTCTTTTTGAGGATGATTATGTATGTTCGATGCTTTCTATTTGCCAGTATCATGACTATAGCTCATTTATGCTGAACTGCTTATCATCAGAGATTGGCAGCCGGAGAGTGGTTTACGGCTCGTGTTTCTTCATGTGGTCTATTTCATATTGCCTATCCTAGTGCCCCTGACATGTTAAAAACAGAATTGCGAACTATATACAGCCAAATTTGTCAAGATGATATGCCCATGGTCAGGAGATCAGCTGCAACAAATCTGGGAAAATTTGCTGCTACTGTTGAGGCTACTTATTTGAAGACTGACATTATGTCAATATTTGAGGAGCTTACCCAGGATGGTAATTGAACTACTAATTTCTTTGTGGAAATTGACCTCTGATTTTTAGTTGTAGAATATGGAGCAAAGCTCCACAGTGTAGGACATCTTTACTGTTTGCAAATAGAAAAATGTTGAAAGATATGAAAAACATGAAATAGCAATTAATAAATCTTCCAAATTGATGTTTCGATGTCTTGAATGTTGTGGTGGAAGCGTGGACTTAGAATTCCTTGCTTTTTATAGTTGTTATCTCATTGAGAATGGGGCTGAAGTTCTTAATTATTTTTCATCCCAGATCAAGATTCTGTTCGGCTATTGGCTGTTGAGGGTTGTGCCGCTCTTGGCAAATTGTTGCAGCCACAGGATTGTGTAGCTCACATTCTTCCTGTTATTGTCAATTTCTCTCAGGTATTTCATAGTTCAGATATCTTAAAAAATTAGTATAAAGTCCCTTGGCATCTTGCATGCCATGCCAACATTTATACTTGCTCTGCATTATCATCAGCTATGTTGCTTGGCCAATAATTTCAGTATTATAGATGTACCCTTTCTATCATTTGTCTCTAAATGCTTCTTAATATTCTTCTTTTTATATATTATGCAAGTTGTGTTGGATCTTGTTAGAACTTAGAAGCATTTGAACATTGTTAAGAGTTGAAAATCAATTCAGATTTAATTGGATTTATGCGGTTGTGTTTGATAAGTGAAAGGAGAAATTCCACCTGAAAAAGTTGAGTGCTTCAAAAGTGTTCAGTCTTTAAGTTAATAACGTATTTTTGGTACTTCAGAAAGCGTGTGAATAATTATTCTGGGACTTAGTTGCTTACATTCTGCCAGTTTGTGCACATAATTGGTTTAGTGGGCCAATATATTAAATGTTACTGGAAACAACTTTGATCTTTTTTCTCTTGCTAGCTAATGGAAGCAGTAATCACCCTTATTTTACATAGTTCTTTTACTTTATTGCTAATTTACATTTAGGACAAGTCTTGGCGTGTGCGCTACATGGTTGCCAATCAATTATATGAACTTTGTGAGGCTGTGGGGCCTGAGCCCACGAGGTATATACCTAAAATTTGAACTTACGTTTTTTTTGTTTTGATGATTTTACTTTCTGAATATCCATCCTTTAATGTGATGTTAGACAATTGATTAGTGTCAACGGTATCTAATTCCAAAATTTGGAACTATTGCTTCTACCTTAAGGATGGATTTGGTTCCAGCATATGTGCGATTGCTTCGCGATAATGAGGCTGAAGTACGAATAGCAGCTGCTGGAAAAGTAACTAAGTTCTCCCGCATTTTAAATCCAGAACTTGCAATTCAACATATTCTTCCCTGTGTGAAGGTGAATATCTAGAATTTGGTGCCTGCTGCACTTTGGATCCAAACAATTTTGATAAAATTGCCCATTTGTTTCATGCCAATTTCCGTCCTTGCTCTCTTTGTAGGAACTATCATCAGATTCGTCCCAGCATGTCCGTTCTGCTTTGGCTTCAGTGATAATGGGAATGGCTCCTGTTCTAGGGAAGGTAAAGATAATCTGCTTCGTATAAGTCATGACTGTTATTTCCTTTCTTTGTTTGGTCCATGGTGGCTGGGCACTTTTTGGCCTTGGCTATGTTTTCTGATTTTTCTTAGGAAGTTCTAAGAGAGATTGAATGTATGTTTTAATATCATAGAAAATTTGATATTGTCTGGCTGCTAGGTATGATCGAATTAGTGATCTTCTTGTGGAGTATGTTTCGTGTTATATTTTGCTTACAGCTGTTGCGTGGTAGTGAATTGATGTCAATTTTCTACTTGGTTCCTCTTCTTTCTTATCCCTTGGTTGCTTATCTGGCTCTTTAACTGTATCCTATTCTTTTACCTTCTATCACCCAGTTTGGCCAAGCTCAAAGCATATTGTCTTCTTGGAATTTGATAATTTTTGGAAGTTCTTATGACTGGATAACTACTGGGCTTTTTGTTTGTGCAATTTTTTTGTCTGCTTGAAATTTGTTGAGCTGTTTGCTATTTATATGAACCTACATTCTTTCAGTTACCTTTACCATGGTCATGTACATGCAATGGATTCAAACTTCATTTGGTTTTGAATGCAGGATGCCACAATTGAGCAGCTTCTTCCTATATTTCTTTCCTTGTTGAAGGATGAATTTCCGGATGTTCGTCTGAACATAATTAGCAAGCTTGATCAAGTGAATCAGGTTTGTAACAACTGAAGACAACTTACTAGGTTTGATGTGGTAACTTAATCTTATAAATTGAGCATAGAATTTTCATGGAAAAGACCTTGCTGATTATCTTTAGGCACTGTGACCTTCCTATAGTTTGTTTTTTTCTTTTGGAGCTTTATCTTTTGCTATTTAATCCTTTGAAGGTCACGGAGTTGCATGTCTGTGACAAAATGAAACATGCTTCTATTACATCTTACCATTTATTGTAACTCAGATGTAGTTTCTTTTATAAAAATTTCATGTCCTCTTGAAAAGGATTCTTTTGCACTATTGCACTATACCACAACATTCACATATGAAAGAAAAATATGCTGCACTTGCAGGTTATTGGCATTGATCTACTATCCCAATCTTTATTGCCTGCCATTGTGGAGCTTGCAGAAGATAGGCATTGGAGGGTTCGGCTTGCAATTATAGAGTACGTACCTTTACTAGCAAGTCAGCTGGGAGTAGGATTCTTTGATGATAAACTTGGTGCTCTTTGCATGCAGTGGCTACAGGATAAGGTTTGTTTTTTCATGTTTTATGTAGAAAAGGCGGTGTATAATAGTCACATCCCTTTTGTTTTGTAGTTCTCTGCAGTGTTTAACTTTTGTTCTCTGGTAGGTTTACATATTAGAGTTCTTGTGGTATTAGGATGGATATTCAGAAAGTAAAATCATACTTTGTGATGTAGGTGTACATCTAATTTTGATTATTATCCTCACTGGAAATGTGATGTAGGTTTATTCCATCCGTGATGCTGCTGCAAACAATCTAAAGCGGCTTGCTGAAGAATTTGGTCCTGAGTGGGCAATGCAGCACATTATTCCACAGGTATTTTTTTTCCTTCATCCTGTTCTTGACATCAGATTCTGCATTCCATTGTTTTATCTATTGTTTGCGATAATTTTGTTTCTATCGGTTTTCCTCTCTCTGAAGAGTGCATTCTTAGTGAATATAATGTATGCCAAAGAAACTAAAAAGAATAAAAAGAGGATGTTTGATGCGCAATAGTAGTAAAAAGTGCTTGACCAGAAACTTTTGGATTAGCAATGCATACGGATTTCATTAAGGCTGGCTTCTTGAAATGGTTTCACTGGAATATACTTGTTCTTTGCTCTGGCCTTATTCTGTGTGCCATTTTAAATTGATAGAAACTTTCTTCCAGCTTCCTTCCAACAAAATGAGAGTTTTATTATCCTGTGCAGGTTTTGGACATGGTCAACAATCCGCATTATTTATATCGGATGACCATACTACGCTCTATCTCACTCCTGGCTCCAGTTATGGGCTCAGAAATTACGTGCTCCAAGCTGCTTCCAGTAGTTATCAATTCAGGAAAAGACAGGTAAAGATAGTGATCCTTGTTAACTGGGTAAGAACAGAACTGCCGCATATAAAACTGGGCGTTGGCGTTTCTGATTGCTGAATCTGTTTCTGTATACAGGGTACCCAACATCAAATTTAATGTAGCAAAGGTGCTGCAGGCCCTCATTCCAATAGTTGATAACTCCGTGAGTGCCAATAATGAATTTTTCTATACCTTTCTCTGTCTTTCTTTTTCCCAAACCTTATGCCCTTTTTGTGTCGTTCTTGTTGTTAATCCCCTGTCCTTCATGTTCCCTCAACAGGTTGTCGAGAAAACAATCCGTCCTGCATTGGTGGAGCTAAGTGAGGATCCGGATGTTGACGTTCGCTTCTTTGCTAACCAAGCCCTCCAGTCGATCGATAATGTGATGATGTCTAGTTAGATGTGATCTGTTCCATACCTTGAAAAACTTGGAACTCAAATGCATGTGTTGAAGATATCCTGGCCAGAAAGTGCTGTAGTTTTGTTTCCTCAGATGAGTCCCTTCATCGCTGACATCTTTAATTGTAGTCTTGAGTTTGTCTCATTTTGTTGTGATTGCCATAATGTTTTCTCTTTTTTACGAAGTAATTAACTCTAATTTGTTCATTAGCATTTCTTATGAATTTATTTCCTACTTTTCTTCTTCGTACCATAATCCAGAAAAGATATGTGAAGCTTAATATTTTCCAGTTATTGGTAAATTACAAATTTTAATCAGTGCCTCTGGTTATTGCCATTTTCTTTCCTCTGGAGAATTTGCCTGTTTAGGAATGGACGGAGCTATTCGCTAATGCCCTGGGAAAGAGGTTTCTTCTCATCTCCTGCTTTGGTGTGGCTTTTTTTAATTTCAATTTTTATATTTTGAAAATTATCATATTGTTTAGTCATTATATAATATCATATTAATTATTTATTTTTTCTCAAAATGATATAATATTAAAATTTTAAAAATATATCATTTTATAATTATTAATGAATAAAAAAGTTAATGAAATATGACTGAAGATTGAAAAAGAGGTAAATAAAGCTTTATAGCAAAATGTAAAAATCTTATTGGTCTTAGAAAAAATTTTATTATATAAAATAATTTTTTATTATTTGTATATTGGTATGGAACAAAAGTATGACTCGTGACTAGAACTGAAAGAACTGACAACACTTTGTTCCATTACAGGTACTATTTTAGCAACCAGTGCATCAAACAAAACGAAGTAGCAGATTCATGAACAATGAAAAGAAACTTATGTACATATTACTTACATGAAAATGGTCGTCTGATACGAAATAAATTATTATCCGCCATTAATGAAACCTTTGATCTTAGTGATCATCTCAAGAGTTCGAATCTGCGAGAGTTTAGACTTGCTCAGTACCTGAAACGCATGCCCTACACCTTTATGCACCACATGTTCCACTCTATTACCTGCGTTGATCATAGCCTCTACGAACTCCAAGTTTCTATCTTTCAATATATCCATGTCCGACACACAAACCATGAACCGGAATAGCTTCAGTTCCTCCATTTTCGTCGACCCTTTTGCCAGAGGGTTGCACCATGGATGATCACGATTTGCCCCACACGGCAGAGCTAGTCTCCAGTAAGTGTCGGAGGCCGGCAAGCTCAGAGCTGACCCAGACGGTTGTAATGCGGTGTATTTCTCGCTATTGGTACGTGTCTCCCCACAAAAAAATGGTTGTATCAAGATAATGCCACTCAGAGTTACTGGCTTAAGGGTTAAACTCTCAGATGAGGTGTCGCAAGTCTGTGTTGTTGCTACATTATAAGCTATGTTAGCTCCGGCACTATCACCGGCGAGAAAAACTTTAGAGAAATCGCACTTCTCAGACCACCAACAACCACCAGTCAGAGCTTGTTGTCTTAACCACATTAGAGCTTTGACACCGTCTTCATAAGCTGTCGGGAGTGAGTTTTCCGGTGCTAAACGGTAATCGACGGATATGATTAAACAACCGGTTTTTGAAGCTAGCTTTGAGAGGAAATCATGGTAGCAAATCCAAGCAGCCGAGCCAACACAAAACCCACCTCCATGAAAGTACACGATCAATGGAAGCTCAAGTTTGGACAAAGTAGGGACATAGATACGTGCCCAAATGCCTGTGAACTTATCGACCACCATGTCCAGTGACGTGACGTCTGGTTCAGAAGCTAGAGAGCTAAGGACACATGGAACAGTCTGAGGTCTCTCGACATACCCATCTTTGTACACTCTGATAAGGCCTTCAATCTCCTCGTTTACGACGCCGTGTTGGTGGTGGTGACAGTCGCTGACCATGCCTGGGGTGACTCTCGAACCAAATGAAATGGCACCCATACTTCTGTAAGAACACAGTGAGTTCCAAGGTTTGCGGGGTTCGGTGGTTATATAGATACACAGGGACTAAAGTCAAAATGGGGAATAAAAGAGTGTGTGGACACATGATTTCACGTGATTCAAATGTTGGTGGTGAAGGGTTTTGGTAGGGAAAGTTTTTTCTTTCGACCGCTATACTTTTCAAGGAAATAATTTTAAATTTATTGGTCAAATTTAATCTAATCCTTTAAATTTTAGATCTTTAATAGTTATTATATAAGTCCAAAAAATTATAATTTTTTAATTAATTTGATAAAAATAAAAGTTTAAAATTTTATGTACATTTATAATAAAAGTTTTAATTTAGTAATTTTATTAATCATATATAATAAATCATTTATACATATTAACAAATAATTTATAATGTATAAAAATATTTTTGAATAAATGAACAATAAAATTATTTTGACGATTAAACCCGAATAGAATAATTTTAATTTGCGCTCAGATTTGATACTATGGGTCAATTTTATGCATTTTGACCCCATCCAATTAGGTTAGATTCATGCTTCTTGTAAATTAATGTGTTAGCAACCTAACATTAATCAGCTAATTGAATTATGTATGACATATCCTAAAGTTTTTACAGAGAATTTTGTGTCCGCTCGTCGTCCATTAGAATTAGCAGAATACAGAGTATAAGGTGGTTGGGGTTGACCTTAAAAAGCAAGAGACAGAACAGAAAAAAGAAAAATGGTTGGAGAATTACCTAACCAACTCCTACAGGACACACAAGAACATGATGTCCTAAGAAGTAATCGTGTGGCCTGACATAGTTGACAATCAATGCATGACGCAAAAGAAGCCATTATCGTGAGCTCTAAATCAACCATCTCTACCTAACTTTTAATCAGTTGCCTGCCAATAACATCTTTTCAGAGGCAACAACTAGTTTGGAGACTTGATTTGGGACTAAATGTGTCTCTCAAAAGGTCTATTAGATAGTGGAGAGGTCGGTCTCTGGACCCTTTTGTTGCAGCCACTATATGTTTTAGAGACTTGGATTAGAGCGAGTAGTAAATCTAGCTAGCTAGGCCTTCCCTTCCTTATTTTGAGGATAACCATTGATCATGCACTACAAGTGGTGGTGCTCTTCTTTCAAGTGGACCTATGGCTTCAGAACCAAGTTAATCTGGTCAAAGGCTTATTTGGGTTTCTCAAGTTTACAATCATTAGGGTTCATGCATTGTTCCCATAATTTGTCAGATTATAGGCAGTATCATTCCCATCCCCATCCCCATCCCCATCCCAAGCTATTACTGATAGAGATATGATGTTATTGGACCTGTAATGGATTCAATCAAACTTTCAAATTAAATTTGGATTTAAGAGGTGTTTTTTGGATTGATTTTAAAGGTCCTAATCAATTTGATAAACGGTATTAGTATAATATATTAAAAAATATCATTTTTTATCATATATATATATCCCAAATAACTTTGTTTAAATGTTCAACTCAAATTTACTCGAATTGAATTCAAATTGTAAGTTAAAGGGTTTAATTCGATTAATTAGAAGCGGGTCAAATCCAATCAGAACATTAAAACGTAATTAAATTTGTCTTAACTAGTCTTCGAAACCGAGTGAAAAATAAAGACTTTGAAAGAATTGAACAAAGAGCCTTCTCCGGATAAAAAAGTTAAAGACATCATCTTACAATACTTAATGAATTTGTCAATGTTTTGATAGGAGAGAAAAAGGGTGGAGGGGTACAAGAAGAAAATTGGTTGAGAATGAACATACTTGAAGATGATAAATACAATTTAAATTATATTTATTAATTATTAATTTCACTTTAAGATTTTTAAGAAAAAGACGAGCACAAACACATCTAAGTTTAGATTGTAAGCCGTCTAAGGATAATAACGAGTTAGATCATGAGCCTAAATTCAAGTATTTTTAACAAGTAGTTTATAGGCTAAATTAGGCTTAGACTAGTTTGAGATTCAATTTTTTTAACGTAAAATGATATCATTTTTCCTAGAAAAGTTAGGTATCAGATAAGTCTAAACTTGAACAATTCATATCTGAATTCAATTAAAAAAATATTAATTTATATTTTTAATTTTAAAAAATTAGTGAGACCGGCTCATTATCATCCCTAATAGCTACCATATTCATATGAGACGATCTCTAAATTGTATGTGTATTAATCTGATCATAATACTATGAAGACCATTTTTTCAAAGATCATGTGCTAAATGATATACAAAATCACTAAGAATACTATAATGACAATTGATTTGCATCATATAAAACAACATCTGAGATTAAGAAACACTACGAACGAATTGTGTGGCGACACAATGGACACGAACTACTCTTTCTCAGCCACTGGCCTAAGCAATCTGAATGGTATTCATGCCCACAAGGCATGCGAGTAGCTATACACACCTCTTCTAAACAAATCGAGCATTGCTTTGTTTCACCAACTCTAGTTTTCTCCAAACCTTCAATAAGTTCCTCATTCGCAGGCAACAACTCTGGAGATTTCTCATGCTCACTCTCATCATAGTAAGAAGTCTCATCAGAATCGCTTTCGTTAGTACTTAATTCCTCATCATCTACATTTCGAACAACTAATTAATTACCATCAAATTCCGATATTAATACTTCTTCTTGATCACTATCTATTAATGGTTTTGATAAATATTGTGACTAAAAAAAAACTACCCAAAGTTACAAAAACTTACTTTCAAGAGAACATTAAAGTGAGATAAGTAACAACAAATGGTTCATAAATATAACTCATGATCGATTGTGTAAGTTCATCACCTGCTTGTGCAGCTATCTGATATGAACTGGGATTATCACCCTGGGCATGTAGTGTTGACATGTTGAGTGATGAGAATGACATTACTATAATAAGAAGAAAGAAAAAAGAAAAGTAAATACAGGATAATGCGTTAACTAACTGAATCAGAAGATAGTAGCTTGTGATCATATTTCAGAAACCCTTCAATGGAAGTTCTTGAAGATGGAGGGTATCGTTGATTTTATACCGATTTGCAGAAAGAAAGAAGAGTGATCTCTGTTTCCCTTTTCAACTGGGATTGAAGAAAAGTTTACATTAGGGTTAGAAGATAAAGAGTTAGACTTCGAGTGGACTGGTTTTTGTAGACTTCGATATTAACTCAATAACAATCTCTAAGATTCGAATAGATATTAAATATTTTATTTGACTTCTTATTATAAAAAAAGCCCTAAAAAGATTTTAAAAATATGTTAAAAATAATTAACAAATATACAAAAATCTGAATAAATATTTTAAATTGAAATGTTAAAAAAATATTTAAAAAGTTATCACATCATTAAAATTTTAAATCATGAAAAATTTAAACTGACCAATTGTTGGTTCAAGTTTTAGCTTTCTGGTTCGATTTATTTTAATAACTCTTGTCGTTAAAAATTGATCGGTTTATTAATTAATCAGTCGATTTTTGTAAATTAATTCATCTTATAAGCTAAAATAAACTAATTAATTTTTATTTAATATTCTCTATTTTCATTTAAATTTAAATCAAGTATAGTCTTCTTCAATCTTATTTTAAATTCTTCAATTTTATTCAATTTTTAACTGATTTTATGACAGTTTAATATAATATTTTAAACTCTTAAACTTCTTATCAGCTTAACTTTTTGTCCTATTTTTAGAACGTTAAAAATAAAAAATTAAATTAGATTTTTTTTATTGACTAAAACAGGGAGACACAGGACAATTAATAGAAACTTATAAGATTACAAGTTATTCTAAGTACCCTACAAAAACACGACAAAACCTAAAATATTCCCACATATGTACAAACAAAATCTAAAGAGATTAAGATCAGTTAGGTATCGGTTGATGATAATACAGTTTAGACCAAACAGAAAAGTGGGGTTATATATAGCTTTCTGATACTTAAGGTCCAACTACCACTGACTCATAAGCTATGAATCTGCTATGGTAGTCGACCAGCAGTTGATATAGTCTCACTTGACTCCTAATCTCTGAGCATTAGTTTACAGGCCGTACGATGATCTTAACAGGTCTCCACTTCCACACCTGCTTCATCAACTTGAAGCAAATTTGTCATGAGACGATGAGTTAACTCTTCAAAGTCAAAACATGTCTCTCAGATATGTTCCAACAGTTTTGTGCAAGTAATGTGTTACATGCATTATTTAAGAGATTTTTAAGTAATTTTGAAAAGACATTATCTGATTTTTTATTTTTGGTCATTTTAATAATATTTTATTGATCACCTTTAATTGATCCTCCACTATAAATTCACCATCATTCTCAGGTTATTCAGTCTCATAACATGGACATGAACAACAAGAACAGCCTTGAACTCGAAGCTATCTACGAGGAAGACGCGTACTACGCAGATCTCACGAGGCAGATTCTGCTTTTAACAGCTGACGACGATGGTGATGGAAATGGAGATTTCCTCGAACCCAAACACTCAGACTCCTTAATTACTCGCAAAACAGGTCATTCCAGTAACCTAATAACCTGTAGTTCCTCTTCTGCATTAGAACCTGCAAGCTTTTTCAGTTCCTGGCAAACCCAAGAAGTTGATTCAGTACCCACCTGGTTGTTGGATTTGTGGAGAAAAAGCAATGGAACCGGAGTTTTCATCCCTCAAATCGTCAAATCCAGAAGAAGATACAAACCTGCAGGTATGTATATATATATGCAAAATCATGTTTCAGGTAATTTTCCAAGCTAAGTGAAACCGATGTTGTTTCACAGGGAAGATGAACAATCAGAGGAACAGGATTGAAGATCAAGTAAAGAAAAGACACAATCAAGTTCTACCTCATCCTAGATAGTTCAATGAAGAATTGTCAAATCTTTCAGTTTTTGCCATGAAAACTTTATTGTTTGTCTCGACTCGTGATACTTCGCAGTTCTGTTATTGCATGCATTTTCTGGTGTCTTTTTTTTTCCTGATCACAAGAACAACATTGCTCTAGCTGAAAATGGAAAAAAAATCATGTAATTAGAAAAATGTTATTTATATGTTTGATATGTTTACTATGATAAAATAGGTATAATTGGTCCAATGATGTAGGAGAAGCAATGCTTATGAAAGAGTGACGAGTGGTGTTGTAAATAGTTCAGGTCGAGTTTGGTCGAACTAAGTCTTTGAACCCTTAGATAAGGCTAAATTGTTTAAGTATATAGCTAGCTCGAGTCTATACTCAAAACATAATTTAATTCATTAATTTTGAGTTGGTCCGAATCTTATTGAATTTGAATAATGAATTCTCAATTTGATTAAAATTAATTTATTTTATTAAATTTGGTTGACTCGAATTCAATTACTTAATTTAGGCTAATTTGTCATTCTAATAACAAATTAGATAATTAGATGACTAATCAACAAATTAATTAAATGGTATAGGATACGAATTTAACTTATATCACATACTAATTAATTCAACACGATCACAAAGTCTTAAGATATTTGTGAAAAAACTCAAAAATTATCGCTTGAAATCTAATTATAAACTCGCTTAGTGCAATCATTAACTTAGTAAGGTCATTTTTAATTATAATTAAGATTATGGGTCATATTTTTCCAATCCCAACTTAATTTAGATTGCAAATGGTAATACATCTCAGACCCAATATTTATGGGTCATATTATATATAACTTATAAATTATATATGATAATTAAATTCATGCTTTAAATTAGGTTAGGATTTAATGAAGCGAGATTACTCTTTTAAAAATATTTTTAATTAAAACATCATATTATTATTATTATAAATTAAAAAACATATAATTTTTAGGTTTAGGGATCGAGTCGTGAGTCCAATGTAGGTTCAGGTGGTCTATTTTTATTTTTGAGTCAAACTCGAACCAAAGGATCAGAACCTAATTCTAGTCGCACTCAATACCAAAGAATGAAAGAATGGAAGTATTCCAAATCTATGAATCTGAGCCAAATCAGTTCAAGACATGTCCCTAAATCCACATTTTCAGATCACTTAAAACAGTGTGTGAGAGAAATAATATCCAAAAATTAGTCATATAATTGAGGCAAAAATAACGTGAAAATTTAGAGATAAATAATATTTTTTAAAATTATACTCAGCATTTCTTCTAAATTTTAAGCTTTTGTGTTACAGATATATTTATATATATGTAATGCTCTTAATTTTAATTTATTATATATGAAAATTTGATACACTTTAAACTAAATTTAAAATATTTAATTTTCAGATTAAAATAAAGATAAAGATAAAGATGGATGAACAATAGTAATTTTCATACCTCTTGAAATTTTCTTTATCTTTTTCTTTTACATCCAAGGAATGAAAAATTATCTCAAACATACATTTCATGAATTTCTTGATGAAGAAACAGTATTTCTTCAAAAATGAATATTTAAATTTTATTAATTTTTAATTTCTCACATAGAATACAGTAGAATTTGTTTACAAGAAAAATAGAATTTATGATCACGATATAAATTCTACAAACTACAAAACCAATGTTTACAAAATCAGGCCAGAAGTTAAACCAGTAAGACAAGAAGTTTAAGATTTAAAAAGTTCAACCAATATTAGACTACCATAAATTGAATAAAATTAAAGAATTTAAAATATGATTTCAAGAAATTGTTCTTATCTATTAAAGTCTTTGAAGTTTAATTGAAAAAATTAAATAAAAATTAACTGATATATTTTAGTTTATAAGATCAACTTAACAATTTACAAAAATTAACTGATTAATTAATAAACCAATTAATTTTTAATAACAGGAATTATTAAAGTAAATAGAACCGAAAAGTTAAAACCTAAACTAAAAAATTAAACAATTCAAAGTTTTTATAGTTAAACCGGCCAAACTGAAGACTGAATTTTTTTTCCTATTATAGTGGTTTTTGATATAAGAAATAAACGGGTGAGAAGATCAAGAAATAAAATAAAAACAAATCAAAAGATCCAAAATGTTTTGACCTTCCAAATAATGGTACATTATATTTTAATTATCGCCTAATAAAACCAAATTTGGTAGTATAAAACGTACCCATATGTGTACTCATCTCTCACATTGATACCAAATTTGGGTTGGTTTACTGAATTAAAAAGAAGAACTAATTTTGATAATGGATCAGTTTCTCCGTGAACTAACTAACAAGAACAAACATATCCTGCGGATTTCAGAATTTGACTTCGTCTCAAAACGTCTCACGTATCAGGATCTTATTATCCTGTTACGTAGACCCAAAACAAAGAACATAAATCTTACATGATAGATACTCTTATAAATCTCCGACCATTTTCAACACAAATCATCAAACACAGGATTTGCCGTCTTCAGGAACTCGAAACAACTCTTACAGTTCTCTAGCATGGACCACCTGGAAGCATATCCTGAGTACGAGGATGATGTTTACTTTTCTGAAATCAGAAGGCAGATCATGATTTTAACTGCAGATGACGATGAAGACTGCCCTCCCGAAATCAGGCATTGCAAGCCTGTAGCTTCTGATGATGTTTTCTGCGATGATCTCAGGAGACAGATTCTGTTGTTGACAGTTGATGACGGTAAAGATTGTCTGAAAACAAGAAATTCTAAGTCGTTCAGTAATTCCAGTATAGGTCCAAATGGGTCACAAGGAAATTCCCCTTCTCTCTCACAACGTTGGAACAGTTCAAGTTGCTGGGAGACAAAACATGTGAATGCTGTTCCTGCTTCCTTAATGAATCAGTGGGGATATGGAAATGGAACTGGAGTGTTCATTCCTCGTGTTGCCAAATCCAGAACAAGAAACAAGTCTGGTATGTATTCATAATCGTATTCTACAAGTTTATTTTTTCTTAAAATCATACATGTTTTACTTTTGCTGTTCATACTCTGTTCTAACTCATCTCATGAACAAATAATCTGATCCTTTTTACTTTGCAGGAAAGAAGAACAAAAATAGGAGAAGGAAGCGAACAGAGGACAAGCAATCATTGGAAACATCAAACTATCTTGGACATCATTAGTCAATGTTTGTGTTTGTGACACCTTTTCCATAAATAAAATGGGCATATAACAGATGAAGAATGTTGCATGACTCATAGGTGGTGGTAGTTTACAGTCTAGATCTTCTATTTAATATTATGGTATTTTATTGTATCTAATAAATCTTAGCCATTTATTTATATGGGTTCCGTGTGGGATCTCGCAAAATAAATGGCTAAGATTTTATGAGATAAAATAAGGCAGAGTAATATTAGACAGAGGATCTAGATTCTAGTTTATGACTTGTAAATTTCATAATATAATAAAAATAATATAGTTAATTAATTCTAAAGTGCTCAAAGATTTGAGATTTTTTTAATTCAGTGTCAAAATTTTTAAAATTTTTAATTGAGTAACCAATCTTTTACTATTTTAACAATTCAATTCAAAAAGTTAATTTTTACTAACGTAACTAATAGATGGACGTCAACGTGAGATTTATCGGATATTTCATATCATTCAGTTAGGCAACCTTAATTTTTGATAGCTTTGCTCTGTTACTACAACTTTAATCATTTGTAATTATCATAATAGTCTGAATGGAAGTATAATCTGAAATATACAGTTTAAAGCTTTAGAAAGAATGATGAATAAATATTTATTTTATCAATAAATAAATAACTAGTTAAAAATTTAGTTTTTAATGCATACTTTAAAAACTCAACAATCTCTAAATAAATGATATTAACGAAGACTACAAGGAAAACTTGGAGGATATATTACCTCCTCGCATATTTTCTGTTGTCCGATAAATCAAAAATTTAAAGCGATATTTTAAAAAACGAAATGAAAGTTAAATTAGTAAGATAGAGTTAAATTAGTAACATGAGATGTTTAAGGTTTAAAAAGTTTTATCAATAATATTAAACCATTACAAAATCGGTTAAAGATTAAATAAGATTAAAGAATTTGAAATATAATTGAAAAAAATTGTCTTTACTCGTTTAATAATTTGAAGTTTAATTGAAAAATGAAATTATCAACTAAAAATTAATTGATTTATTTTAGTTTATAAGAACTTATTAATTTACAAAAATTGAATGATTAATTAATAAATTGATCGGTTTTTTTAAACAAAAGTTATTAAAATAAATCGAACCAGAAAGTTAAAAACTAACCTGAAAAATTGGACGATTCAGGATTTTTATAGTTAAACCAGTCAAATCGGTTTGATTTTTTAAGGGTTAATTATAAAAAAAAAACTCAAACCTTTGTCAAATTTTCAATTATAGTTCAAATTTTAAAAAGTAACAATAAAATGCTCAAACTTTTATTTTTTTCAATTTTAACCTGAACTTTAAAAAGTGACAATAAAATGCTCAAATTTTCAATTTTCTTCAATTCTAACCCAACGTTATCTTTTGTTCTATCAATACCCTTAGCCATTTATTTTCTATTTGTTTTTCTAACGCCCCAAACTACTCTCACATATTGCACTAGTAAGCTCATCTTTTTTAGTTTGCTTTCTTGATGCCCTTAGTGTGAGGGTGTCAGGACTACGTAATTTGAAATTAAATCAAAGGATGAGAGTGTCGAGAGAACAAACTAAAAACGAAGAGAAAATTGTTATATAACTCATGTAACATAAATTATATGAATCATATTCGCTTATATTAAAATAACTCCAAACATGATTATATCAAAGATTTGTTTTTTTTGTTTTTAATATTAAAACATATTCTTTAAATTTAAAATAATTAAACCATTTTTATAATGAATAAAATCACAATATTTCTTACTCAAGAAAAAATAATAAACTAAAATTGGTAAAATAAAAAGTTTGAAATTCTTTGGATGGGTAAAAAATACAGGTATCTCTCGTAGTTTAAGAAATACGTAATATAAACATCAGAAATGAATTAATCAAATATACTAATACGGTAACCCAAATTAATTCTTAAATCCGAATCAAACTGTTAATTTGAACCATATTTAATTAGTTAAGTTGGCATTTAACAAGGGTTAAATCCTCATTTTGTAAATAACATTTTCTTAATACAAAAGTGATGTTCATACTATCTTTGTTTTATTGTTATTTCTCAACCTAAGTTTCAAAGGAGAAATATTTTTGAAAATTTTAAAAATCACAGGATTTTTAATTTTTTAAAATTACATAAAATGTCTACATCTTTTACTTTTTTTAATTTAGACACTCATTAACAATGACTATGATAATTGTAATAATCCTCATTAAAAATTTGGAAAAAAGGACAAAAGATGAGGATAGATATCATGGAAAAAAAATTATTGAGCTCTAATTTTGACCCTCAATAAATACATAATTAAAAAAAACTAAGAGTTTAGAAGGTTGCAGGCTGAGAATTTGACTGGTTAATTGTTTTATTTTGGTGAAATGGGAAATTATTGCTTCTAAGCTAGACGACATGTAGCATCAATCCAAATCCTTAGTCTACTATGGCTCCTCGCATCTATAGATCCATTAGATGCTTAAGTCATATGGTTCACATCCTTTAACTTGAGTTAATAACATTTCACATCTTTTTTCTAATTTTGATCTCTTATTTTTGGTTATTTAGTAATTATTAGTGACCATTTTATTTTAAAAATAAATTTTTTAACAATTTTTTACCATTTATAATAACAAAGATCATTAAATAATTATTAAACTAATTACACACGACTCAAATTAATAATTTATTAAATTTTATCTTAAATTATTAATTTAAGTCAAATTTAATTAGTTCAAGTTTGATTTAAGAATTAAATTAGGTTACCGTACATTTAATTAGTCCATATTTAATGTTCATGTTGCATGTGTTTAGTCATTTTTTAGCTAAAGTTTAAGAGAAAAGAAATTTGAAAGTTTTTTTTCAAGAATTTTATTTTATTTTTAAATTTCTTAAAGATATATACATTTTTACTAATAATAATAATAAAATAAATAATAAATAATACTGATGATGGTTATGATAATAATAATAAAAGAGAAATGTTGGTTTTACCTATTCTGAATAATAATAATAAAATTAATAATAATAATAATAAATAAATAATACTGATGATGGTTATGATAATAATAATGTAGAAGAAGAAGAAGAATAAGAAGAAGAGAGAGGTTGTCTTTAATACATCACTCACTAATAGAATAGCTAATCTTAACCAAATAGTAACCTTAAATCAAATTGGAGACAACGGTTCAGGAGTTCAATAACGTACAAATTCAGGAACATGGCATCCATTTGGAGACATTTAACCAGACCATGATCTCCACTACCATCCCCCTTTGACCTCAAACCAAGAACTCTTACACATTAAGATAATGAAAACCAAAAGACGTCTTTTTCCAAGTTCTTGGTTTATATATCAGTACGACCCTTCTCAGAACACAAACCACACCTACCTAGCCAAGCCATGGACTTCCAGTGGAGTAAGAGTTCACAACCACATGATCAAAACACAGACCCTGATCAGGATTTTACCAGGATCGACGATGATATGTTTTATGCGGAGCTTAAAAGACAGGTTTTGCTATTAATAGATGAAGATAGTGAAGATTCTTCTGAAACAAGACATTCCTGGAAGAGTGATTCCTCAGGTTTGAACAGAAGTTTTCCTGCAGTATCACAACCTGGTGGAAGTTACTTCAGTCTGTGGGATATGGAGATCAAGAATTCAGCACCAACCTGGTTAGTGAAAACCTGGAGAAGGACTGGGAAAGGAACTGGTGTGTTCATCCCTCAAATCGTCAAGACCAGAAGTAGTAGTAGAAGACGTGGTAAGTGCTCAGAAGATGGAATTTCTCAGAAGCTCAAGCAACCAACTTGTTTTGCAGGACGAATAAGCTATGGACGGAGACAAGTACAAACACACGGGGGACTGTTCATGGTAGAGATTTGATCGCAACAACAAATGCCATTACAAGGGAATATTGTAAAGTATACTATACTGTGTATAAAAGGAATCATATATATATCTAAACATGAAAGCATTTGGCTTTTCCAACAATGCTAACTCTTTTTAAGTTTTGTGATACCAATTGCAAAGTGAAAATGGCACTTTTCTAATTCACTACTTCTTTGGATATCCATTCAATCCAATTTAAAATTAATAATTTAATTTATATTAATTTAGAATTTATTAAAAGAAGGTATTCTTGAGTGACTAAAGTAAAATAGATAATTAGGAATTGGAGAAAGATTAACATTGAGAAAGGAAAGAGAATGAGGAGTGTTAAAACGACGTAGTTTGTAAGTTGATTGGTAATAAGTGCCGAGGTAAGAAGCTGAAGAAGAAGAACACGAGGAGAGTTTTTTTTTTTGTTAAGTTCGAAACTTTCTTAGTTGAAGAAGAAGAAGAACGCGAGGTAAGTGATTAATGGTGAACCAATTGAAAGTTTGTAGTTGGGTTTTGTTATTTGGGTTCTGATTCGTAGCATGAGCAGAGATTATCTGATTGTTCAGTAATTGTGTTTGTGTGTTCTTTTAACAGTTAGTCTCTTCTTAAATCCTAGAATTCTACCGAGTAGATTACATCATTAATGTCTTCTTTAAAGTTTGGCTTTATAAGAAAACTCATCGAACACCCATTACTCCACGAGTTCTCAGTTTGAATTGGGCTTGATGATGGAAATTAGTAGGAGAAATGGAGAGTAACCGTAATGATATTTTGATATTTTCTCTGTTTATGTTTGCAAAGAAGATTTGGGAACCATTAGAATTGACCAGGTAAACACTTTGTTTTGGGGTAGCTGGTAAGATTGGAAATTTTGTTATTCTTATGTTAATTCAAATTCCATAATGTCTATGTACCATTCTTTGTTCTCAAATTTTGGATTGAATCTCCAGTTCTTGACATTCTGTAACTGTTGGTTTGGTGCTTTTATTAAATTGATCTATGTTGGACATTTTAAAGCTTGATTAAAGATGCCTGAAAGAAGTTCTTTAAAGAAGAATACAAACATACAACTTGAAGAAACCTCCTCTGGTTCAAAAAAGGCTAAAGCCTCTTCTGCTTCGAAGAAACATAGCAATGAAATTGATAAAATTTTCTCTGGAAAGAAGAGGAAGAACCCTGATCAACAGCCCAATAAAACTGTTGCTGAGGATCCAAAACCATTGAAGAAGAAGCAGAAGAAGAGTAGAGAAGAGACAAAGGGAAATTTTGCTGATCCACCAGCTAAATCTCGAAGGAAAACAGAAGATGGGTTCACCATATACACAGAAGAAGAATTGGGTATAAATAATGGTAACGCTGGTGGTACCTCACTTTGCCCTTTTGATTGTGATTGTTGCTTCTAATGACGAACTTTAAGATTTTAGAACGTTTTGTCTCTCTTTCCCGGAATTTTATTTGGAGGGATGATTTTTGACTACTTAATCTTCTTCTTTGTGTTCTGGTGCTTGATGACATGAATTAAACCCTCAATTTTTTTTACAAGTTAATGAAATCCTATACTAGTGTCTACTTTTCTATCTGAGATAGATCTCAAACTGTTATGGATCAATATGTGAGCATGATATTTGTCATATGTGACTTATAAGGATTGCAATTTTAATCTGTCATCCGGTATCTCTGTTTATGTTCACTTGCAAAATTGACGTCTATGACCTGGATTCTCTTTTTCTTGGGTTGAGATGGAGCTCTAACCTGTATTGTGATGATTCTATTCCAAATAATAGCAAACCATACTTTTGCTATGCTATGAAATTCCAAGAACCTAAATTGGCCGTGGCTTGCACTTCAACTTCACTTTCTTTACTAGTAAACATGTCTTAAGTCAGAAATTGCTTATCGAATCTGGCTATAAAGTTCTTGTGAAGAGCATGTAATGTCTTTAAGCAACCGGAAACTGTTATTAGAGAGGTGTTTTATTCTATCAACATTGAAGACTCTTGTGGCCAATGATTCATTCAGAGGTCAAAATGTGAGATGAAAAGACTAACCACTGGAATCGAGATCCAGATCAATTATCAAACTTCTAGCCTCCTCACTCCACAGCCAAACCTATTGTCTCAAGATAACCTAATCCACACCCTTTGATTTGAAAGATCCAAGTTTTAGATAGACATACCTTTCACAAAATTTAGATCAAAATTCCTACCTGACTCGAAAGGTGAATATCACATGATATATATTGGACGATCTATCAGAGCTGGTTCACTTGCTTGAGATTGACTATTTGGATGTACCCTGAGTTGCTCGAGCATTGTTCTCTTGCTCGTGATCATTGTATCAGAATTCAACCCTAATTACTTGCATGGGCAAAACAGTTCTTATTTAACTGGATATCTTCTGAAAAAGCTAAATTGACTTTTTAATGAAACGTACACTTATCAAGGCATGCTAAGACCAACTTCTGTCTCTCATAATTCATGTTTTTCTTGTCTTACACCTATCCAATGTAAATACCTGATGTTTTGGAATAGCAGAGATGCCAGACAAGGTTGATGACATGGAAAATTGTCTTCTTCTGATGATGCTTCACATTGTTGGATACCATAGGAAGCAGAGAAATTTCTCTAATTCTTGTGATTTATAATATATAACATCCTACAGAAGAACTGACTGGAGATGCTATGCATCAGTCTCTGGGGCGTGCTAGCCATAAAGAACTGAGTGCCCGGAGACGCGATTTATAATCATCAATGACGAGAAACGCTCGAGCCACCTGTCGAGTAGTCAAAACTCGAAGCATTTGTTGCAAAGTTTGCTGCCGTAAGAGATCAGCCTGAAAGAACAAATGACAGATTACAGGTTTATCCAAGCCATTTCTGTACAGAAACCATGAATAATCAAAATCCAGTTTCTTTGGTCAACAAAATGTTTACTTGATGGAGGAAGTTCTCCAGTGTTGCTAATTTCCCGATTGCAATCGCCATTTGGCCAATGTAATCAGAAACATTCCCTGAGCCTTCAGGGCCTAGAGAAGCAGATGAAAGTGTATCTACAAGTGACTGTTGCAAGGCTTCCATTCCTTGAGATAAGGCATCTTCAGCTTGTTGGGATGACTGCTGCAGATTGCATATGCCCATCAATTGTTGATCTGTTAGGGGTTCAAGATGGCTTCCCAGTAGCTGAATTTATGGAAAAACTTAAAAGTAAATCAACTAAAACAGGTTTGGAAATTCAAGAAAACATTGAACAGTCAATCACCTTCATAACTTCTGAAGAACGAAATCCACCCAACCACATGAAACACCTCTCTGCAGGTGTCTTCCACATGCCTGAAAGGATGTGAAAAACATCAGCCTTTGCACCAACGCTCTTTAGCCGAAACACTTCATTGTAATGTGCCATTACGCCGTCGACAAGAACACGTAATTCATTGTCATTGACATGAGAATTGACGGCTGATCTAAGGTCACAAATTAGCCGATGATGTTCATCCAGCCACCGAGCATAGTCCGTGTCAAATGCTAAGGCTCCTGAAAGTATATCATTCATGTTTAACTCCAGAACCCCAGAATACAGTATCCTCAAATTCATTCTTCAATTACAGGCATTCTCATTTGTCCTTGGACTATGTTTTTAAGACCTTAAGACCCAAAGCTAATATAACAAATCGTGTACCGTTACCATTACCAACTATTGAATGGCCATGATCCCCTGAATAACCACTGGCAATGAAGACTCCCTGCAGTGAAAAATTACAAATCCGTGAAGAAAGAAAAATGGCCTCATATTAACCAAGGGTTTTGAGAAAGTTCGGGAGGAAATTAGAACGAGTCTAAGTGACTGTATACAACTAAAATATCATCTTTTTATATATAACTCACTTTATCTTTATGTTTCTTTTAAATGTGATATTTCCGACATATCTATACCTGTTGGCGAGCTCGTTGGAGTTCTTGCTCTAATTGTGTAAGCTTGAGCCGACTTTTCTCGAGCTGCTGCACATATGCCTATCCAAAACCAAAACCTATAAATGATCCAAATGTATTAACTCAAAACATCCATTAATACCAATTCAACCATACCAAATTTTGATCAGAAACCAAAGAAACACCAAAAATGGTCATATTGAAACACTTCAGAAATTGGCAAATCAAGTGCTAAGCGGTCAAAGTTATTCATTTGACACAAAGGGTTATTGTCACAGAAGCTAGAGAGAACCATTACTTTCTTCCTCAGTCGACTTTTTCTGGCTGCTTCTCGATTCTGTGCCAGCCTTCTCAGAATCTGTAAAAGAGATACAATCTAATACGTATTAGAACATAAACTCTAATTGTCCCTGCTCACAGTTTTCAAAAAACAAGCATTTTGTCAAATACCTTTTGATCATCCTGTTTTGTCTTGGACTGACCCTGAGAATCAACCACCATTACTGTACCACCCTGACCTCCATGAACCTAAGTTTCAAGAATCACAAATCAGAAATATTTACAGAGGAGTAAAAGACATTAAGAATACAAAAAAGAAAATCACAAACCTGGTTCTTCTCATCAATGTCAATATCTGTTGAAGTGTCAGTGTGTTGGCTGTGCGAGATACCAACTCCTGTCACATTGTGGTACATGTATTGTCCAGTGTCCAAACACTCATTCCCTGTAGTTCCCATCTCTGAGGACCCAATACTCTAACAAATGAAACCCATAAATGAAATTACATTAATCATAAGACCCACAACACAGCATCGTAAGAGGAGAGAGTTTAGATGAAGCTACCGTGTTCAAGACAGTAGCGTAGTGTAAGTTGCTGGACATAACAGAGACATTTCTGGATTTTAAACTGAACATGGAGCCTATACATTGATTAAAACCTGTAGTAGTCAGCCAAGTATAAGAATATATAGCAAAATATGGGGACAGAGAGATGATACTTGGATTTAAATTAACAGCATCTTCTTCGTGATGGAAAGTTGAAGCAGATTGATCAAGAAGCTCTCCAAGATCCGTAAAACGCGTCAGGTTTCTACAATCATCTTCTCCTCTGTACTACCAGAAAACAGAGCAAGAAGGTGAAGCAATGCGAGAAAAGCAAACATTTTTCTTCTTCTACACAACACATACAAACTTTTTCTCGAGAACCCACCAGCAAAGCTAAATCACAAAGCAAAAACAACCCAAAACAGATCCACAGAAGTAGAGATGAACAAGCAGTACCTGATGAAGAAAGAAGCAGGGTGATAATACATTTCAGGGTGAGGAATGGTGGCTTCTTTGAAGCTTTGCATGTTCCAAGAAAAATAAAAAAAGAGAAAAGCTTGATGATGTCTCGTAAAAATGGAGTCTGAAGTTGGAGAAAAACGTGCGATACAGAGCAAGAGGCCAAAGAAAATCTTGTTATGATCTTTGGTGAGAGAAGATAGCGTATCAACAGAAAGAAAAAGAGTGTCAGCACCAGAAGGGATTCTCTTTTTATGATTATTGCATTCTGACTTGGGATTTTAGTTTCCCAATACATTTCTCAGAAGATCCATTTCACTCCCTTTTTTCTTTTCTTTTATTCTTGGTTAAGATCAAGTCATCAACTTGCAATAGAATGTTACTTAACCCAAAACGAATCATCAAGAGAACTTCAGTTTCCAATATCAGAATATATGATAATACAAACGTCTTGGTATATCAAGGAAACCAGTGTCTCGAGTAGTGTTAAGGCACTCGCAACCCTCTACGCGTATGAACTTCACCTTAGTCAGACTTAAAATTTTTGAGTGCAACTCTAAGGCAAAGGTGAGGTGGTAAAAGGCTTTTTTTGTTTAAGTAAAGTTGTGGGTTTGAACCGCTTTTATGTATGCAACCGTTTAAAATTTGAAATTAGAGCTTTGTCTCTTGCAAGGGATCTACTCGATTTGAGTGCAGATTAGTCTAGATGTGGATAACTTAAAGGTGTCTTCCCATAATTGGGACCCTCCTAAGATATCTCGTGAGAAACTAAAAAAAATTAATGAATAAAATAGAATAAAATAGTTTATAATAGAATGAAACGTAAATGGATGTATTATTAGAAAATTATTATTTGAAAAAGATGAAATGATTTATAGTGTAATACAGTAAAATATTGTTTAAATAAATGATTTATAATGTAAAATTATGTAAAGTTATTTATCATTTTATATTTCATTATAAACTTCTCAAATCAAAGGTTTTTTTTTTACCCACGAGGTGTCTCAATAGGATTTCAACTATAGGAACTGTTTTAAGATAAAATTAGATATACTGTAATATAAAATTCTCTTTTTCCATCTAATTTCATTATAAATCATCATTCTAAACAATAAAATAATATTACATCACATTCCATTAATAAATTCTTAACTGAACATACCCTAAGTTCATCGTTTAATATTCATTATCTTACACTCGGATAGATATGAGTGAAGTTTTGACTCCAACTCCAATTTATTTCTCTTTGGCCTCTTTTAGAAGTAACATTGTGTATTTTCATATTAATTCTTTGTCTAATTTCTCTCTTTCTTAAAAGCTTGACTCTTTAATAAGTTTATTTCTATATGTAAAGATATAAGTATGTTTTGTACTTACCTTTGTACAAAGATTTTGTGCATCAGAAACTCTCAAATGTACGATCTTATTTGAGTTATAAGTTATACAAGAAGGATCGGTAAGTTTAGATTTTTAAGAGACAAGTCTTGAAAGTTGACGTCTATTGAAAAAAAGAGTTTGTGTCTCGATTAATATACCTAGGTTTTAATTGTGTATCTTAAAGCTCTTATAGAAGTTTGCTCTATCATATTGTGGATGGTTTGCTATTATCCTCGTAACTTAATTCTGAGATTTTTATTATATTTATTAATTTTGCATATATTCATAAGGTCTAAGATTATATAATTTAAACTCTAAAAAATTTTATATTATAAAAATAAATAAATAACTAAAAGAATATGATGTGATTAAATGAAAAAAACCCTTATAAATATGCAAAAAGAAGTTTTTATAAAATTAACTTAAATTATAAAATTATCTACTTAATTCAATTTAACTTAAAAATGAATTAATTTTTAGGTTCTGGAGAGTGAAGGTTTTGTACAACTTGCTCTTAAATGCAAAGAGGCTTGCTTGAAAGGAACCACTCTGTACAACATCTCTGTCCGCACTTAGGACAGTCTGTGTCAGGACACTAACCTATGTATGTACGTATGTATATACATATATGTAAACAAATATAATAGTTTTAAATATATATATATATATATATTATTGTGAAGATGATGATGTCAGCTCTGGTGTTTACTTAGGGGGAGAGTTTTGATTCCTTTTCACTTGGAGTCCTTCTTTTTATGTTTCTTGTTCTGAAACGACCCCATCATTTCATGGTGGCAGGTTTTTACACTTTGCCCCATCAATCACTTCACAGAAACAATGAAGATTTAGATAAGTAGTCATGGCAGGTGGGGCTCAGTTTCAGTTGGGGC
>JANVCL010000001.1:445765-461764 GCA_026546855.1 Erythroxylum incrassatum
GTTGAAATATTGAAGGAAACGAGTTATTATCGCTTAAGCTTCAAAATCTAATGGAAGATTAACGTCTTAGTACCTTTCGCGCCTACTACTAGGGGTAAGCCAGTGTTGGCATGCTTGCTTTGGTCATCCTTCGCTGATTCTCTTCCTCGTCGCCTCACAATCGCTAACCCTAATTTGGAAATGTTTTTGGAGTCACTGGAAAGCCAATGGCCGTTTTGCTCTACCGATTTTTGTTACTTCAAACGCTTATCGTTTTGGTTTAATTTGGGATTTAGTGTGTACGCTATCGTTTCCTCATTGTTTTGGAGCTTGAGGCTCTTTGTATTTTTCCCCTCTGTATTATACCCATCTTCAATGAGAATTTTTTTAATTTCTCAACAAAAAAAACCTTAGCTCAACTTAAAGTCTAAAAATTATAAGAGAGTGAGGATTGCAATTGGCGAGCTCAAGTTCGAGTGTAACTCGATTATTTTTTATTTTAAAATCTTAAACACTATGAATCCTTCAAGTTTTGAATTAGTCTAAGTTAGACAATTCGAACTTAACTTGAAATAAATTTTAATAAAAACTCAAAATATGCTCGAGGCTTGATCAAACCAAGCCAGTTTATGGACTTCGAGTCGGACTTAGTTGTCAAGCCTAATGAGATATATATATCTTTTAATTAGAAATTACAAGTTCTTGAACAGTAGCTGAATTTGACTGAGAGTGTATGGGATGTTACTGAGAACGAATTGGGTTAAAAAACACAGATAGAATCAAGTCAAGAAAGGATTAGACTGAACCCAGGAGGAAGGAAGTCGTAAGAGTACGTACGAACTGTGTAGAGAGAGAGAGGACTGGCAGTGACACAGTATCAAGTACGATCTGTGTGACAAATCAAAGGGGCGGCCATGAAGTCTCATTACGAGCTTTCTTATCTTTTCCAAGCTTTCCTTTCTCATACAACACGAAGAATTTGCAAGCTTTGCTTTATCTTTCCCACATTCATGTCACAAATGTGCCAAATATCACAAGGCACAGCCATGCGTGAGCTACAGTCACTTTTTTGTACTTTCGTGGGCATGTGTCATTCAAGAACAAATACATACACAAGGAATATTATATATATATATATAGAAATTAAAATAAAATTTGATTTATTGAGTTTGCCCCGATAATTTCCTTTTGTATTGTTGACAATAATATAAATTTAAGGGTAATCTCTTAAATTCGGTTTGAAACCATTAAATGAAATTTAAATTAATAATTTAAGATAATTATAATAAATTATTAGTTAAAGTTATATTTAATAATTTCGATTTGAGTTCAAGAACTATATTGGATCCTTAAGTAAGCAATATTTGATTAGTCGACGTGTGATGATCATATTTTATTATTTTTAATCAAAATATAAGAAAATAAGAAAATGATTTGAAATATCCAACCTGAGCCGAATCCAATCGAGCTTAGGCATCCTAAAATTGGACTTGAGGCCAATTAGGTTTAAACAACCTCAAGTTTTACCTAAACTTGAATTTTTATTTTTAATTCAAAATAAAAATAACTTAGTTTAATTCAAAATAACGTTATTTTTTATAATTTTCAAATTGTGAGTCCGATCACGTTAAAATTGAACACTTCTAATTTGAATAATTTAAAAAAATTTAAAATAAAAAATTTAGATTTAACCTACCATTAACTTTAGATCAGGCCGAATCGAGTCCGAACTTTTTGCCATCTCTAATAACAAGTAAAGTTGGTAATCAAATTATTAGAATCTAACTCGTATTAACATTAATCTGAAAATATTAAAAATATAACATTATATTATAGAAAATGATACAATTTTTAAAAATTATTGTTATCTTGGTATATGCTAAGCTTAACCCAATTGTTGTCTGGAACTAGAACTACCGTATCTTGAATCAGCAGCCATTAATGACACTCAACATTACAAACTTTTTCTCTTTCTCTTAGCTCCAATTTTATTGGAAATTTAGCTTTTCCTTGTCACTACACTGTTGCTGTCTGTCAACTTCTCTGTAAAAATAAACAAAAGTAGAGAGGTTTTCGAGTCACGCTCACGCCTTCTCTCTACAGTTAACGTTGTTTAAATGTCTTATGTCTAAACTCTGAAAGTCTCTTATCACTTTTGCTTTGGTAAGGGAGAGGGAGAGAGAGCGAGAAAGAGAAGGCACAGAGAGTATAGTAAGTGACTCGAAAACCGATCGTTGAGTTCGATAGTGAGAGTAGTGTCAATGTTTAAGTGTTAGTGATGTTAGGTTTTTGTTAGTTTTCCCTCTCAACTCTCCTTCATTCACGGTCTTTTGTCGTCTCCATGTCTTTCACTTTCTTTCTTGCTTTTTCCTCAGAAACAAACACCACCTTGTAATAATCTAAAGAAAATAGGTTGAAAGAAGTATATTCTTGAAGTTTAAGAAGGTTAGTTACTATACAATTTGTTCTTATTATTTTTAGTTATGTCTTAAAATAAGGATTTTTTTAAATAGAAAATTTTAAAATTTGAACTTAAAATTAGGATTTAAAAATTAGAAAATTTAAATTTTCTTTTATAAAATCCTTATTTTATGCTCAAATTTTAAAATTTTCTAAGACAGAATTAAAAAATAATAACAAAATATATAGTAACAAAAGTCAGTTTTTAAACTTGAATCTAACAAATTAAATTTAATTTAAAATAATAATTTAAGTCAATTTAATTAGTTTAATTTGAGTTTGATAAATGAATTAAATCAACATATGTCATCCAATGATTGAAAAACTCAATCTGTTAGCCGGTTTAACAGTAAAACTTTGAATCATCTAACTTTTCGTTCATTTTTCAATTTTTCACTTTAATTTATTTTAATATCTTTTGTTATTAGAGATGGATCCAGAATTTTTTTAAACATGGGCAAACTATTTAAAGTACTCTTATATTATTGTATTTTTTTGAGTGAGAGCAAAATATTTAAAATTTTCTAATTTTCTTTTTTAAAAAATCCTTATTTAAAGTTCAAAATTTAAAAATTTCTTCTAAATTTCTTTTTTTAATCCTTGTTTTAAGTTCAAAATTTAAAAATTTCTAAGACATAATTAAAAAATATATAGAACTAAGTCACTTTTAAACTTGAATCTAACAAACTAAATTAAATTTAAAATAATAGTTATAATAATTTAATAATTTAAGTCAATTTTAATTAGTTTAATTTGAGTTTAAAAACTGAATTAAATCAACATGTCATCCAATGATTAAAAAATTCAATCTGTTTAGCCGATTTAACAATAAAAATTTTGAATTATTTAACTTTTATTTCATTTTTAACTTTTCAGTTCGAGTTACTTTAATATCTCATGTTATTAAAAATCGATCAATTTATTAATTAATCGGTTAATTTTTGTAAATTAATAAGGTCTTATAAATCAAAAGTTCATTTAATAATCATTTTTAATTAGATTTCAAAATTTTCTATAATTAAGAACAATATCTTTTAAACTATTTAAAATTCTCTAATTTTATTTAATCTTTAGCAAATTTTATGACAATCTAATACCGGTTAAATTTTTTAAACCTTAAATATTTTGTCTTATCAGTTTAACTTCTATTTCAGTTTTTAAAACATTAACGGTAACAATAATTGATTGGTTTATGCATGATGTTAAATTTTATAGTTATTTTTAAAATAAATCAAGAGAAATATTTTTTAAAAATAAAAAAATAAAAAAGTAAAAACCTTGGCCTGCAGGTCATTACTCTACATATTTATAATCTTTTTCGTCTGCTCCTACTTATATCCCAGAAGCAATCTCTCTTTGCTCTTACACTCTCTACCTTTGCTTTTCTCTATAATCTTACACAATCACCATGCAAACTCCTTCTTTTTCTTGCATATCCTCCAGTGAAAGCGGCTTTTTAGAAGCTGACCATGAACAAGAATACGAAGATTCTCTCTTTCTTTCGCTTGGTCCTCCTGGACAATACAGAACCAGATTCTCTAACTACAGTCATGTCAACTCCAACCAACAGACTCGCAACATTAATGTTAACCTCCACGAAAGCCATGTCAATGAGAGTGGTGTAAGCGTAACAGTTGCTCTTCATCTTGGTCCTTCAGAATCTGGAGCTAGTTTCAGAGGCAGTGATCCTCAGCTCAAGAAAGGACAGTACTGGATTCCTTCCCCGGCACAGATACTTGTAGGACCGACACAGTTCTCTTGCACTGTCTGCAACAAGACATTCAATAGATACAACAACATGCAGGTTGCTTAATGATTATAATTTATTTGATTCACTCCATCAACACGCACATATAGGTCCTTTTTTTTTTGGATTTTTTAAGGTTATATACATTTTGTGTATCCGTATCCTTTGGTTTATCTGCAGATGCATATGTGGGGACATGGGTCACAATATCGAAAAGGACCAGAGTCATTAAGAGGAACAAAACCAACTTCTTCTTTGTTAAGACTGCCATGTTATTGTTGTGCTGAGGGGTGCAAGAACAACATAGATCACCCAAGGTCAAGGCCATTGAAGGACTTCAGGACTCTGCAGACACATTACAAGAGAAAGCATGGGGTGAAGCCATTTGAATGTAGAAAATGCAGCAAGACATTTGCAGTTCGCGGGGATTGGAGGACACACGAGAAGAACTGCGGTAAGCTTTGGTTTTGCATTTGTGGGTCTGATTTTAAACACAAGAGGTCTCTGAAAGACCATGTTCGAGCTTTTGGAGATGGTCATGCTCCTCATACTTTTGAAACATGTGAAGTTGAAGAAGAAGAAGAACAAGAAGAAGAAGAATGGCAATGACTGTGTTCTTCTAGTTTGTCTAATGCATGTCTATAATGTGTGTGAAGAGAGAGTGGTGTTGAGAGAAGAAGAAGACAAACAGTACAGTGAAAACCATGGTTGTCCTATGGCATTATTGCATTAAATGTTTCAAGTGTTAGCTCGATTATCTAATTAAAGAACGTCTCACTTTGGTTCTGAATTCTGATCTTCAACTTTTCTTTTCTATGGTTAAAGAGAAGAAGGTGGTCAAGTAAGTAAAATTCAGAGCATACAGACATGTACAGTAAGTCACAGATTCTACTGTTCATACTTCATAGCTTTGAAACTCCTTTTCACAATCAAAAAGTTCCATACACATCACACCGAGAGAGTGCATGAGATCAGAAAGAAAAGGAGAGAAGATAGAGATGGGCTTATCAGTGACTCTAAGTCTGAGCTGAGTTAATACATAACACTTTTGATCGAGTCGGGCTCTATATATGTCAGATCAGTAGAGTGAGTGAGTGAGAAAGTGAGCTTAAAGGGACCACTGATCTGTTGCTGCTTTTGGGGTTTCACCCAAAAAACTGCCTTTTTTCTCGATTTTCAGACCAACTATAAACCAATATTTTCAATACAGCTTCAACCCATCTGATCTTTGCTAATTTCATCATCACCCCCAAGCTTTTCTGTTTGGCCTTTATCTACTTTCTATCTCATTTTATATCCTTTTTTGTGCAGTCTCCCAATTCTCTTTTTCCATGCATAAATCATGCATAGATCGGATTTGGGTCACCTCTAATTCAGCCTTATCTTGTTTGGAGTCCAAACTAAAATGATAATGATATGATTTAGTTTAATGGACTGAAACAAATTGTTTTGCAAGCTAGATAGAACTCTTCAAATTAAATTAGATCTATTCTCTGAATTCAATAAAGGTGTTCAGACTAAATTAGATATATTCTCTGAACCAAGGTTCAACGTAAGGTTATATTTGATTAGACGTAAGTTTTTAATAAAATAGAATGATTTATAAAAAAATAGAATGTAAATAAATGTAATATTAGAAATTTGTTGTTTCAGAGGAATAGAATGGTTCACAATGTAATGTAGAGAAATGTTGTTTGGATGAATGGTTTGTAATGTAATATAGTGTAGTTATTTATCATTTTATATTCCATCACAAACCTCCTAAGTCGAAGATTTTTTATTTTTACTGTTTAAGATGGAATGAGATATAATATGAAACCCTGTTCTTCTATCTTATTCTATTCAATTCCATTATAAACTCTCATTCGAAATGATAAAATAATACTACGTTCCATTCCATTAATAAACCTCAACTAAACATAGTCTAAGTCTAATCAATTTAAAATGGGTTCAATTGAATGTAATTTTCTAACTGGAACAATATATATACAGAAAATGGGGTAACAAATGAAAAATAAATAACTTTTAAGGAGTTTTTAAATTTATTGCTAAACTTTTTAAAATTTATAATTTAGTGGTTAACATCTTAAATATTACATAAATATTCATTTGTTTGTCACGTTAGTAAAAATAATATTTTGACCTAATTTGTGTGAATTTGTAAAGTTAATTATTAAATAAAATTTAACACTAAATTGAGAAAATCTCAAAAAAAATTATACAATTTTTAATATTATATCTCTATATAAAAAATATAATGACAAAATATTAATTTACTTTGTACATTCGATGATTTATATTTATGTAATTAGAGGAAAATAAAAGTCCTAAAGTCAAAGCAACCTTATATATAAAGTTTAAAATTTACGTACTCTTGCCTATATGCTTCCAATATAAAGTTTAAAGTGAACAAATCATTACCTCATTATCATACAAAAATATACATATAAATCTACTAATTGCACTTATATATATATATAAAGCTACCAATCCACATGGTTCTCCAATTTGCAGAGTTTGAGGAGGGTTGGGCTGGGGTCATAATGTACACAACCTTATAAAAAAATTGCTTCCATAATTTAAACCTTTAACCTTATAGTTACAAAGAAACAATTAGTTTATATATACATGTACGTCGATGAGCCGGGTTAAGCTTGGTTAGGAGCGTTCTAGGCTTAGCCTGGCAAGTGATTGGATGGCCCACGAGTGGGCTGGCCTGGCCTCATTTTGACAAAATAATGTTGTTTTTAATGTTTCGGTTGGGCTACGAGTTAAGTTGAGACGGGCCGTGTTCATTTTTGACAAAAATGACGTCGTTTTTAATATTTCAGTCGAACCACAAGCTAAGTTAAGACGGGTCATGTTTGGCCTAGCTCATCCGATGGCCCGAAAAACTCGAGCTGACCAAAATTGACATCCCTTAATATATATATACATATATATATTAAATTTTTTAACACATTAAAAAAAAGTTTTTAAATTAAATTATAAAATTATTTTTGATCATTTTTAAGATTGATAATTAGAAAGTCTCTTTTACTCTTCATATTTTTATTCCTAGTTCCTCACTATTAATTTAATCACTAAAGGACATGAAGCCATCATGATTAGGGTAGTAATTATGTCCTTTCAATGTGAAATATAAACAAATAAATGGTGCCAACCTGTGTAATTATTTATTAATATTCCCTTAATCACACACTAATCTCCATCATTAAAAAAAGAAGTGAAAGCAAAAAAAACAAGACAACGTCAAAAAGACCACATGATTCTTGAAAGAAAAAAAAACCGAAACTTTGCTAATTCCAGACCATAACCATCAATTAGTAAAGTTTCGAATAGTCCCCTGAGGCTCGGTGGCCTTGGCCGCCGGTGCTGGTTCAACGGTCGTCGACGGTGGCACTGGATTTCCCAGAAGCTCAGCCGGCAAATCAGCTATGCCCTTCAAGTAAAAAGTGTAGAAAAGCTTGAAAGGGAACACAATTTGATGCAACTTCACTTGACCGTACACACCTTCAAAGATACCAGAACCTCCGGTCACAGCCAAGTACGTGTCTTGATATGTCAGATACGATCCTTGTACTGATATGTGACCATAGTCACCGAAGTAGAAGCTGTAGATTGCCTCGTACCTGTCACCTTTCTTTTCTGGTACGTGTTGGATTAGTACACACAGACCTGCAGTTATGCCTAGTCGTCTCTGCAAGTCTCCCGTGTAGAGCTTGTTCGTAAAAGGCACAAGATCGCCGAGTGAGTTCTGCTGTTTCTGACTCAGTTTCAGCACTGCTGGGCTGCCTCTGTCCCGCTCGTTGATTTCGTACACATTTAGTTCTTGAACTTTGACTGAAAAAGATTCAAACTTTCCAGTGTTAGAAACCAAAAAAAGGATATAACTTTATGGGATGACTGGTGTTGAGAAGATTAACCATGGGTTCTTCATATTGATCTAAGAGAATCACTTACTCGGTTTTGGAGGAGATTCTGGTGGAGGCTTGGGCTTGTTGAAGAAGAAAGCTTTCGTTGAGCTGTATCTTCTGCTCAAGCAAAGAGTTTGATTATTAGTTGCAGAGATCAGTTTTTGGTTCTGGGTTGTTGCGAAAGCTTCTGAATGAGTGAAACCCAACTGCTTATGGGATTGAGATTTAGTAGTTTGGAGTTTCAGAGAAGAGAAAGTTGCTTTAACAAAAGTTGTTGAAGCCATTGGGAGACGATGGAATTTGGGAAAGTTGATGGAGAGGTGTTAAAGAGTATATTCAGATGAGGGACAACTCAGAAGTAGAAAGTATGTTTGAGCAAGTCTATATATGACTTTTCAAGTATTTCTCAATGATCACGTGTGATTTTACTCTTTCTTTTTTTAATGTTAAAAGAGCAAAGTTTGGTGGCTAAGGTGTTCAAATGAACCTAACAAATCTAGAAAATGAAGTGTCTAAATCAGTGTATATAATGGTATATTTACTTATTCTAACATTAAATTAGGAAATCATCCATTATAGCTTTCAAGATTGCATCAGGAAGGTGATTAAAGAGGCGTAAATTCGTTAAAATAACTTATTTAAAATACATAATTTACAAAAATAAAAGCTTTTCTCAAAATAGTTGTTCTGGTTTGATCATTCATTTACATATAAAAAAGGTCTCCGGATCCCTTAATCAAGACAAAAAAGCAATGTTAGGTCTCAATAATACTTGGATCAATATTACGTATTTCCAAAGATTTAATCCGAATAACTTCTGTTGATTCTCCTATCAGAAAAACTTAAATGATGATAATCTGGAGGATTGAAAATATGAAAAAAAAAATGGACTGGCCGGTGAAGAATAGTTGGCAGGGACTCAGCTATTTTCTTTTACATTCTTTTATATCAATCAACTACTAAATTCTAATCTTGAAAGAGTCCAAACCCAACCACCTACCTTGTGTTCCTGTTGAATGTTGAGCCTTTGAGAGACCTCAATTTCAGTTTTTTCAGAATTTTGTTAAAAGGAAGGTGGTTTCTACTATTTCTTGAGTAGACAAACTCAAGGGACTAGGAACTGATTTGTCAGGTGTTGGTACAAGACTTTAATAAACGCTCAGCTAGAGTTGAAGCCGACCAAGTTGCCATTTAGAATCAAAAACTCAAGACAAAAGCCAAAACTTTCCAGGAATGCTGTTAGAATCTTCATATAAGGGATCAACTGTGTTAAGTCATTCACTCTGCGCAAAACTACAGTAACAAACTTGGTTAACATTATAAACAGGTAATCAGTGCATAAAGGACGGCTAGAATATCGATAAAGTTACAGTTGCTAGATTTGCAAAAAGAATGAAAATCATTAGCTAGCTTGGCTAGTTCGTGATGGCTTTCTCTAATACTAAGGTAAGCCACATTCAGAAGGAGACATGTAGTTGTGTTGCCAAATCCAACTGAGAACTCCTAACATTAAACTCGAACGGAGATAAACTGATGCTGCAAGTAGTAAGATCAGCCAATACGAAATGCAAATCCCCCGAAAAAAGAACAACAGCGAGGTAGAACAGAAATAGTTGCAGAGGTATCTATCTTGGATGTGAACCAACAGCTCAATAATAAGTACACGTATGCTGAAAGTAATCATGAAACTTTACAGTTCACAATAAGAATGGTATGCTCAACAATTGAATAAGTATATCCATTTTCAGGTTAATTTTTCAGTTTCCCCTTTAAAATACCAGAAGAAAATGACTCCCAAGACTAAAGCATATGTGATTCAAGAGAAGTGCTGGCATGATGTAAGTTGATTGTGTTTCAAATGCTTTCTCTTTGCTAATTATATATCATTGCATAAGTAATGCTAGCTTTTCTTTGTTTGTTTTCAATGTTGTGGGATCCATAAGTTAATAAACTAAAACCCTGATCTCATCCCTAGATGAATTGCAAGAACAACAGAACTCATGCCTAGGATGTTGACAACCTTTCCACCCGACAACACCCTTTACAAATCGAGCAAATTACTGTGAACTAGTGTGTAAAATTTTTAATGATGAACTAATTGGTTTAGAGTAAGAAAGTTAACTTCAAAATGGTATGTCCCGAAAATCCTACCAAAAACTGAGTAGAAATGCGTACTTTGTAAGTGGGAATTTGTGGAGTTGCTGTTGTCATGTTCTTCAAATTGCCTTTTGAGGCAATTCTGTAATGATAGACAGTTCTGTTTCACATCTATATACATAATGAATAAATTAAGTGTAAGAGAAAAATGGAAGTGAGCACCTCACCCCGAAATGATAGCGCAAAAATGGGCAAACATGCATTAATGATCAAGGCCAGAACTGTTTACCGACATAATGTTAACATTTTGTTAAAATTTCTGCTCCAGTTTTTGTAATTAAAATGGTATGCTCAAACTGTGCAGCAGGACTGCCATCAGCTGTCACAGTCGTCCAGTTATCAGGCCATGTAACACACTCAATGCTTCCCATTGTAAGAATAGGTTCTGCAGTAGAAGATGAAAGAGAAAATGATATTTCGATATAAATGTCAGATATAGCAACAATTTACTTTTAAGTATTAACGGTGAATGAAAATGTAGAGAAAGAGGAGGCACATCTTTATGGATAAATGTCTGCAGTTTTTTTACTAGAAGTTTAGAAATGTCAATAAGCTTCAATCAAGTCAGACAAATAACAAGAAGCTGTGAGACAAATGAAAGGTACCAAATACTTGATGTTGGAGTAGCTATAACATATGTGATAGATTGGTTGGTCCTTCATTGTCATCAAAACACTATGGCTCTCTTTACATGGAGCATTTGTGGGGCGTTGACAACCTCGTCAGAGAGGAAATATTGCGTATAGAGCCTTATGCAACAAAGATACTTGGAAAACAAAAACCGCTCTAGAGAACACTCCTCATCAAAGACAGTAAACTTCATTGATGCTGTGCTAATACGATTTTAGCTTATCATTATGCTACAGAACTTAGTCAACTTCCAGTGGAGAAATTTTACAAGTTCTTACTTAAAGCAACGAAAGTAGAGAGAGGGATTTACTTAAGTGATCCAAAGGTCACATATGCACTCTTGTGGAGAGCTCAAAACAAGAAAGAGGGAGAAAAATGGAAAGAGCTGTGAGCAAGTTTGTCTCCCAAAAAAAATGCTTTTCAGGGATAGAAAGACTGGGATGAACTCACCAATCGTAAACGTTTGACCTTCAACCATAACCCCAGGTCTTTCATTACCTGTACGAAAAATCATGAACAAAAATAGCAATCAACTAACAAGAAATAATAAAAAGTAAGAAGTAACATTCAAATGTAACTTATATCAACAATTGGTCTATTGCATAGGCAAATTTTTTGCACTTCAAAAGCATCAAGATCAAAAGGAAAGTACAAGTGAGAGTAAATAAACCATACTTACGATGATGTATGATTATGGGTTCAGAATGAAATATAGGCCCTACACCATGCCCGACAAACCGCTCAACCACTCCATAACCATATTTTTCAGCATGCTCACTGTGACAACATTATGATAAGAGTAATAACATCACAATGAGACAATCATCAGAATCCCGTAATCTCATTATGTACAATGCAAAGAAAACAAGTTTCAGCAAATTTTAACTGCTTGCCAACTTTTTCCGCAATACATATCACAAAGAATGAAATGGCGAGAATGTATTCAGATAACTGTTCTACTTTGTGCAGAAACATCAAGAATATATTCAGCTACCTGATATACTTGTATGATATCTTTATAAAGATATATTCCAGAACAAGAAGCTTTATGAGGAATTTATCCAAGTATTTGAACCACTCATCAATTAGATGAATACTTCATGGAAGTGCAAAAACTTCGAAAATCATTCCCTCATTAAGTTGGATAGTTTAGCTAGGGTGCAATCATGGTTTTCCTTGGCAAGAGCGAAATATACTTTCTCACCTTCACAATTTCAGAGCTAATAACAAAAAGACAGAACTACCTTATTCTCTTTCCAATTTTCTTGAAACTAGCACCATCTTTGCAAACAGCTATGCCTTTTTCCAAGCACTCTTCAGTAGCCTGCCACAGCATAAACCATGAAGTCAGAGAGTGACAAGATTTCGGCAGAGACATGGCTAATATCCACATAATCTCTGCAGAAGTTTGACCCCTCCCTCTACTTTTTTGTTTTCTTTATTTGTATTTTCCAGGACAACTTCTACTACAGAATTGGAAAATTGTGGTTCATAATTACTCCAAAAGTATATTTGAGCATATCAACTAATTATGAGCCTCCTTAAGAAGGTACAGAATCAAAAAAATCTTCACCTTTACAAGTCGTTCACGTGCAGGACTAGGATTCCCGCACAGAAATGTCTTTGAAGTGTCTCCATGATAACCCTAAGCGGGAAAAGGAAGCAAGTTGCATATATGGGAGTTAGAAAGGCACCATTTACAAAGTTATAGCACAGCTCCAAAGCAAATTACAACACCCTAATTCAAAAGGTACTTTGTGTCCATAAGTATAGAACTTGTAGTTCATTCAATTCAGTTACTTAGTCAAAGTTAAATGCGCTCACTCACATGAATTATGTTAACTTATTCTATCCCGCCTTAAGCAACTGGATTCTTAAACTTTCATATTTCGTATGGTAACGCCAGGACCTCGATTCAATTTAGTATGGTACAAGGAAATATTAAGACAGCAAGAATTGTTCATTGTATCTACAGTTTCAGTTCAAAAGCATAATACAAAATGGCCACTAACAACTTTGGTATCCAGAATTACCAAATTTATTCAACACATTGTAACTAAATGTATTCTTGTTCCAAACTATGTAAATATTCAGCACTGAATGTCAATGTACCCAAATAGAAAATGAACACTGGAGTGTGCACAATTATAGTTGAGAAAAATAGTTAATTTAACAGCAGCACATGAAATTACAAAATAAATGAAGAAACAAGAACTTACATTCAAGTAGACTGTCACATCAATGTTTATTATATCACCATCCTGCACCGGGGACGATAATTACTAACGATTCACAAGCATGTCAAGAAACCATCAACAGACAAACCTGCAGCTGACGAGAATCAGGTATCCCGTGGCACATGCACTCATTAACTGAAGTACACACACTCTTTGGAAATCCTCCATAACCAAGAGGTGAGGGGTAAGCACCAGCCTCGATGATCATCTGGTGCACAGCTTTGTCGATCTCATCCGTTGTCACTGACGGCTATTAGGATGTTAAAATGGGTAAATGCAACATAAACACATATGCTCATAGAAAAGCTGGTATCATCTGATAGCAAGAAATTCAAGCTTGCCAAAGGACAAAATTACAATCTTCAGCTCATTCGATGGCATCAACCACAAGAACATTTATCCAACTCATCATTCAAATCACCAAAAAAAGCGTTGTCATTCATGAACTATACAGATTCCTTGCCGCCCCAGAGCAAATTACATTAAGAGAACACAAAATTCTTACCTTAACCAATGTTCCAGCGAAATTCAAAACACGAGCAGCAAGCTCGCAAGCAGCTTTCATTCTCACAATGCCTTCAGAATCATGAAACTGATGCTCACTCGAAAGCTCCGGCAACTCCTTGGTATCAGCATAAGGAGGTCTAGGTATGTGGTCAGGCACAGGTAAAGGCGGCGACACCCTTCCACGCCTCAAAGGTGGAGCCTTTCCAAACTTCTTCGTACGTTGCATCTCTCGCTGTCTAGTTTTCACAATCGAACAATCAAAAAAAGAAAAAGAAAAAACCAAACCAAAGTTTTATCCACGTGAATTGCAATATCTAATACCATTTACCTCCTGATTCTCATCGCTTCTTCTAGCCCCGATATCTTCTTCGAGTACACAACAAGTGACCTTGGTGTATGCAATTTGTTTCCTGAAGTGAACACATAAGTACGAGCACACACGTACATAAGAACATACAGAAGTTGTATCTAGTAATGGTGATAAAAAATCATGGGAAATGTTGAGAAGTGAAGAAAGCAAGAATCTTTGACAAAATTTACCAGAGACAGCAGGATAGAAAGTAAGTGGAGCTCCCATGAAAAGGGTCGACTTTGGCCATGATGATGATAACGAAGACTGGCTAGTTAACGAAGATGAGAGCTTTAGAGAAGCAGAGTTGAGTGAAGCACCGAAACCCATTACTCCTCGTAACGCAAATCTTGAAGAAAGACGCAGGAGGAGGGAAATGTGGAAACGAGAAACATACTGTAAGAACAAAAAATCTACGAGAACTGAGTCTTGGCTTAGGCTCATGTCTTTCTAGGCCCACTCTTCTGATTTTTCTCCGTAGTGGACTTGGGCTCCGAGCCCAACTCAAGAAAGACATTTGTTTGTTTCGTGTTTGACTTTAATTAGTTTAAATTATTAAAAATAATATTATTTTAAAAATTCTATTTTAAAAAGAATTTTTAATTCTTTTTAAATAAAATTGTTTTAATTTGTAAATTTTTAAAAAAACTTATAAACTAAAACTATATTATTAAAATAAATTAAATCGATAAAGATAAGATGTTTAAATTTTAAAAGGTTCAACTGGTATTAAATTTTCATAAAATTAGTTTAAAATTAAATATAATTGAAGAATTTAAAATATGGTTGAAAGAAACTGTCCTTACTTATTGAAAAATGTAAAATTTAATTGATAAAAAACACTATTAATTTTCCTTCAAACTTCAAATTTTTCTTCAGTAATATTTCAAATTATTCAATGTTTAACTGGTTTTTGATAATCTAATATTAATTGAACTTTTTTATTCCTTAAATTTTTTGTCTTACTATTTTAACTTTCGATCTAATTTTTAAAACATTGAATATAATAAGATCAAAATTACCTTAAATTAATCAATTATTGACTTGAATTGGAAATAATAGGACAACGATTGAAAAGCCAAATCGATTTGACCAATTTAATTATAAAAATTTTGAACCGATCAATTTTTTAGTTTAGTTTTTAACTTTAATAACCCTTATTATTAAAAATTGAGCGGTTTATTAATCAATCAACTAGTTTTCATAAATTAATTGATTTTCATAAACTAAAATAAACCAACTAATTTTTATTTAACAGTCTTCTTTTTCAATTAAACTTTAATTTCTTCAATAGGTAAAAATAGTTTCCTTTTTCAATCTTATTTCAAATTTTTCAAATTTGTTCAATTTTTATTAAATAATATTTCTATAATGGTCTAGTACTAATTAAACCCTTAAATATTACATCTCTTATCTTACCTATTTAATTTTTAATCTAATTATTAAAAATGGCAATATAGTGAATTGTTTGTATTAATCCGAGTTATACCCTGTTCGGATTTTCTTGAAAAGTTATTCTTGACTTTTTACTCGAGAAATTTTGTGCATGATTTTTTTCGTATAAATTTCTGAACTTTTCCTTTTAGGCATTACATCTTTTATCTTACCGATTTAATTTTTTAAAAGTGACAATATAGTTAATAGTTTGAATTAATCCTCGCTATACCTTGTTCGGATATTCTAAATTTATTACGCAATAGAAGGTTGAAAAGTTTTTTTTTTGGAATAAAATCAACATTAGCGCAAAAAACAGACAAATGTAGGGAAGACAAAGAAAACTAACCCAAGCCAACAGACTTACTCCGTACACCCGGAACCTAATAGCCTTTCCCCCTTAACAATAACAGAAGTCGAACAATCTGAATTTAAAATGGAGACTAAACAAGAAGGACGATCAGTCCAGTGATGTAGGTTTGTATGTAATAAGACTACCCTGACTAAAATATGAGCCGCCTTATTGACAATTCTACGCGTCCATTGAAAGGACAAGTGAAGGAAATGTCGCTTGAATGATAA
>JANVCL010000001.1:463148-475659 GCA_026546855.1 Erythroxylum incrassatum
GTCGGGTCTGCGACTGGGGGCCCTTGGAGTTGGGGATCAACCTTTTGAGTCCAAGAGGAGAAATTAGGAAATAAATACATTTATAATTTAAGAAATCTTTAAAAGAATTTAATTTTTAAAATTTTCAATAAAATATTTATAATTTTTTATTTTCTATAAAATTTTTAAAGAATATCACACTTGGATTACAATACCTATTTATTATTAGTATTAATATTTTTATGTATCTATTTATTTATATTATTTTTTATATGTATACACGAATTTTGTAGTAGTAGTCTATCGGAAACATCTCTAATAAATAAGGCTGCCTACTATTAGACCTTTCCAAATTTTGAATATTTTCACTGAGTATTGTTGTTGTTGTAGTATTACACTTGGGGCAATCAAATAATAGTTACATAACAATTCAACTTAACTATAAATTCAAACTGAAATAGTTGAATATGATCAAAAGTTAATATTTTATTATAATTATCTTAAATTATTAATTAAAATCAAATTTAATTAGCTTAATTCAGTCTTAATAAATAAATTGATTTATCATATCAGTGATATTTGAGTAATTTATATAAAAAAATTTATAATAATATTTTTAAAATTGAACCAAAAGTTAAATTGATGAAATAAAAATTTTAAAGTTTAAAAATTCAACTGATATCAAACCATCATAAAACTATTAAAGGTTTAATAAGATTAAAGAATTTAAAATATAATTGAAGGTAACTATTCTTATCTACCGAAGAAGTTGAAATTTAAATAAAAAATGAAAGTGTTAAACGAAACTAATTGATTTTTTTGTTTATAAAAATGATTAATTTATAAAAAACAAACTAATCAATTAATAAACCGATAAATTTTTAATAAATAAAATTATTAAATTAAATCAAATCGAAAAGTTAAAAATCCAATCAGAAAGTTGTGCTTTAAAGTTTTTATACTTGAAACGGTCGAACCAATTTAATTTATAGATTAAGTCCAAATGTTATTATTCTCAAATTACTGTTCAATCTCGTTAAATTAAATCAAGTTGGTTTTAAACAAAATAAACCAGAGATCAGAGACAGCTAACGGAAGCTTAACTGTTAAAATCCACAGATTCCTGTACCTTTGGAACTTAAAACAGAAGTTGCCAGGAAAGACCTGATTGCCTGAACAGAACAGACTAGCATCTGATTATAATATCGAGGTTGCTTGGAGGGTGACTTCTTGGTGTTGGGGACGAATCGTTAAAACAAGGTTTCGTGTGAAATCATCTTTGACTAATGAGATTAATGAATATTTCTTGACATTGCAAGCTCATGATACTCAAGTGTTGACATTTTGTACGAAGACTTACTTTGGCATGACAAATTGCATGTCCATAACGTGTGGATGTTGTAATTGAAATTGCAATTATTGTAGTAAGTCATAAGGAATCTTGAAGAAATTTATAAGAAAATGTTAGGAAAATTTAAAATTTTATTCAATTTTATAATACTAATCTAAATTTTAAAAAATAGCTTTAAAATACTTTAACTTTTACTCCCTTCTATTCAAAATAAGTGTCGTTTTAGAGGAATGCACACTAAAACGACACTTATTTAGAAAGTTAATGAAATACTGCATCTGATATATCCTTATTAATTACATGTTAAAGTGCCTTGAAAATATAATATGTGTAATTAAGACATGAGAAAAATTAAACGGTAATGTTTGAAGTAAAATCATAAATATGCATAAAAAGTCACAAACGACATTTATTTTGAATATTTTGAATAATTAAAATCTCTCTAAAACGACACTTATTTTGAATAAGATGGAGTAATTTTTAGTAAAAATAATATGTCATTGAGCTTTTCATTAATGTGGTCACGTTAAATTAGTATCTTATCACGTGATTGGTACATATTATATTTATATAACATATAAATTTTATTATTTTAAAAAATAAAAATATCAAAAAACTTAAAATAAATATGAATTCTTTATTATTTAAAGTTTTTATTTTTTAATTTATTAAATAATAAAATTATTATATAATACAAATATAATATGTGGTAGCCATGTGAGAAAAATATGAATCTGGGTAGCTTGCTACGTTATCTACATTAACAAAAAAAATTAAGGTCAAACTATTTTTACTTAAATTTGGAAGTTAAAACATTTTAGCATTACTATTAAAGCTCTAACTAATATTATAAAATTAAGTAAATTTTATTTTTTATAGTTAGCCCTAAAAATATTAATTGATAGATAGGTATTTAAAATCTAATAATAATAAAATTAGCTCTCAATTCAATAAACTTTAAAGAGGCGATACATTTTTTTTATTATCATATTAACAAAAATTCATCTTTTAAGTTTTTACAAAATCTCAAATTTTTGGTAAAAGGATTAAATAAATTCTAAAATGTTAACTTAAATTCCAACATAACCCAACATTTTTAAATTAATTTTTTTAAAATTTTAATACTATTTTTTAGTAATTTAAACTAATAAAAAACTGAAATAAATGAACTATTTCTCAATTGGTCCACCCCCATTATGATTTGATCACCCTCCAAGTCCATAGCACGTTAATTTATTAATTTCAAGTTGCTTTTGGTAGAAAACCAAGTACATGAATATTAAATTAAAAAAACCCTTTTCTCTAATTAAATAATTAAATCATGGTTAGTCTTTAATTTTGTTCTTAATATCCATGCTAGTTTAATCTCCCACTTGCACTGCCCTTCCTGAGCAGCAACTCTTATTGGTCTCAACCTACTTAAACTCATCCTCTCAATATCCAAAACGATACTTCAAAAGATGATCTTGATCTACTCTTAAAAATCAAGTTAAAGTGTTATTTGAATTGAGTTCGTCTAACACTTAATTATGAATCATTAACTCGTTAACATATAATTTAAAAATCATTATGTATGCTTGATATTTTACTTAGTGCGCATTTTCTTTTATTAAAAACAAACTACCATCATTTGGTGTTTTGAAACTTTTATGTTCTTTTTAAGGTAGGTTAAAAGCAATATGAACATGCAATGAAGGTTAACTAAAGTTATGCACTTTTTGCTATGTATATATGAACAAATGTTGTCACCCACTTGGCCTAACCTTTTAGAGGACAAAAAGCTTCACTTCACACCTTATCGAGACTTATTTTTATTAAACACGTAAAAATATAAAAAAGTGGCGATTTCTTATTGTTAACACGAAACAATTTGAAAATTAATTTTTAAGATTTTTTTTCTTCGTTGAATTTGTTACATATCCAAATTAAGTAACAACATAAACAAATTATGTAATTAAAGAAGAACACAAAACAAATTGAGAGTTAACAAATCCTAAAATGGCTTTTTTCCATTGAATTTGTTACATATCCTAATTATTTTGATTTTTTTTCTTTTTTTCTTCTTTCCTTTAGTCTTGTAATATACACTTCACCTTTTTTGCAACTTGAAACTACACCACCTTAACCCATTTCCAAACCTACTCTCCTCCTACAAACCCTTTTGTTAACATTCACAAAACCTTAAAAAAAAACCCAAAAAAAAGAAAAAGATTACAAGTTAAATGCTACAAAGCTCCAATGATCCTCTGCTTTTTGGTGCACTCTATTGTCAAGAGCTCCATTTCTCTATTCCTTTTCCTATTACACCCACCTCCAATGGTAGTACTATCCATTGATGGCACATTAAAGATGTTGACTCCAAACAACCTAAACATCGGACCCGGTTGGACCGGCCTGGACACTTGGTTCGACCCGGTTCTGCTCTGCCAATCAATATAAAGCTGCTTAACCGGTCCGGTCGATCTCTGAAAAATAACGGTATCACCGGCTTTCAGGTTCTTTTCCTTCACGAACCGGCTCCACCCTTTCGTCAACACATAGCTCTGGCTGCTGTTCCAATAGGAGTACCGGAACCTCCATACTTTTCCTGTAACGTCCTCGAAGTTCAACAATAACCCTTTGGTGCTATTGCTGTTTCCGCTCTGCAATGGAAAGTGCTTCTCTGCGTGTTGTTTTGGTATCACCAACCGGTTCAACTTTCCGACGTCGCTCGGTGTCACGGCTTTTTCAAAGAGCTGTTCTCGTTCTTTGCAGACCCTGTCCGAGAAACGGTAGATCCCTCCGCCATTGTTATGACCTCCCGGGGTTCTGAGCGGTTTTCCATTGTAGTTCCGTTTACTCTGCTCGAGCTCATCGTTGTACGTGTGCTTTCTCAACATGTCAACGATTTCAGCTTTGGAATGGGAGTTCAAGAACGCGGCTTCAATCTCACCATCCTCGTCGGACACCTCGGCTGTTTGTTTGAAGTTGGTGACAGCGTCACGGCCGCGAAACCTCTGTGCGGCGATGTCATAGGCTCTGGCGGCTTCATCTTCTTCGTTAAACGTCCCGAGCCAAACGCGTTGGTGCTTCTCGTAAATCTGAGCACCCCAACGACCGTTAGGCTGAGGAACAACTCCTTTGTACTTGGAACTCGGGAGTTTTCGGGACTCGGCTTCAACGCCGGACTCCGAGTCGAGAATCACACTTGTTCCACTTCCGACTCGGCAGAGAGATACCGGAGACTTGGTCTGAGGTGGGAACGGAGAGAGGGTCGGTGGGGACACAGAAATGGAGTCGCTTGTTGTGCTCTCATCTATACAACTTCCATCCATTTTTTCAGAACTTAGAAAGCTCAAGCTTTAGAAAGAGAAGGTGATGAGGTGTTTTTGTTGACTAAAAGAGAAGGGTATGAATTGTGTTGCATTACAACATTGAAGTATATATAGGAACTTGGCCAAGCTTAAGCATTTATTATATTATATATATCTATTTTAATATGGAGGTGTAAGGATTGGGGAGATATGGGATTGTGGGTAAGGTGGGTCAACCCAAGAGGAAGAGGTATGGTAAGTCACTAGGAAGATTCATCCTTTTCTTGGGAGATATAAACAACTGAATAGGAAGATTCATACTTGGAGATCAGATGAGAAGGAGATAGGACCTACAACAAGATGGGTTCACATGACTGTGGACCTTGTGTTTAGTTCAAGTTCATCCCCCCTGAGCTTTGATGCTTCTTCTCACTCCTATTCAGCTACATCTTTCAAATGTTTATTAAATAAATTATCAAATTATCAAATTATATATATATATATATAACAACTAAATTTAAGCGATTTATTATATACAATATGTCAATACATAATGTTTTATTATAAATTTAAGTAAAACATGTATATATATATATATAAATTAACGTATTCAGTACAAAAGACTCTTCGTTCTATCTTCCATCCAGAATGCTTTACACTTATTTAACTCTCTTTTTTAAAATTAAAAATAATAAGTGCTTACTTATGTTTCTATCAAAATCTAAATATATATTATTATATGTTGTTGGCTTTTATTGCATCCAATCCAAGTAAATGTGGGAAAGGAGTTTACTTCCCTCCTCCCACTAGATGGGTATTGGGGTCCTTTTGATGAATGAATAGATAGATAGGTGGGTGTGGATAGACATGCATGAAGGACAATGAGGCTCATCAAACAAGAAATTCCCTATTTAAAAGGGTTATATGTATACATATATGTTATTACTTGGTTTGGATTTGATTGGTTCTATTTCTACTTTTGTTTGTCTTATTGGCTAGGTTCACCTTAGCATCTTTCAAATCCATTGAATAGTAGCACCTTCCCACACCTTAAAACTCATCAACCCATCACACTTGTCCATTAAACACTTGACATTTTCTTCTTTCCCCACACAACTTGTTATTTTTTATTATCTAAATTTATAATTCCCTTTGATAAAAATTATAATGCTATTCATTGTTATAAAATAAACAATATTAATAACAATAATAAGAGTCTCAACTGAAATTATGAAAATTTAGTGGTACGCAGGTTTACCCTACTTAACAAAAAGGCTATTCATTTATAATATATTAATTATTATAAAATATTTTAGTTTTATTTTAATGAAATTTTAAAAATATGTTTAATTAATTTAAATTTTTTCATGTAAAAGGAAAAATCTTCTATTACAATGTATATATATATATATAATGTTAATTATTCAAAAATCAAAGTCATTTTACTTTATAAAAATATATATTAGCTTTTATTAAATAATTTCACAAAATTTGGTCAAATAGCTTATTTATGAGATATATTATTTTTATAATAAATAAAATTACACTATAAACTTATATTTTTCTTTTCTTCTTTCAAATGTATCCATCATTATTTTGTTCACGTATTATTATTATTATTATTATTATTATTATATTTTGTACGGACAAGACCTGAATCTCTAGTGGCAGTGGGTCCACAAAAGTGCAAGTTGATAAAACCGAGTACTCTTCCCAAGTTCCTATCTCATAGTCATACTCTATGGGTTGGATTATTATAAGTTAATGGGAAATAATATTTATGCAATACACGTTCTTTGTTTATATTATTTAACACAACCATTCAAAAAAATATTATTTAACACAAAACATTATTAAAAAGGAGAAATTAAACCGAATAGATGTACGGTATTCTTGATTCTTATCATACGGAACAGCTGTCTGTATTCAGGATCAAATCTTCTGTTTTCGATTTTTAGTACTATCTTGTATCTTTTTCATCCCATCCGTTCATTAATGAATAGACAAGATGAAAAAGGTACAGGGTGACACTAAAAATCGAGAACAAACATTAATAAATAGATAAGATGGAGAAGGTATCATGTGACACCGAAAATTAGAAACAACCTTCCGGTACACATAGTTATCCTTAGCAAGTTTGGATTGTCCACAATTACAAGAGATAGAGAATTTATTTTAATCAATTTAAACTCAATTTTAACTACATGTTAAGTACCTAATAAAAAACACTCAGTCCATTGATTTGTCGTTATTCTCGTAACTTTTCAGTCAAGGTTTTCGATTAGTAGCCTTTGTGATCTGTTGAGATAGACTATTAAGCTTTGAATCAATTATGTGAAGTACATGTTAAATAAATAATTTTAATGCAAAGTACATTTCAGTATATTTTCAAGAGCTTTTACATAATTTAGTAATTAATAACGAATTAGATCTAATTCTAATTAAAATAGTTGGATAATTTAAAATTCTGACTAGTTTTTAAATTAAAATAATATTATTTTAATTACACTGATTTAAATAATTTAAATTAGGTAATTTTTATTTTAGTTGAGGAGAAAAAAATAAATTTGGGATGACTTGAGAAGTCTATCACCTTTAATGGACCCTACCTTATGAATGTGATTATTGATGTGATTTCTTTGATTTTTCAGATCTTATGATACGATGGATTGATGACAATTTCAACTCTAGCGACTGCTGGAGGTCATTCCACTTATAGCTGGGTCTTCTAACACAGCACATTTGCTGTTTGATAATAATAATGCACTTAACAGTAGATATGAAAGCTTCAAAGGGACAAAGTTAAGTGCAATACATCCGTTTACTTACAATAATGTGATTTTTAAGAAATTTATTACATGAATTCCACATTATGTGTAACACATGTTTTGTAAGAAAGTTAAATTAATAAAACAAGAAATTTCAGGTTTCATCGATATTAAATTATTATAATATTAGTTAAAAATTAAATAAATTTGAATAATTTAAAGATTAATTAAAATTTTCCTAATTAGTTAAAAATCAAAAATTAATAAAAACGAAACTATTAAGTAAAAATTATTAGTTTACGAAAATCAACAAATTAATTAATAAATTGATATGTTTTTAATACAAAATTTAAACTAAATCAAACTGAAAAATTAGCCTGATCGAAATTTTTATAATCAAACCGATTCAATTTTTAAAAGAGTAGCCTTTTCCTTTTGGTGTATCAAAATTGTACTAGAATTAAAAATGTTGCACAGGAGAGAGGCCTTTTTAGGACACCATGTCAATGAATCATTGACTAACTCATTCACGAGGAATTGTGTGTGAGACGAGCCTTTTTCTTTATGAAAATACAACATTTAACGATAATTAAGTTGATAAGATAACAATAAATTTGAAATTACTTTTATTTGTATTTTTATTGAATATAATTTTTATTGCCTCCTTAAAAATGGTCAAGTTGGTGAAGTGGGGGTATATAGTCAAAAGGTCATGTATTCGAATCCTTTACTTACACTCTTTCAATCGAGCCTATCGTACAGAGCTTGCTTAGTGCGAAGTATCTAGTTTGCGTGATTTGCAGACTATTGCGTCAATTCAGAAGTTTTCCCAATGTGCATGATAGCGGTTGCGAGTGTCACCCTTTAAAAAAACCTGTTTATTTATCAGGTAACTTATTTGGCTATAAAACCGATTCAGACAATTTAACCATAAAAACTTTAAACTAACCAACTTTTTGGTAGAGTTTTCAAATTTTCGATTAAATTTGCTTTAATAATTTTTATTATTAAAAATCGATTAATTAATTAATTAATCAATCAATTTGATAAATCTGTCAATTTTTATAAACTAATTAATTTTCATTTAAGATTCTCTCTTCTCAATTAGACTTCAATTAATGACGCTCTCTTTTAATCTTATTTCAAAATTTTCAATTTTACTCGATCTTTAACCGATTTTATGACTCCCTAATACCGATTGAACGTTTCAAACCTTAAATTTCTTGTCTTACCAATTTAATAACTTTTCATTCCTTGTATAAAATATAATTAATTATCATTTGGCTTTCTTTCACTTTTCTTCCCTTTATTAATTAGTATATTAATTAATTTCCACCTCTCAGCTTGCCCTATATAATAACACAAAAGGAAATCCAGGTTGATTTTGTTTACTGACGTGGAGATCCTCTTCTTAAGATTCTTGGTGATTAACAGGTGTAACCACTTAATTAAAATTTAATTAATGAACTAATCCATCATGATAACCAATAAATGCATCTCTGATCAACACTTTTCCTACCTTTTTTTAATACTACAAGATTAACTTACCAAGATTAAACTATATTATCTTCTTATCTTAATACATCACCTTCTTAATTCCACAAAAGAACCAGCTTAGTGGTCTAACCTCGTAATTGATCATCAAAATCTTAGTGAACACAAAGCATAATTAGCTACTTAAATTACAGAAATAAACAAAGCACTTTGGATAGAGCTTAATCACTAAATTAATGACAAGTTTCCTTTTCTTAATCATCAACTTCATTTAGAGAACAGATAATATATTAAAAAGTGTTACTTTTTGAATTTTTTAAATTTACTATTAAATTTTTAAAAATTTTAATTTAATCATTAATTTTTAAAAATTTACATATTTTTGCTGATAAGATTACTAAATAAACATTTACGTGAAATTTAATAGACATGTTACATTAATAAAAACAACATATTGACTTAATTTATGCGATTTTAAAAAGATTAGTTACTAAAATACTCCCTCCGATTCATAATAAGTGTCGTTTTAGATACATTTTAATTATTCAAAATAAGTGTCATTCTTGACTTTGCATGCATGTTTATAATTTTACTTCCAAAATTAACATTTAATTTCTCTGTCATCTTAATTACACAGATCACAATTTCAAGACAATTTAATATGCAATTTCTCTCATTTTTATAGCTTTACGGGGGTCACGAGGTAACTTCATGGGAGTATTAATAAGGGTATATCTATAATCTCATTACCTTTCTTAATAAGCGTACATTTTTTAAAAACGACACTTATTATGAATTAGAGGGAGTAAAAATTATAAAAGACTGTGTGTTTAATTTTTTTTGTTTATCTAGATAATTATCTTTTTTTCCCCCTTCCTTGATAATGGGATGTGAGGTTGGTTGCTTTAATCATCCATTCGTCTATGGAATTTTTCATCTCTTACTTTATGTAATTCACCATGCTGAGTAAGTTCCTTTTTGCTTTTCCTATTCAGCAAGTTCAAATCAATGGTTTGAAAGGTATTGCTACATAATGAAATTCCAAATTGCATGTCACACTCTTATCACAAAACCAACCAACCAAAATATGAGGAGTGCTTTCTTCTATATATAATAAAGAAATTGTGAATTATAATTCACAAATGAATCCTAAAAATGATAAGTAAAATTTATAAACATTATTTATAATGTGTATATTATTTAATTTTAAATATGACGAATAATTTTTTTAATTTCAATAATTAATTAAATGTCACGATAAATAAACCTACAAGTTATTTTTTGAATTTTTGAATCATCCTTTAACCAATAATCATCATCACAGTCAGCTCAAAGTTTCGCAACAAAGCTGGATCTAAAGAAATCTGATAATACAGAGGTTGTTTTTAATAGACTCACAGACAAATGTGACGAATTTGGTAAGAAGAAAAGATGGTTCTTCTTGTATCAGCAACCTCAATAGAGTTAGTGCCTAGTATGTATACCTACCTCAAAAGCAAAAAGCATGTGTTTATCTATTTCCTTGTCATGTCCCCCTTTTTTTTTCCCACTAACCAAGCAAGCAGCCTATGTGATTATGATTTATGAAGCCTAAGATATAAAAAGTGGTATGACAAGTTACCACTTCTGCACTCCGTAGGGTTTCAGTTGAAGATGACTTAATATATGACTCAAGATTGCTAGCTACATCGTGACATCTCACGTAGTTGCATTGCTTTATATTTTGTGTACATGGTCATTTTTTAATAATATTAATTTGATAATCGTATCATACTTTCATATGTTGGATCGGGAATATTGGAGGTCGGACTGGAGACAAGATCCTCTGTTCAGTTTTATGATGTCTTATTCTGTCTCATGAGCCTCAGTCATTCATTTATGTAGATCCCGTATAAATAAACGCGGGACTCGCATAAATGAATGGTTGAAATTCATGTGATAAAATAAGACAGCATAAAATTGGACAGAGGATCTGGACTCGTCGGATTGACAATTAAAAATTTTATATTTAAAAATTATTTATAATATTATTTTTTACAATAATTAAAAAATTAAACTAATTGGATTAGGTATTAATTTACTTTTTTATACGTCTTTAATTTCATTTGATACTTTCAATCACTTCATGTATTAATTAAATCCAAACTTGTTTCTTGCAAGTCTAGTCCCTAATCAATTGAGCATCTCGTGCTCTTTTTAATCCGTAGTGCTAAGATTCTTATATCTTCTTTTATCTTTTCGAACAAGATAAGCTATGGATCGATCGGAGGTGAATGAAAAACACCATGACTTGATGTCTACGTGTTGGAGATTAATTCCACATGCCGTATCATTTGGTGGGTCTCTCCTACCTAGTGCTCATCATCATATCTTAATCTCACTTTTATAATCAATTTTAAAGACCAAGAAGAAAAGTTGCCTCAACGGATGAATAAGAAATGATTTAAGAGGAAAAAATATACAACTTTCTTGTAATTCAAGACATTTTTAAGAAATTAAATTTTAAAATTATGAAAAATGTATAGTTCTAATTAAAAAATAACGACAAAATACAAGTAGTATTAATATTAGGCTTGAATTGATTAAATATTCACTAATACGATAACTTAACTCTATTTTCAAACTTGACATAGAATCAATTAAGTTAAACTTGAATTAATAATTAATTTAATTCGAATTTATTTACCACAATTCACGTTTAAGAGATGATTTGAATTGTCATGTAAATAATATTTGATGTATTTATCGTTATTTTTAACTTAAATTTAAAAATAGGGATTTGCTGAAAAACTTAGGGGCTGTTTGTTTCTGTTTTTTCCTTCCGTTTTTTGTTGTCATTTTTGTAAAAAGAAAACAGGTAAGTAAAACTTGTTTGGTTTACTCGTTTGTGATTTTTTGTTTCTGAAAATAAAAAATCAACAATTTTATAAAAACAAAAAAACATCGTTTCTTTAAATTTTGACAATATATTTTTTGACAGAAAAATAACATATTCTTATTTTCTATCTCGAATAATAATAGTAATAATAATACAAAAATAATAATAAGAATAACTTATTAAACATTAATAATAAAAAAAACCAAACATATTTTTGTTTTCAGTTTTTTACTAGAAATTTCAACCAAATAGGTTTTTGTTTTCAATTTTTATATTGCAAATCTTAACCAAACATGTTTTCGTTTTTTTAGAAAAAAAAAACAGAAACTAAAAACAGGAAACAGAAACAAAAAACAACAACATAAAAACAAAAGTGGAACCAAACGGTTACTAAAAAAGTAGGGACCTTATCTACAGTATGGAGGATGAAGCCCAGGAACCCTTTAGGACCTGTACATGAAAAATATCAGATTCAAAACATTAACATTTATAAAATTAAAATGAAACGAAATACATCTGTTAGTTTGCGCAAGTAGAGGCGTGGAAATCACATTTAAACATTAACATATATTAACATTAACAGTGATAGAATTATACTTCTCCATATTCTTCGCTTTTTACTCCTTAAAATAATATTTCTTAAATTATAATATTACTTTTTCTTATGATAACCATAATATATGTTTTATGCTTAGATTTTAACTAATTAATACCTAATGATAAGCATGTGAGATAATGTACACATTTT
>JANVCL010000001.1:475759-491081 GCA_026546855.1 Erythroxylum incrassatum
AACAGGTTTTCGTTTTTAAAAAAAATAGAAACCGAAAACAAGAAATAAAAACTAAAAATAACAATATAAAAACAAAAGTGAAACTAGGCATCTTAATATTCCTTTATTTATATTACTTTAACTAGAAAAGGGTCGGTAAAAAAATAAATAATCAAAAAATAAATAGAAAAATAGAAAGAAAAACAAAAACCTTATCTTGTCTTGATGGGGCAACAACTAAGAAATGGACCATTTGGAGGTTTTTGAAACTTTCCACAAACGTCAACCACACGCTTATACACTATAGTACATCATTCTGCTTACATGTCTTTGTTTCTTTCTTCATCTTCCAACTTGGGTCCTCCTGACGTACAACGCGTTCACAAGCAATCACACTCGGTGACGGTGTGCTTATAATTAATTACTTAATTATTTATTTTTAAATAATTATATGAGAGTAAAGTAAATGGTTAATTAAATTAAACAGACAATTAGTAGTAAATCTTTGACCGTTGCCTTATCCTCTACCGACGAGGACGGCGGCGACCCTTCTTTTCGGGTCAATCCACGTGACTGTAGCTATTCTCTAGGGTTAGATAAACTAGAGCATGGTATCCTAACTATTTCTATGTAATAAAACCATTAACCAACTCTTAATGGGAAGTGATTAGGCATAATATCATGATTTGAGAAAAAGGGTATCTTATTAAACTCTTATATTCACAGTTTTCAAAACTAAACTAAAAGTTAAACTGATAAAATAAGAGATTTAAGGTTTAAAAAATTTAACCGGTATTAGACAGTCATAAGACCGTTTAAAGATTGAATAAATTTGAAGAATTTTGAAAATAATTGTTGAAAATTTTAAGTTTTAACTGAAGAAAGAAATTGTTAAATAAAAATTAATCAATTTGTTTTGCAAAAATTGGACAATTAATTAACAAACTTATAGATTTTTAACAGAAGAATTACTAAACTAAATGAAACCAAAAAATTAAAAACCGATTAAAAAAATGCCCTGTTTAACGTTTTTATTATTTAACCGATCAAACAGTTCGATTTTTAAAACATAACGGATTATATATATACACATTAGTAGTGATAATGGAATACAAACTATGCAAAAAAAAAAAATCAAAACACATGCCTAATTTTCATTAATGGATAGAAGGAAATGTCCAAGGAAAGAAGAATCTTGGTCAAAAACAGTATAATTCTAGAGATAGATTGTATTTGAAGCTGCTTCTCTGGTTTGTGCATAAAAAGTCTTACTAGTTAACTAAAAGACCAAACAACAAGTAGGCACTTATATTCTAGAAAATCAAAGAAAAATAGCACAAGTGTGCAACTGTGGATTGCTTGAAGTAAACTAAAACCAACAAAACCAAGCTGTAAAGGACAGGAAGGCCGCTTTCTGCGATAACCTACAAGCTGCTTTTGTTGACCATACCATACACACTCACACACAAGTCGTTCCTATTGGCCATAGTGCAAGGACCAACTGGCTCCTGCATGCCACATAACTCTTCCCATTGGTTCAGATGTGGGGCTATGTCAGATAGAGAAATGCTTAATCTTAGGGTTTCTCTCAGATCTTGTGATGATGGGGTGGTTCACACTTAAATGTACAGTCAGCTTTTGGAAATTCCCATTATTGATTGAGATTGGAATTTGATCTAGATTATCATAACATGTTAAGCTAAATATTTATTTATATAGATATAATTTATAGATATGTAAAAATCTGAAAATTATATAACTTTTTAAAAAATATTTAACAAATTAATAGCTTAAAATTAAGTAATAAATCTATTTAATTTATATTTATTCGCAATATGTCATTCTAATGATTAAATATTTAATAAGTGTTTATCTTAATTACTTTGAATCGAACTTACTCGTTCCATATGTAATCACCGTTATTAGGAAAGAAGGAATTAAATTTATCGAATAGATCACTAATATTTTCTATTTTAGTGTCTAAAATCTCATATATAAAAAATATTAAACATAATTACTATTATTCCAATAAGTAATTGCCAATTATGTACTAACATCTAAGATTTCAACAAGTGCTTCAATCTAATAAATCATAAAATGAAAATAAAAAGAATTAAATAAAATTAGAGATATCTTGAAAAAATAATTTCTATTTATCTTTTAGGATTTAAATTATCATAATATACGTTATATTTGAAGTGAAAGTATAGACAATAACGACACTTAAAAAGACATAAAAATAATATCGACAACATTCAACAAGAATTTCTCCGAATATTAGTAACATGTAGCCTTACTCTTATCGTTTATGATATACACGTACTTAAAGATAACAGAATCTCCGAAGACAAAAAAGGAAATAATGACACTCTTTGTCCTTATGTTACATTGGTCCCAAAACTTGATATTTGTTGATTGATTAGGTCTAGATCTTTGTTTGATTGTCACAGATAGATAAATTAAAGGAATCCACTAAATCACATGCAAAATTAGAGCCAACTTGGCAAGAAATATGACATTTTCTATAATAAAAACACTCAGCCGACAAGTTGGCAATATGTTGCCGACATGGCACGCATAAAAGAAGAATAAATAAATAAATAATATTACAAAGTCAAATAAAAAATGTCCACTTGGGATGTGTAGTTGGCTAGCAATAGCAATAGCATTAGCAATAGCAACAGCAAATTGGCATAGTTATTAATTCTGTTTTCTTCTGTTTTTGGAATTTTATCTTTTATTGGGTTGGAATACCTTGTTTTTATTAAGGTGTACCTGTTAATCTGATTCACACATTTATATAAACTCTATATAAATATAGCGGTGAGATTTAACGAAACAAAGTAAGAATTCGTTAAAGGATTTTATCCTCTTTCAATAGTCAATCCTCATCTTCAGTGTTTTGAAATTCGGATTGGTCATCGAATCGGAGGTTTTATTACTCACCGGTTTGATCGGTTCGACCGATTCAACCACCGGTCGAACCGGTATGACGTCATAATTATGCAATAATTATATTTAATTATATATAATATTAATAATATTAAAAAATAAAAAATAAACATTTATTAAACCAGTGATCGAACCCGACCGATCAATTATCTAATTTTAACTGATTCTCACAAATTCAATTAAGAATCAATTTTTAGGTAAATCGGACCAAATAATTAATCGATCATCGATAAAACCAGTCAAACCGGCCAGTTCGATTTTTTAAACCATGCTCATGTCTATCTTCTTCTATTCACAAGCAGGTGTAGGTGGTTGCTCAGAACCTGGAGAAAAATATGAAATCATGCTAGAAAAAGAAAGACTTTGGTGCAAACTTCGAGGTCAACGAAGTCAATGGTTTTTGTTTTTCTCCAAAATTAAGTGTCAAAAATCCTTTTTGTGGGCTGCTTTCGAGAATCTGTTTGCACCTTTTTCTTGTAAGCTTTGAAGAATTCTTACATTAGTTACTTTATTTAAAGCCCTAAACGGAATTTTGATTAGTTGAAGATAAGGTTATGTGTTATTAAGCATTTTCAAATTTTATACTTTAGCAAGACTTTAATTGAGTATTGATGATGATAGTGATAATGATTACTTTATTTAAAGAGTTCGGGTGAAAAAAATTAAGGACGTCTATTTTATGGAGAGAATTTAATATAAATTTTATGTTAATAATAAATTTAATTTTTATTTATGATCAGCCTTATTAAGAAATGATTTGTTGGATTATATAACCTTTGTGACTACAATTTTAATTTTTTGATAATTAAACTACATAATTATGGCCACCGATCTAAATTAATATCTTCAAAAATACACCAAAACAATAATGATCTAAAAAATGTAATTTATTAGGCCGGTTCAATCGTAAAAATCTTTAACTATCCAACTTTTCTGTTCGATTTATTTTAATAATTCTTGTTATTAAAAATCAATCAATTTATCAATTAATCGGTCAATTTTTATTAATTAAATTTCTTATAAACTAAACTAAATAAATTGATTTTCATTTAACAATTTTTTTAATTAAACTTCAAATTCTTCGACAATCTCTTTCAATCACATTTCAAATTCTTTAATTTTGTTTAATCTTTAAACAATTTTTTGACAGTCTAAAAATAATTGAATAATTTAAACCTTAAATCTCTTGTCTTATATATTTGATTTTCGGTCTAATTTTTAAAATATTTATTACATCATCGTTAAGTTAGGGTTTGATTGCTGAAAATGATGTTAAAAGTAATTCTCAATGTTGTAGTTAGAACTTATTTGGGAGTTCGATGGTATTTGACTACGATGTAATTAAAGCTTATATTAGCATAAAAAACTGAGATTAATGAGTCATAATCAAAAATTAAATAATACTTCTTCGTATCTTGATTTGGTGGTGCCTTGAGAGCCTTCGTGGCCTTACTTAAACCGCATAGTTAAGCCTCAAATGGTTGACTTTGATTAGGCATAGTTTAACTTGATGTATGATGTGCAAGTCAAGCATATAAGGTGGTAAGATATTAACCTTGTAAATCTACATTAAACTATACTTAGAAGTCAAAAATGGGATAGTCAAATTGACTAATCTTGCAAAAAAAGAGAAACATTATTTGATGATTTGGATCCTCATATTTATTAGTTTAAAGCAATAGTATTTTAATTCTATTAGTAAATTAAAATTAAGAAAATAATAATATTTTAAATTATGATAAAATCGAATCTCGGAACAATTCTATATTTACTAAATGCGATATTTAATAAAATTAATTGAGTTTAGGTGATACAAATTAGCATTTTGAAGATTCAGCATAACCTATTATGTGTTGATTAAGCACAGGAAGCCTTTTTATTTGAATTTAATAAAGTTTAGTCAAGTTTAGTGTTTGTGGAAATTAATGAGGTAAGATTCAAGGGTTAGACAAATTTAATAATTAAAAAAAAGATTCACACTAGTGGTATTATTTAAAATGCTTGAAGGGTCAAATTAGTCTTTTAGTTACTTAATCAATGGGTTTAAGAGGTGTTTAATGAAGTCAAATTGTAGTTTAGGTGTTACCTATGTTGTGACTTGGTAGAATAAATTAGTAGCTAATTGGTCTCTTAAGGACTTAAACTCATGAAATGTAGAAAATTGAAGATACATGTTTTGACTCTTAAGTATTGGAAATAAAATCCCCGTTTTTAGTTTGAATCGGATAATTTTTTAATTCGATTTTTAACTTTTCAGTTTATATTATTTTAACAATTCTTATTGTTAAAAATTAATCAGTTTTTGTTAACTAATCAGAATTTTATAATTAAAATAAATTTATTAATTTTTATTTAATAATTTTTAATTAAATTTCAAAATTGTCAATGAATAAGGATAATTTCTTTTAATTTTATTTTAAAATTTTCAATTTTTAATCAATTTTGTGAGGGTTTAATATTGGTTAAATCTTTTAAGCTTAAATTTTTTGTCTTATCGGTTTAAGCTTTGATTTGGATTTTAAAAATTGATTTTAGTTACTTACAATCCCAAACTAAGGATGGCCCAGGCCCAACCCGGGCTGACAACTTCTACCCGGGCTCGAGGCAGCTACTGATTTTATTTTTAATTAAAAATAAAAAACATTTTTTTATAATTGTCGAATCGACATGGACAACCCAAGCTCGTGATACAATTTTTAAAAAATTAATCTCGAGACCAAATTTTTTAAAAAATTGACTCGAGTCCTTATCAACTTGAGTCTGACCCGTTGATCTCAGGTTGGACTGGTGGTCGGGCCCAAATGCTGTCCCAATCCTAGACAAAGTAATGTTCAAAATCGTAAGAACTTTTTGGTACAACTCCACTGCGAAATGATAGGAGTTGAGTACAAATTGTACTGCTTCTTCTGCTTCAATCATGCCGTGCCCTAGCACACAGATTTGTTACAAAGCCGCGTTGGAGCTGTTGTTTGTGCCAGAAAGTATACATAGTTCCACATTGGAATGGTCTTAGTCAAACCTTACATTTTACTATATATATATATATATATATATACATATAATATCAAATAATTCAATTTATTATGTAAATATCAGAAATCACGAGAATTATGCAGACTTTTGGTTGAAGTGTGCCTTTTAAGCTACACCCTCTTTTGCTTTTGCTAAAGGGACCTTAAATCATATCAATATAGAGGGAGGATGGTGCAATTACTCCGAGATAAAGATTACTGTCAACATCAACACTACAAAACTGTGAACGCAAACAAGTTAAAATCACAGTTCTTTACAGTACAAGAAGCCATAAAAGACAAGTGTTATAGTCCAACATTGTTGGGGACAACAGTTAGCAAAAGAAATAGGATCTGGTAATGCTTTATCCTTTCTTTTCAGAGGAACAAAATACAGGAAAAGGGGTATGAATATGATACAGAAATGGAGAGGCTTATCTTGCTTTTGTGTCAGTAAGAACAATAAGATGAGATTCATTGCATTTTATGGACAGTCTGTGACTTTTTATGAGAGACCATTCTGTTTCAGTTGTTGGAAAAATTCCAAAAACCAGCAATAATGGTCATCGTTGTGAAACAGCCATGAAGCTCCTATCCTGTTTTTTGAGTATCTGGAATTGTCATATCAGGGTCCCCTTTGTATATGGTCTCTCTCTCTTTTTCCCTCTCTATTAACTGAGCTAGAAGAGTATGAAGATGGAGATACTGTCATTTTCAAGTGACTGTCAATGGGGACCATACGGTGATGGCAATCCTTTGGCATGTTGGCTCTCCATTTCAAGAACCATCAATGACTTCTGCCTCTGGTATCTGTTTCTCTTTGCAGCTATTGCTGAAAAAAAATATATGATCAAGTAGAATCAAATCATTAAGAATTCAATGATGAACTTAAACATAAGAACACTAGGTTAAGAACTATTAAGTTGTTTTAAGAACTCCATCGGTTTTAACTTTTTCCGTGATAGGGTTGAGAAAACTGCAGATGCTTTTAAATTATCATTTCTTAAAAGAGGTAGGAAAGACAATAATCTTTGAACCTTTTGAGGGGTTAAAGAAAATGGGAAAGGTTTTGATCAGCTGTGTTTCAGATATCATAATTCTACCATACTAAAAGAGAAGGACTGTTAACTTCTTGCTAGTTGTAAAGGGTAGCTACAAGGGCACAAAGAGGAATTTGGAGTTGTTTCATGATAGGAGGATAAAACATAGACAGGATAAAGGCTTTCTTTGTCTAGACCGGGAAAAGGATGAAATTGAATGTTCAGGAAAAATGCTAGGCTTAACGCCATACATACAATCAGTATAGTAGTGAGTCTATCTGTGTAAGGTTAAGGAGGAAAGGTGAGATTTGAAGAGCATATACCGACGTCTATGGGATGATATTGTAGGCTGAGGCAGAGCGATGATTTAACTCAAAAGACATTATCAGAAGTCATATGACATAGTGTAATTTAACAGCAAATATCAGAAAATTGCAAGTATTGAACAACTCGGAAGCACAGAAATTAATGGGATGCACACATAACTAAATGAAATTTTGTGTTCTACTAATCCTACCGATCATGGTTAGCTTGTTCTAACGCATTTTCAAACTGTGAAGTAACATCTCAAGTATCCTAAACTAAGTTGTAAGTTTGCTGCCGTATTTTCAAGAATCTATTAACTTGGATTTGCAACAGAGTTTCAAAGCAATGCTGGCATATGATAACTGATAGGTCAGTCTGATAACTGAATTCAACAGACCGAGTGTCTCTTGAGTTTCAAGTAGTCTATGTGGTAACTGATGGGCATCTGATGATGTATTTCTTAAGGTGAAATCAGAATTAGATAGGATAGAAAACCTTATGTCGGGGAAATGATTATACACGTACAATTGTAAACCAGAAAAAAAAAATTGCATTTCTGTGAAATTGTACTTACATGTTAAATCGTGAGTTGGAGCAAAGTCATAATCATATCTGCCTCTCCTAATGTAACAAATGTATGCTACTGCCAGAACCACGCATAGAATTACAAAGCATGAAAGACCGATAGCTGCTTTCCCGCCTTTGGATAAATGGCCACTTTCCCAGAACAGGGAGCATTGTGGCAAAGAAGGTACGCCACACAAACCTTTGTTTCCTGAAAGACTGTACAAGGAATACAAACTTGATTAGGTAATGGAACAAAAAGAGTGATTACAAACTTGATTTGGTAATGGAACAAAACGATTGATCTTTTCAAAAGACATAATTGTATTGTTGGAAGAGAAAATAAAACAGTTGAAAAGCATGTAAAAATAGACTGATTTGAAACATGAAAGAGAATAGCCAATCAAGGGCAAAGAGTTCTGATAGCTAGAACATGAGACATACTCAATAGCTCCACCATGCACACCAACTGAATAAAGCTCCTCAGGTACTTGCCCTTCTAGCAAGTTATCATTCAATAGCCTGAAATTAGTCAAAGGAAGTCAAGACAGTAATTTGGTAGTCCATATTCAACAATCATGTTCCAGTTTTAGGGTCCGACCAAGCTCAAGATATTAAAAAAAAAGCCCAAACCAGGCCTGAAGTCTGGTCAACTTGGGCAGATTTCAGACTGGGTGTTTTTGCCATCCCTACTAAAACTTATGTTGGTGTTACTGATTAAACCGGTTCTAGTAGGTGGTCTGTCCATTGAATTACTGAGCCAATAAAAGACCGGTGGAAAAGGAATACCATTAAATTTCTAACAGAGTAAGTTATGAAGGCAAGTAAAGGATGGACAAAGGCCATATTAAGGTTAAAAATGCATCCAGCATACTATCTTGAGGCATCACAAGACCTGGGGTGGATGATAATGATCTTTGTACTTTCTACTAAACAAAACAAAATTGCATGAAACTGAACAGGAACTTGACTAAAGGACTGAAGAATAATGAGGTAGTAAAATACGCAAATCACAGAAAGCTAATGTCTATTTCCCTGAAGTGAAACACCGAAGTACTCCAATGCTTCCATTTTATGTCAATAATAACAAGCCTCATTTGGTCAAGCACTATTTCATATTAAATCAAAGATTCAGCTATAAATATTTTCTTCTTAATATGTGATTCGATCAAAAATTTCTACAAAAAGGTTAGAAACTTTCGCAGTCTATTGTTCGAGTGCCATGCAGCTAACCAAAGTTTTTTTTTCAGCTGGTATTTTGTAATTTAAGTCATTTCAATCAGCATCAATTTGAAGATGAAGATTGAAAGGAATATTGTTGACAATGCAGCAATACGGTCTATTCAAATTCACTCGGGATTATCTATGTCATAAGAAGGCTCCAATAATTTAAGAATTCTAGCTTTCCATGATTGCATTTAGCGCAAAAACATTGAATTTGAAACGTGATCTATGTTTATCAAAAAGTAAAATATGTTATTCACTGGATGATTAATCATAGATGCAAAATGCTTACACAAGCTGCAGACTTGAAGAAGTTAAACTTTCTGGTATAGGGCCTGAAAACTGATTGCTTGACAAATCCCTACAAAATATGAATTAAAAGTAGTAAGACAAAAATTGAGACATGTCTGCATGTTTCGCTAATAGTTGTCAAATAGAAGCTAGACAAGTGCAGTAATTCACATTTGAACTTTGAGAACAAAAAGATGACAAATTATAGAAGTCAGACACAGATCCACAATGAGTTTCTTGATGATATCTCAAGGTAAATGTCAAATCTAATGGAATGAATGAAGTTAACTATCTAAACTGATTAATCATATACTTTTTTGAGGCGAGGAATACGGAATACAGGTCTAATTGATGAGAAAATCACTGGTTAAGTTAACTTGCAACACAAATCAATTTGAGTTCTGAGGGTTTAATGACTGGAAATATCCAGCTCTTTGAAGTTAAAGTAGAAAAAGGTCATTAATCGAGACTTCAAATGAGTGCTTCTCATGCACAGGTTCAGTATGCTAGAGTTTCACCTCAGACTGGTTTCTATTTTATACATGAAAATGATTGGTGAAGAAAAGTGTCTATCCAATCAAGCAGTGATCTATAAGGGAAGCAAAATAAAAATAATACTTTAAAATGATAACTTGCCATATAAAACAGAAACTAAAATCACAATAATAGGCGAACGGTAACAAATTATGTACTACTTACAGCCGTACAAGAGACTTCTGACCCAGACCCGAAGGTAGAGTTCCTTCCAAAAAATTAGAACTCAAATTCCTGCATGTTTGAACAAAACAAGGTGTTAATGGTTGAAGTCAGTAGGGGAAGGAAAGGAAGGAGTAGAGTGTCCTAAAATCCAGAAGTAAAGATTCAAAAACCTAGCAAATGCGTTGAACTGGAGAAAGTACTAGTAGATTTGATTGATCTTAGGATAGATATTGAGATCATCTAAGTACTAAACACGTAGAATATATTCTACAAGGCCAGCAGAAAAATGGCAGATTTATCAAGAGACACTAATATACCATTTTGACTGATGTTACATATCAATGAACTGTAATCTCTTTAGGTATTAGCTATTTGAGATTTATCAACATTCAGTCGAGCCCGTAGAGGTATGTATGTATGTGTGTGCCTATACATCTCTCTATCTATATATATATATATATATGTTATAAAACATTGATAAACAGGTTTTTAAGATACTGGAATAACTTAAGCATTGTGGTTTTAGTTGGGAACAAAAAGGATAATGCCTAAATCAATTAACTGGAGATTATATCAATCACCAGATATAGTTGGACAGTTGGAAAGGACTCATATCCAACAGTAACCAACCGAACTTTTATTATATTTTGAATGGTATTATCTTACAAAGTCCATAATGCATAAGACAGCGAATTAGTTGATACTTACAGGCGTACCAAGTCCGTCAGAAGACTAATTTGATCGCTTATAAATCCTTTCAATCCTTGGCTTCCAAGATCTCTGAACAACAGTAAATGAGTAAGTGACATTGCCTCAAATCTAGTGTGTGTGTCTGTGAGTGCCAGAGAGAAAGATATTAGGATTCTCAGCACAGAAGTAGGCCTTAAAAGAGGCTGCTGTAATAAAATGTTTTTGTAGTCAATAATTTTGGTGTACTGTTTTTCTGAAAGTAGTAAAATGGTCTAATTCAACACAGAACATTCCTAATGCCTTGACCATATCTAAATGAGTATGAATATCATGTTCTGAAATCATGTGTAGCAACACTTACATTTGAGAAATAACAAGGGCAGTCTCTTCTTTATTGGGATGGCATATAACTCCTTCCCAAGCATCCCAGTTAGTAGGTGCACAAGGATCACCATTCCATCCCATTCTACCAGGAATGTGAAGCGACTCCTTCAACGCTCTCATTGCAACAACTATAAAAAAAAAAAACCCCAATTAGTACACATCAGATTGAAAACGAAAGAGCCTAATCAGCAAGATTTCAAGTTATATTTCTTGGACATATGGCAAGACAAATAAGTAGCAGGTCTAAGTAAGGATTGAAACTAACAGAAGAATATCGTCTAATATGACATCCTTATCATCATGATAGCCAGATGATTCATCAGTTGATACACAAATATCAACTTTTAACTTTCAACACACCATTTACAAGCATTGCAATCAGATTTCCGTTGCCAGAATGAGTTATCCGAGAAAAAGCTCCCAAAACTTGTCCTACCAACCAAGCCATTTAAAGTTTCTTGAAACATTTCAAACAAAGACTCCACACCAACCAAAAAAGGCACAAACTTCATGCACATATACACACAATTCCATAATTATCAATTACCTTGCTCAGGAGCAGTTGAGACGTCGTTCGGAACCAAAGCATAATTCTCAATTCCGCTAATCAGCGGAGCACCGACGACCGGCAAAAGCTTCACATTTAACACCGTATTGCTCAGATTATGAGCCGTGTAGTGGAAACTATAAGCCGCAAAGCTCCCGACTTGCGAGTATATATCAACTCTACTCACATTCTTCTCATTCACCCAAACGTCAAATACTCTCTGCCCTGTTTTGGTCACGCTCGAATCAATCTCAGCAAAATGAAACCACAACAAGTAATCCAATTTTGCGTCCACCGGTAATTCGAAACCCAACACTCCATTACCCGTCACCGCCGTCTGGTACAGCTTCATTGGGAAGTAATTAGGCGGCTGATTGGTGCCGGAGATTGTTTCTCGGGTCGAAACTGAATGGACTATCTTCGAGGTATTCTCCGACCGGAATTCCGCGTCGGACTGCCAAGAACGGCCAAAATCATCGGAGTCATTGCTAAACCCAGGGCCCCACTGAACAGAGCCGCACGATAATCTGCCGTAATTCACGAGAATGAAGCTCTCGCCAACGGTGACGGAGTCATACGAGAGCGGATCGATTTGGCGGATTTCCAGTGACCCGATCACCGGCGGATCAGTAGCAATGCTGTAAAAACAGACGTCAGCCTCGCCGTCTTTGACAAAAGCGAAGAGATCGGAGTACGCGCCGTCGCGCGCGAGGTTCTCTTGCCACGGGGACCGCCACGAGAAGATGACAGTTCCTTCGATGGAGGCGTCGAAGCTAGGAGAATGCGACTTGCCGTCGTAGTTGTCGTACACGGTGAACGTACGGACGTAGTAGCGGCCGTTAGGGAGAGGGACAGTGTAGCAGTTCTTTTTCCCGGAGGAGGAGGCAGGGAAGTAGCGGAGTGTCTTCTCTTGAGGGTACCGGAAGTGGAGTGGCTCCGACACGACGGAGGTGGAACCGCCGGAGAAGAACCGGTCGGCAAGCCACGTGGTGTTAAACGGGTCGGTTATGTTATTTGACCCGCCCGAATCGATATAATAAGAAATGTCTGTGAAAAAAAAAAAAGAAAGCAACACCCGACAGTGAGTTCACAGACAGTTAAAAAGTTCGTTAAGAACAACTAAAGAAAAAACAGTACAATATAAGCTCACCGTAAGGGAAGGAGTGAACAGAGGAGAACAGTAGGAGAAGAAGAAGTAACAGAGAGAAGACAACGTGGGACGACATGTTGGTCCTGAGTCCTGACCCCTTAGCTAGAGCGGGAGAGAGAGTGTGTAGTTAGTAAGGTCGCGAGTGATCTTAAACTCTTTAATGTTTGGTCGAGAGTAGTTTGTTTGTTTGACTAGGGAAAAGAGAGGGAGTTGCTGCGCAGAGTAGGCGAGATTAACGGTGTGATGTTCACGTTTTGACTAAGATACTCTAAGCTATGAACATGGCAAGTCCAAATTAGGAAGTTGGTCAACTGAGTAAGTGAAAATTAAAGATTATAAATTCAATTAAAGGAAATAATAAATTTGATTAAAATGAAAAAATATATAAATTTTATAATTTAAGAAATTTTAAATTTTTATTTTTTAAGAAATTTATTTTACAGAAAAGCTTTTTAAATTTTTATTAAAAATGACAAAAAGCGATTTGAGTATTCAAATATCACTAAAATGATTATTTCAAAAAAATATCATTAAAATGATAATTCAGCTTAGTTTTTAAATCTAAATCAAATTAGAATTAATTAAATTTGATTTAAATTAATAATTTAAGATAATTATAATAAATTATTAATTTATGATGAATTTAATTAGATCGATTCAGATTCAAGAATTAGGTTAAATCGTTACGTAAATAACAATTGATTGGTATAAATGTGATATTCGTGTCACGTGAATTTAGCTTCTTTTTGTTAATGTCTAAGAGAAGGTGATTTTTTTAAAAAAATAAAAATTATAAAGAATTCAAGAATTTTAAAATTTATATATTTTTCCAGAAGTTTCTTAAACCATAAAGATAATCATCGTCATTATAAAATTTATAGTTCATTATTTTAGATTGATACGAGTTATTATTTTTCTTATCATGAGTTTTATTAATTTTTAAAAATTATAAAAATTAGTTCATTGTAATTTATTTTATTTTATTTGATATGATATAATTTAAACTTTACATTTTAAATATTCAATATGTCAATTAAAATAAAATAATCTCGTTTTAATATGATATTATTTTAATTAATTAATTCGATTAATTATAGCTCCAAACTCGGTCGGGATCAAATTTTTTGTGCTTATAACTCTATGTCAATTATGTTCTAGATGATTTTATCCAGTGTTTTAAAACTCGGACCGAACATCGAACCAGAAGCTTTACTAGTTTGATCGATTCGACCGGCTCAACTATTGGTCGAACTGGTTTAACGTCATAATTATGCAATAATTATATTTAATTATATATAATATTAAAAATACAAAAATATATCAAATAATATAAAAATAAAAAAAAATTATTGAACCAGTGGTTAGATCGGACCAGACCGATTCGACCGGTCAATTGACCGATTCTTATTGGTTCAATTGAGAACCAATTTTTAAAAATGAACCAGATCAGATAGCCAACCAATCACCGATCAAACTGGTTAAATTGATTAGTCCGATCTAATTTTTAATACATGAATCTTACCCATACAAATATGTGAGACCAAAATATATATATATATACGGATGAGATCTTCTAAAATAAAATTGGCACAAAATTATAGATACCTGAGTATCTTGTCCCAACTCAGTCCCACTCCCATCTCTTGTCATCTGAAAGACTCATGTGAGCTACTTTTGACAAAGTTGCAGACATTGGGCCGTGATTTGATATGTAATTGAGGCTTTAATTTTGATATTTCCCTTTATAATGCGTTCCACTGAAAATTATAAAAAGGGGAAAATGGTTCACAGCTCAGACTGACGTCATTTGTGAACACCTTCTTTATTTGTACTGTTATTGGAGTTTGTTGCATTCCCACGTATCAAACCTCTGATCACTTAGTTACATAACTTCGTGAAGACAAGTAATATTTATTATTACATTTTGAGATTAATTTAATTAAACTGAGATTGTGTATTATTAAATTTTTTTAAATCTTATATTTTAACGAGACTTTTACTAAATTATTGTTGTTATTTATATATTTAGAGATGATAATATTTACACGTATGAGACGGAGCAGTAACTCATCAAATAGATGCACGACCATAAGTTAATGGTGGTAGAAATGAAGATATTCTGTTAGATATGTAATTTTACTAAAAAAGATAAGATAATAAATATTTTTAGAGTATCTTATATTGACTAAACATGAAAGTATTAAAGGTTTATAAGTGGTAAGACTCAACAATCCAAATAATTAGCTCTAGTCATTTTGACAATAGTTGACTCAAGTGCAATTCTTATTAATGAGCTCTACACTCTCTCTACTCATATTAAAAATTCTAATATGGTATCAGAGCAGGTTTGGTCTAGATTATTAATTTTCTGGTTGTCTGTCTGGATGTTCAGTCTCAGCGGCTTAGTCTGGTTACCATCACATTTATTTCATAACTGGATATCTAGTCTCAGTTTACTTGAGGGACAGTGTTAGAGTATCTTATA
>JANVCL010000001.1:508168-524687 GCA_026546855.1 Erythroxylum incrassatum
ACCGAAGACCCCTTCTTTGGTCTTGCTACTACGCGTCCTCTCTTCTCCTTGTAACCTACCACTACTCTCTCTAACTTTTATTAATTCGTTTTTGGTCCATCTACAGTACATTCCTTTAAACGCATGCTTCTGCTCTTGAAAACATTTGCGCTTCGCAGACTTGATTTGTGTGAAATGCAGATGTGAGACGTCTATGTTTACGCTTCCCAGCTGCTGCGCCTTGGTCTTCTTTCCCAGCTACGCTGTCATTTCTACTTCTCTTCCAGCTGTTGCAGTTTTTGCTTCTTTGTTTATACCGTTTTACTGCTCTTCCTAACAACTTCTTGGTTGTCTTCTTTTGGACTGAATTTATTTTCTTCTTTCTTTAATTTTCTTCTTCTTAATCCATGAAGACAAGTGAATATTAATATGCGAAAATGGTCCAATTATTGCGCTTTCGACTCACTTTAGCTTCTTTACTTCTGAGTTGTGCCTAAAATCACATATAAATCAAAGTGAGTATCTTAAGCAATTTTATATGATTAATTGCTAAGTGTTATGGAATAATTAAACAATCAATTAAGCACGTATTGTTGGCTCCTTTAGAGCCTAGGTTGGCTAAAAGGATTATCGAACCAATCTATAAGTATATAAGGAGGTCTGGGCAAAATCTTTGATCATTAAGTGTATCATGACCTTGTTGAGTAGCTTGCTTGAGTATAAATCTACAATGAAGCTTATTACTGCAAAAATTTACAAGGTTTTGGTAAATGATGATCACAATCTAAAATATTTAAGATTATGCTTTATAATTTTCTCACTACAAGAAAACAACACAATCCACGACGTTTTATTGACAAAAAGTCGCTAAATGTGAAGACTTTTCGTGACATTTAAAAAACATCACGAAAAGTTCAAATTTTCCATGAATTTTTATAAAAACATCACGGATTTATAACACTTTTTGCGACGTTTTCTAATTAAAACGTCACAAAATAGAAATCGCGACATTTTATTAAATAAAATGTCGCTGTTGGCTATTTAAAATTAACATTTTCTTCTTGCGCCTTCATTTCCAACGATTTTGCTTGTTTCTTCTTCTATAGTTTCTTCTTTGGTTTCTTCTTTATGCCTTCTTCCCACCCAAAATTGGTTTCTTCTCTCAGCAGCAAACAAAATGCAACGTGAGGTTTACGCTGCCTGGGCTCTGTATTTTGCTTTATTGGTGGTCGCCATATTTCACCGCCATCATTAGAGCCCTTGATTCTCAGGTTTTCGTTTGCAAGTTATTTATTACTCGAGTAGATAAATTTCAAATTTTTATTAAAAAAGAAAGAAAATGAAATGAATAAAGAGTAGCGAGAGTGACCAAATACTCCCATTTTCCTGCTCTTTATGGTCTCCTAAATGCCTTCCAGTCTTCCAACACCGGAATTTAGAAAACACCAGTCAACCCCAATTTTAGTAGTTGTCACAGATGTTCACACAAAATTTCGAGGTAGGTTATCCTTATCTTCTAAAATTGCTTAATCAATTCAAACAAGATGAATTAGAAGAGCTAGGGTTTTCTAATTTGTGTTAAAATTATCTCATGTTTTTCTGTTTTACAATTGTAGATGGGAGCTTTATACACCAAGCTCTACGATAAGTACAATGCTCTTAAGGTCTCTCGTTCATTTGATAATGTCTAAGAGGCAAATAAGTCTTAGGATACACACGTCTCTATTACACAATGTTGTCTTAGTTGATGATTGCTACCTTGACTTTTCAGAAAAAGAAGTTCTCTGAGTTGGATGAGATTAATGAAGATCAGGAAGTCAAGTTTTTGAATTGTGTCTCTAGTAAGCTCATTTCTTCATCCCAACCAAAAGTCTTGTTGTAGCAATATGAGAAATTAAGTTCAAAAGCCCTTTTTGGTACAAATTGTATGGATATAACCCAAGTTTGTTGTCTCTTTGTAAGTGTAATTGTATATATATCATTCAATGGCAACTGCAGAAGAGTTGATACAACACTTAAAAGACGAAAATGACATGTGTGCATAAAACTGAATGATCTGAGAAGTGAAGTTGCTTCAGTCAGGCACGTATTCTGGATTTCCTTTATGGATTTACCTTGTCATTAATGCAAATTTTAACTCACCTGATTAGCAGGAGCCCATAACTTAATAACTTAATGTGATTCACTTTGCTTGCAGATGCAACAATGATGAATGATGTACAGAGTACCAAAACTTGTTAACCGATTCCTCAAGTACCTGTTAAATGATCATTTGGAGTGGTTTACTGAGTTTCTCTAGCAAAAAAAGACTTATTCTAAGGTACTTCAAGTGTTTGAAACAAGGTCTTACTGATCTAGGTTCTTGCTTCCACTTTTTCTATCTATTTCCTGATTTTTTGTTGGTTCACAACATGCAATTTTATTTCAATTGGTTTTAGTTATTTTGGTGGATTCTGACATTGATTATGCATTTATGTCTTGGATTTCTTTTGATTCATTATGAGACCTATAATTCTTGGATATGAATAGAGGAGTGAGTTAGAAGCACTTACTAATCTCTTCATGAAATCTTGTGTTGCATCAGCAAATGAGAAACTAGATAATGGCAATTCACTTTTTTCCTTGTTCCTTTTTGTTGCTTTCATTTAATAATAAGTAAACGTGAGATATGAATGACTAAGAAAGATTAGTAAACAAATGTGGCTTGCTAATTTATACTTTTTACTTAATGCTAGAGGGGAGGTGACTTAGTTTTGAAAAAGGCCATTGAATATGGAGCTGTGAAAATATGGATGAATGAACGTGTTCGAAGGGCTTGTGCGAGCAGCTGTGCTGAATTTCTGTATGGATTTCTTGAGGTGTTACTCTGTTATGACTTGTGTTATCATATAAACTAAAGGTATCATTACCTCAAGATATTTAGCTAGTTATATTGTATATCATGAGTTTCAGTTTCTCATTTTTTACTTAAATACTAAAACTCTCATCTTGAATCTTCTCGTAGATTTCTTCGAAGAAAGGTCCTGAATATTGGCTGTTATAGCGGTTTGAAGGTGGAGCCACATTGTGTGATTTGATGCAGAGCAGAGAGTTCCCCTATAATGTTAGTTCATTCAATCATTTATTCTTTTGGTACCAGTTTTGCTTCAACTGTATTTTATGAATTGAATGAACTATAATGGGAAATTTAGAACAACCCAAAATTGAAAAGGGTGTGTGTCTAACTGAGACAACAAATTCTTTCAATTAGTGATGGATGATACTGTGTCTTTTTAGACCCATTATTTCAATCAAATAGCTGACTTGATTTTTGGAAATTTTGAGTGTTAACTTTTATTTGTTTTACTCAATTTCTGTAGTTTTAATCTTGATGCTGTTCAACTTTCAATACCTAGATATCTGATGGTTATGTAAGTTTCCAGGTTGAAACTATGATTCTTGAGGAGGTTCAGGATTTGCCAAAGGGACAAGAAAGGAAAACAGAATCATACAGACTATCACGAGACATATTTTATTTGCATTGGATGTTCTTCACTCTACAGGAATTGTACATAGAGACATCAAGCCTCATAATATCATTTTTTAAAGGTAAGGACACCAAGAATATAGTTTCTCGAATGTAAAAATAAGTTTTAAGTAATATATGGACAGTGATTTCTTATTGATAATACTGTCCATGTAGAGTCTCGTACTTTTAAGATTATTAATCTTGGAGTTGCAACAGGTCTGCGAGTAGGAATAAACTATATCCCAAAGGAGTTTCTTTTGGATCCAAGGTACTTCCCTTCAAACCATGGAAAATTGGTACCTTCATGTAGTCTAAACAACTAAAATTGACATGATAAAACTGAAATTTAGGTTTGAGAAGCCCTATATGGTTCAAGAATTAAATTGATATTAAGTTGATTGCATACACAGTTTTACCTGATGTAAATGATTATCTTGTCTTGCCCACACCCTTGTTTGGGATCAGTAGATCACAATCATTTTCTCTGAAAACTCTTTTCAGGTATGCTGCACCAGAACAATATATCATGAGTACACAAACTCCATCTGCACCTTCTGCTCCAGTGGCTACTGCACTTTCACCTGTGTTGTGGCAGGTAAGTACATGGACTTTAAACTCCATTTATATTGAATACTAATGGGTGACGTCTAATCAGTGAGGATTAACTTTCCCTTTCATCTGTTTGGTAATATTGCAGTTGAATTTGCCAGATAGATTTGATATTTATAGTGCTGGTCTGATCTTCCTGCAAATGGTGAGTAACATGAAATTTCTGATTAACTTTGATTATCATGTTTAGCATTTACTGTCCTCATCTTGAAGGCTAAATGTAAACCTTAGTTCTTATTTCATGCCCCTTTATTCCAGCATTTATCAGTAGTATCCTATGCAATCATCGTTTAGTCTTACTGTTACATGCTCAGAAGCAGTAATTTATACGAGACTTAAGTGTACGTGCATGGTGATAAATGATTGTTAGGAATAAACTTTACTCTTTGACACCTGCAGAAATTTTAAAGGAATATTTGATGGTCAAATCTTAATCAATTCAGGTGATTTAAAAGGCGATTTAAGGCTGCATCCGTCTAGATTCAAACGAATCTAATTTTTGAGTCATTTTGAGTTATTTAGAGAGAGTTGTGAAGATATAAAGACAAAGTGATCAGTTTTTTCTGTTAAACAAGTTTTTTGTGCCATTAAAAGTATTTTTCTCTTTTTATTCTAATATTAAGTGACTTTATATTGGTGAGTTTAGAATTATTCATTTTCTCTATAAATAGTTATGTAATGTTTTTTTCTCATGCAAAAGGTAAGAATAAAATTTCTAATACAAAGGCTTCATCTTTTTCTGTTTGTGTTAGGACGCAAGTATTTGCGAGCCTACTATTTTTCCGACATTGAATGCCTACGGGACTTGGCAAAAACTGAATTTGAGATATTTGGAAGTAGTATCACATCCAAGATTTACTTTTGGTCCTCTTAGTTCAAACTTAATTATGTAATTTTACCATTTATTCCATCTTGTAGACTTACATTGTTAATTGCAGAATTTTAACGTTGATCAAAGAACAGCTTTCAAAAGTTCATGATGATATGGAAATTGCCATGAGTCTAAGACACCTTTTTCTTGTTCATTTGCTTGTAGAATGCGGCATGCTTGTGGCTTATGCAATTAGGTCCTATTCTGTTTTGCAGTAACTGGTCTCAATTTTGGGAGATATCTTCTTTGCTGTTTATCATCTACCATTGTGTTCATGATTGGTCTTACCAAGTTGGCTTTATTCACATCGTAATAGCTACCATGTCACAGGCATTTCCGGGGTTGCGAACGGACAATAGCCTAATACAATTCAATCGTCAGCTTAAGAGGTGTGATTATGACTTAGCTGCATGGAGAAGAAGTATAGAGCCACGAGCCACCCCTGATCAAAGAAGGGGTTTTGAGTTACTGGATTTGGATGATGGGATAGGATGGGAGCTTTTAACATCAATGGTTCGATACAAAGCACGTCAAAGAATAAGTGCAAAAGCTGCATTGGCTCACCCATACTTTGACAGGGAAGGACTATTAGCTTTGTCCTTCATGCAGAAACTGAGGTTGCAACTCTTTCGAACAACACAACAGGATTATGGAGAAGCTGCAAAGTGGATCATTCAGCTAATGGCAAAGTCTGGAACCGAGAAAGAGGGTGGCTTTACAGAAGCTCAGCTTCAAGAACTTAGAGTATGTCCTTTAATCACGTTACATCTATCCATTGCTATTAACTGTCATTAACCTACATTACCTCGTGACCCCATGTCTGTTCTTACTGTTCAGGAAAAACAAGAACCTAGGAAAAAACCAAGTGCTCAAAGAAATGTTCTTGCATCAGTTCTTCGGCTTCAAAGGAAGATCATAAGAACATTGAACGAGAGCATGGACGAGCTAACTAGACGGAGGAAGAGCCTGTGGTGGAGTAGGTGGATTCCAAGAGAGGAATGAGAACTGTATGTACATATTGTTTTTGTGTATAAGCTGACTATAATGGAGGAATAGAAAGATACATTAAAAATGGAAGAAAACAGCTGGAATTTCTTCAGAAACATACCTGGAATCGTTTGACCTCACGTGTAAGGTTGTTCATTACTTATGATATTGGTGGTGTACTAATGTGATTGTACATACGAGAGAATTAAATGAAGTGAAACTGTTGCTAGGCATTGTATATTATATGTTAGGTTGCTCTTGCACTTTCCTCGATGAACACCAGAATTCAGAAACATGGAGGTTGAGGTTCCACACTTGATGGTCATCAAACCAGCTATACATTTCAACTACAGATCACAGTTTCAGTTCAGTTCGTACAACATTTAGCTGGAACAAGATTAACCATTTGTGCCTCAGAAAACAATACATTACTTCCTGTTGCTTTCTGTTCTTCTTGCTTTGTTGCAGATCCATTACTAGGCTGAATTATCACTAGTTAAATGGGCATAACTCAGCTTTTCAGATCCTGTCCCACTCAAGCACTTCATGAAAATTTTCTTCTCCTTATTCTTGGGAGTTGGAACTTCAAACTAAGCAAATTGGGTTGTAATCACGAGAACTTCACGTGCAATTCTGACCTTCTTGTTCACTACAACATGACATCAGACTCTTTGAACAAGGACCTCGACTGGGACACTTTGATTATTGTATTGCATTTATATAATTATATTTCAGAGATTATTATAATAATTATATCTATTTCTAATGTTCAGCTGAATTCCCAGAAGCTTTAGGAGTCTAACACTAGACATTGAGGGCATTGAATTTTGTACTTAATAGGGTTAATAAAGAAGAAAATGGCTAGCTAGGTCTTGAATGTGTGCCTTTTTTTAATTTGTGATTATAGAGAATTCATATATTTTAATTCTTTTCATAAAATAAGGTTTGATGAACATATTTTTAGTTTTGAACATTTTTTTATATTTAATAGGAAATTAGAAAATTTAATTGCAAACCCTAATCACAATATTTGATGTTATAAATTTTAGTATATTTTATGTAATTTAAAACTTCAAACTTATCACATCAAATATTGTAGTTTGCCACATGATATATTAGTTAGGAGTAAGACTGTGTATTATTAGACTTTTCCAGACCTCACGTTTCAACGAGACTCTTACCAGATATTGTTATTATTGTAGAATCATTACAACTTTTTGATTTTCATATCTATTCTTCCACAAGATTTGGTGGAATATACCAATTTTGTGAGACACTATCCTATGTTTTAATGGATTTGAAGGATCAAAACATATGAAGTATATGATAGGTATACCCAAATGATAGATTCAAACAACTAAGTTGATGTGTTATTTTCAGGTCAAGCACTACATATAGCATCTAAATATCTTAAGTGTCGTGTTAAATACTAAGCCAAAGGCCTACATATATCATCTAAAATATCTTGTCCTTGCCTTAGGAAAAGGAAAAATAAAGCCCAGTGGTAAAGGGACTCCTGTATTACATAGCTAATTTTTAAAGGCCATTAGTGGTTATTATTATTAATTAAAAAATTTTATTTTTATCAAAATAATAATTTTATTATTTATAATAATAATAACGATTAACAATAACCAAAAGTTAGTCAAAAAAATCTTCATTAATGGGTATTTTTCAGTAATAATCACATCATCATCATCTTCATACTAAGAGTCGAAAGGCATCGAATAAAGTATAGAAACTTGTTACTCTTATTGAAGTAATGGCCGACCCATCTTGCTGGTGGTTGATGCCTACACGAGTTAGGATATAGATTGTGACAAAGAAAGAGAAATGATACATATGCATTCTTCTTCTTCTTATCATCACTTAATATAAATAAATATATATATATATATATAGATTCCTTAAGATTAGGGTTATGGAAGCCAAGTGGGGTTGTGTGGTCAAGGTGACATTGTCTGGTGGTTTAAGAGACACTTCACGCTCCTCATGCTCGATCGTTGGCTGTTTCCAAGACCACTGTGAGAACAGGGTCACACTCTTCTTACTATATAAACACACTCTCTTCTCTACTCACTCAATCATCATCAACCTCAAGTTTATAATAACTCAAAAGCAAAACCTAAGAAACCTCTGTTCTTCTTCTTCTTCTCCTTGTTTCCCATTCAAAGAGTAAATATGAAGATGAGCAATGGAAGCTCAAAGAGAAGGCTATCAAGTAGAGGACTAGGAGCTGTTCTTAGGGAGCAAAGAGCTAGGCTCTATATAATAAGAAGATGTGTGGTCATGCTTCTTTGTTGGCACGAGTAAAAACCATTTTTGTTTCAGTTCTTGGTGGAGTGTACATAGCTTCTTCGAGATATGGTTGTTGGAGAGATTTTACATTTTTTTTTCTAAATTTCCCTTTTGGGGTTTAGATGTAAACATTGATCGGATTAGTGATGAATCGAAATTTCCTATCATGGTTCTTTTCATTCTTTCTATTTTATTCTTCTGAGATGTGTTATAAGCTTGAGTGTTTAGCATCTTCTTGCACTGGATTTATATATGTACTTCTTCAGGAGCTTGAAAATGGATATGAACAAGACCAAACTTATCATATGATGATCCCAAGTTTAGTTTAGCAATCAAGCACTAAGATTTTTCCTTTGCCTGTGAAGAGATGGAACAAGGCAGTCACTGCCAGATATTGGCTATTGAATCTTGCACCCAAAGGAAAAACCTTTCTTTTTTTATTAGGCAATCATCAGTAAGAAGCATCACTTATGGGTTGTAATAGGATTTTGTAATTTTAGGTATATATATATATTTTATTGATAACTTGAGTTGAATTAAACTAACATATATGGGTTTTATTATAAATTTAACTAAATAGATATGTTAAAGCTTAAAACTAAAAATTCAAATTATAAATTATGAATTATGAATTAATTTTCTTTAGGTGATTTATTTGGAAACAATCTCTCTATTAATTAAAAATAAGGCTTCGTATTATTAGACCACTATAGAACTCCTGTGTTAATGGAAATGTTACGAGAGTTGTTGTTGTTGTTATAAATTAAACTAAATTATATTAATTATTTATATTTTTGTTGGTTATTATTTGTTGAAACAGGTAATTTTAGGATTTATAATTAAATTATTATGTTAAAACTAAAATTTTTGGATTTATACTTAATAATATGTTAAAACTAAAATTAAAAATTGTGGATTAGCCTTCATTATATATGTGAGGATATTTTAAAATATTTATGAGTAAAATTTTCAATCATATTTCAAATCCTCTGAACTCTTAAAATCTTAAAAAATTTAAGTTATTATTTTAACTTTTCATATAATTTATAAAACATTACTTTTTACGACTAAATATGGAAATTAGATGACGATGAACATGACAGAGAGTGTCTAGACAGATGTAAGGACACAATGGCTGTAATTTCCAACATAATGTATGCTCTGTTGTTGTCGTAGGTGCCACCACTCACCACTCACAATGTCTGGTCTGAACCAGAGAGATAAAAGAGTGAAAGAAACTGGTCAAGATAGCAGCTTTAACGAAGCCCACGTGCAACTCCTAATCCAAAACCCCACCACCACCGTACATGGCCGATGAGAATCCCCTTTTTCTGTTCCTCAATCATCTATACAGTGTCTAGACCACCTTCTTGATGGGCGTGTTCTTCATTAATCTTGCCAAGCAATTAATTATTGATTTTGTAATATTCCTAAAAGATGAGATCTTTTTAAAAAATTAATACTTTTAAAAATTTTAAAAATTCGAAAATTACTTAAATTATATGAAAATTCATGAAAATCTCTCTCTTTTTTTTTAATCTTCAATATAGTTGAAAAAAGTTTCATCCGAGTCTAAGTAATAACATCAAGCTAAGTGCATGAACATTGAAGATCTTTAAGCTGAATCTCAGTTGAAATTTTCACTCTCTTTCTGGTTAGAATAGAATGGGAAGTCCCAAAACTGAGCCAGGCTGTTTAATCAGGAAGTGCCTTTCTGCTCAACAGAACTCCAACCTTAAGTGTAATAACTCTTTTACCAATAGTTGCTGTCCTGTTTCACCGACCTTTTCAGACAGGAAGATCTCTTGGTTTCAATCTGCCATCCAATGAGTTTCTAGGATCAATACATGCAATTATGCTTGCCAGCAACAAGACAACTATAGCCTGGAACCTGCTAAAACATTGCAGGTTATTGGTCCATATGTTTGTCTCAATCCACTTTGAACAATCTGTAATGTTTCCACTAGCTCATGAAACGTTTCGATTTCAAGTTCCAACATTGGGGACTCTCGAATTGGTGTTGATCTGCAGACATGACACGAGTTCTGCTAATATTGAGATGGTCCATACTGAGTATGAACCCAAAACAAAAGAAACTTGCCAGGCTAGCTTGCCAGATAATTGCCTGATCCATTCCTGTCACCTGTTCTTGATTGTACACGATAATCTACATCTTAGGATAATGTATCTCTCTTTTTCTTCTTTTTGACAGGTTCAAGGAATCGGGAATATCTGAACAGATACGAGTTTGAATCCTGTGTTAATCTTATGTTGTCCAAGTACTGCCTGATCAACCTGCTCCTCATGAACATTAATAATGCCGAAATTGGATCATTAATAATAATCTAAGTAACATTTTCTGAAAATGAAAAAAGAAACCACATTTGCAATTCACGTCGATTGATCTTGGATGCGAGTTGTTAGTTACAAAGGGAACACAAAACTTTCCTGAAACCAAAGAGGCACATTGGACCATAAAGTTGGATCCTTTCCACACAAGTGTGGTTACAAAACATAAAAGAGTATCGACATTGGAACTTTGCCATCAGGAATTACAGATCAAGGCATCCAGTACAAAATCATGATCCAGAACCATCACCACTGGGCATACTTTTCGCGGCGATGCATGCAAAAGTACAAAACTGTTAACACTGTACTGTAATAAACATCAGTCAGGTATCTTTACACCCCAAGAAATGTAGCTATCCTGGGATCCAAAGTCCTGTAAGTAGATGAGGCATATTGCAGTTAGTAAACCGTGAAATTATCAGAATAAAGAATTATTTCATATGCGAACGTAAAACAAAATGAAGAAAAAACATACTAGCTGGCTTAGTCTGAACTCTGGAGGCGTATCAAGATCTATGTTTGCCGGATCAAGGACTAGGTTTTGGCATTCCTCGAGATCTTTCTTCAGGTTCTCTGGTCCTAACTTGGCATAATCGGAAAGACGGGGTTTACCATCAGTTCTTTCATTGTCATTTCCATCCCGGTTTGGAGATTGACTCTGAAGGAGATCATCACATAAGGATAGCCCTTCCACTAGTTGCTGTGAATCCATCAAGTTTTGACTGTCCCACCACTTTGGAAATTCCTGAGAATTTTCATTAGTTTCAGCCACTTGATTGCAATGAGTATCTGTCTTGGGCGGGTCACTGTTGTCCGGAATCTCACATTCAGGTAGATCACGATGATTTTCTGTCTTGGGTGGGTCATTGTTGTTCGGAATCTCAACCTCAGGTAGAAACTCATCTTCTATATCAACAATCTGAAGAAGCACCAACCTTAGACGTGAGTATCTCTTTCTGCAAACAATCTTTTAAAACGGAAAGAGAACTTGTTGCAACAACTAGCATAATATAGATTCCACTTAGTAATATATCAAAAAAATATTCCACATATAACAAATGATCTTGTCGTTAATATTAGCTTAACAAAACCAAAATATGATCAACTTGCAGTTAAATACTATTGGACATGTGACAGCAAATGTATCCACATAATTCTTGGCTATGGAAATCTGTATTTGCTTGTCATAGTCTAAATGAAAATTAAAGCATAGAAACACCTTTAGTTCTGCAGGCAGCAACGAATTGAAGAGGCAAAAAATGGTTACCTGAAGGAAAGGATCTTTGTAGATATTGGTAGTTGTAGGCTCTTTAACCAGGTTAGAATCTGGGCATCGTCTATCACTTCGAGGAGGATCAGGAGTCACTGAATTGGGAGTGACAGGGTCCACTTTTGCAATCATAGCATCACTGTTTTCAGATATTTCATCTTCATTTTTGTCACCCTTGTTGACCTGTTGCTGCTGATAAAATATCTTAGATATCACATATTCTCCATCCCTCTCATCCTCTTCCGTACCAAGGTGATACTGATGCATCACCCAATTCGTTTTCTCAGCTTTACCTCCTCTGGCTGGGCTCATATACAGAACCATAATCTTCTTGCATCCTTTCTGGACTCCGTCCAAGATCACCGGCTTTGTTCTTCCAGTCTTGTGCCAGCGGACATCACCAAAATCATCACCTTGAATCTTTCTACGCTTTCGGGTACCAGTGTTGTAAGCCTTGATTGCCCTATGAAAGAAGTGAGACATGCTTCCATCTTGCTTAACGCCTACAGAATGCAAGTGTTAGAACTATAACAAACTAAAGATATGACCAAAGAACCATACTAACTTGACCTCTTGATAGCCAACCTGGTAAATTCCTAGGATGGGTGTAACAGATCCCGTCATCCTTTTCGACAGTAGGGATGAACTCAGTAATGAAAGGATGGGAGTTTTGACCCCCTTCACCAACTTTTGCTAGTAAATGCCATATAATTTCTTGATCAGTTGGATCGAATTTCACACCTTTTGGTAATCCAGGCCAATCTTGAGTAACCTGGAACAGGTAGAGTTCAAGACTCCAACTCTATATCACTCTTGCTATTCCAAACTTCATTCAGGTAAAGGATGAAAAGAAAAGTTTCATTGAGAAGAAGAGTAAGTACAATCTCCATATTTGACATGTGAGAGATGCTAATATATGATCTATGAGCATAACAGTATCCATTACTCAAATTCCAGAAGTGAAAATATTAAAATCAACTCATGATAGACATGCCTCCATATACATTACACGTCTAAAAATTCCAAAAATAAAGACATTATTCCTCAACTAAATTGAAAAAGCAACTATGGTCAAAGCAACCACGCACTACAACAAAGTGCAAAGCAGAACCCGCACTAATCTGATGCAAATCACACAGAAAACTGATTATCTAATCTTTTTATTTTTTAAGTAATTGTCAAAGCTAGAGTGTGAATCAATTCAAAAGAATGAAGAAAATGTGTTGGAAAATCATATTAACAAGGTCTTCATTAATGTAAATATACTTTTTATCAAGTTCAACTTTCAACTCTACGCAACGAACAAGATTCTACTTATGCGTCCAATTCTAATGCTCAATCGTAAAAGCCCTGGTCTACAAGCACAATGATCATGATAAACTAGTTGAAAACAGCTATAAAAAACATTTTAGATCCAACCTATCATCAAATAATAGTCCATCCACCAAACCCATTTTCTTCAAGTGACTGACAGCTACAGTGTGAAACAATTCAAAGGATGAAGAAATGGGATGGAAAGCCCTATTAACAAGGTTCACATTTATGTATATACATTTTGTACCAAGTTCAACTTTACCTCTACACAACTAACAAGATTTTACTTATGCTTCCAATTCTAATGCTCACTGGTAAAAACCCTGGTCCAACTTCACCTTTACACATGGATGCTGATTCAGTACTTGAAAAGAGCTACAATGTGAAAAACATTGAAGTTCCAGCCTATTATCAAATAATAGTCCATCTATCAAACTCATTTTGGACCACACGCATAACAAATGGCCTCTATAACCCAAAACCCCAACTTAGGTCTATGTCCCATGTGCACATGAATGCAGAAGTGCACATCAAACAAATGAATGGAACATATTTGAGCATACATCACTATTGTCAATAACATGCTGGCAATTTGGACAAGCCTTTGTAGGATTGCTCCTCCATGTAACTTTTCCAGGATCACATGCACTCTTGATTTTTGTTGCAATCCTGTTGCCATCCACCAGCCATGATGGACTGCATCAATTACAAAACATAATAGTAGTCAAGACAAAGTTATTGTGATGAAGAAATGTAATCGTACATAGGGAGAAATGTAATCGAAATTACATCTCATACTTGAATTATCTGTTTCATCTCAACAACCCATACGCTGACATGATTTCTCAACTTTTAATAAACTTTAGTTTCAGTACCTATTGGGTAGTTCTTACTTCCCACACTATGGATCAAAACAAAGCTGCATAATTCAGAGCGACCAAATTGATTTTCTCTTTCAAGCATTCACAGAAAATCAGATTTTGTCGAAATATATTACTTGAGCAGTCAGCATCTAAAACTTAGCAGCTGGTTATCCCCGATAAAGACAAGGGCAAAACAGAAAAAGATGAAAGAATCTACAGCCAATCAGCCATAAATTCCTAACAAATTTTCGACAAAGCTTTACAATTAGGGTTTTAAATGAACGTCAAACATATATACACGAAAGTCAAGCCTTCTACTATTACTTCCAGTCTTCCCCATGTCATTTTTCAAATAAACATCACAACATAGTGCCTTAGATAGCACTAAATTAACTAAAGAAACAACTTTTATCTGCCAATTCTTTAAGAAACAACTTTTATCTGCCATTTGTAAAGAATTGCATCTCTTTTCCAAATACAAGTCTCATACGAAAATCAATACCTCAAGCCAGTTCCTTTCTTCACCTAGTTAACACTGATCGGATTCCTTTGCCATCTCCAGCACCCAACCCAACCCAGAAAAGAAATCACAACGCTATTACCAAGATACACTCAATACACTAACAAAACAAGGTACATACTTCACAAAACGTATATATTATCATATTCACAACTACCCAGATGATGAAATCGATGGAACTACTTAGAAATATAATGAAAATAGCCGAAGATCAGATGGGTAAGTAAAAAGGATCAATCTTTACCGCAATCGGAACAAATCCAAGTAAACCCCTACAAAACAAAGTCAATGCAATCTCCAAGATGATCCAAGAAAGCTGGAAAACGAAGAATAGGGTAACTTACCCAGCCATGAGAGAGCTGTGAGGGCAGTCAACAAATATGACTCAAAATCACTCCTCAAGAAGTGAACTTTAATTGCAGACAAAAAAAAGTTTCTTTTTTCTCCAAACCTTTTCAAAATTCAAATCTTAATGAATTTGTTCACTTCGAGATTTTAAAAAAAACAACCGTTTTCACCCTTCACTGTTCTTCGTGTACGGTCTGCTAATGGAAAGGCAGACAAAAAGAAATGCAAATACAAAATCAATTATTTGGAATGTGGAACGAAAGCGCCAGTCAGATCATGGTGGTGACTGGGGAGGTGGGATCGGGTACTTGACCGTTTACGTCTTGGTCCCATGCTCCCACTTGTCAAGGGCCACGAATTGTCCTGATTCTAATCCGCACATCAAATGTTCAATCCACGGTCCGCTGATTGTAAGAGAGGAAGACAAACGATCAACTTAGGATAGACATAGGCCCTAATCTATGATTAAACTGGAATTGTCCTGTCATGAACATGAATGCATACTCTCCAGTCTCGACCCTCGAGCCATTTCAGTTGTCGTTTTTAAATCAATTGCTTTATAATTAAATGCTAGAACACTTTTTTTTCAATCTTTTATAAAATTGAAATATTAAATATAATTACTTTTTAAAATAATTTATTTTAGTAAATGTAAAAATTATGATTAAATGTAAATCCAACTTTCTATTTACTCATGAGATCCGAGCGGTTCGGGAAGGACCACTACGGCTCCTCTTTTCTTAAGAATTTATACATCCCTTATCAACGTATGGATAGTTATCTCCCAAGCACAGGTTTAGGTTCGATCTCAATGGAAAAATAAAATAGAGCACCTAACAACGTATTTTCACAAATCAATAATTACGAGATCACCCCTTTTATTCTGGAGTGATAGAGGAATCATACCATTTAAGTCTTTTTTTATGCTTTTTTCGAAAGTTTGGAGAAAGCTGCAATCAATAGGATTTTCTTAATCCTCCCTCCCCGAAAGTAAAACGTGAAATTCTTTTTCCTCTCCTCTCCTCTCCTGGTCCATATATTACTAAATGTGTAATTTTAATTTTTTATTGTGAAGTGATATTTAATTGAAGCACGTTAAGGTTTAAACAATTTGTATAAGGTCACTTACTTCATATCTAATGCATTCATTTGGCATAATACTTTCCTTATGTACTTACAATTATTTAATGTAAATTTTGACATTTGTTTATAAACTAATATTTACTGTAAACAAATTTCAAAATGGTCAAAATGTATCATTAACTAACAATTTTCAATATTTGTAAATTGAAATTGATCTAGTAAATAAATATTTATTATCTAAATTTTAATATCAATGTAATATATATTTTCTTGAAATAGTTGAAGTACATTAAGAATAACCTTTTATATATTAATTTACTTTTACATCTAATACATGTACATATTTTCATATATTTTATTTATGTATTTACACTATTAAATTTATGACTTTCCTATTATACTTTAAGAGAAGGATTGCTCCTTTGTGATTATAAAGTTACATATTCAAATCACTAAAACAGTCTCTTTGTAAAAAATGATAGAACATTGAGGGCCCTCCTCTAACTCTCGTGAAATGGGG
>JANVCL010000001.1:527148-547042 GCA_026546855.1 Erythroxylum incrassatum
TTATTTTCAATATAAATTAATATTACAATTAAAGAAATAAAATGAACGGTTATACTATATTATTCATAATTTTAAGTAATTAACAAATATATATTAAAATAAAAATAAAAAATGAATTTTTATGTTTTTTATAAATTTTGAAATAGAAAGAAAGCAAATTAAAAACTCAACCAAATAAAATGTTTATTAAATTTGAAAATGAAATAGAAAAATGAAAAATAAAAGTGGAACTAAGTTGCTTCTTAAGAATTTAGTTTGAATGTTTATTGAAAATTATTTATTAGAATTTAACCTAATAGATGGATGTATAAGTAGGCTAATAGTACTAAGGTATATATTAGAACTGAGTTATAAAAATTCCATTTTCTCATATTAAACTAATAAAGATATCTTAAGATTCACCAAAATTAAGACGGAACTCGGACAATAAGGAGAAATTAAGAGTAATTCAAGAACCAAATTTCCAAAGTCTTCCCATGTTAAAGCCAATGTAATCTCACTTTCTTTTTGTATTTCAAATACCAAAGTCTTGGGGCCGGTGTACCACTGGACTCTATGTAACTCCGTCCATATTTAGGAGGATCTCAATTATGAGAAGGTATCTTTAAACCATTTATACTTAGATTAATCCCCACTCAAATTGAGTAGGTCCCTTGCAAAAAATAAAACTTTTGTTTCAAGTTTTAAATAGCTGCATACGTGAAAAAGGTACCTACGACCTCACTTAAGCCAAAAGAACACCTCACCAAACAGCTACGCCTGTTTTCTCAAAACTTCCTTTTTTTTATTGGTAAGAATTCTCAAAACTTCTTTAATATATCTATAAATACAAAAGATGTCACTTCTTATGTTCTTGTTGAATTCTTAGCCCCTTATTCTCGTTAAAGTGAAATGGAATCTACTTTTAGCTTCTTAAAAGTTCTAGCACCCACGAATAGTCTCGTCGCGAGTAGTTTACTAAGACGCCAATAACATCCCCCTATTCGAATAGTCTCGTCTCCAGTAGTTTACTAAGACGCCAATAACAACCCCATATTCATTCCAAGAAAAACTTACATCCTGTCTGGTCTTAATCCTAAGATATTAGGACATATGTGAAGCCCTGGAAAGGACGCATTGGGATCATGAAATTTAGTTTTCTATCTTTTACTTCCTCTGATTCATAATAAGTGTCGTTTTAGAGAAATTTTAATTATTCAAAATAAGTATCGTTTGCAACTTTTTATGCATATTTATAATTTTACTTCCAAAATTACCTTTTAATTTCTCTCACATCTTAATTACACATATTACACAGATTATATTTTCAAGGCACTTTAACATGTAATTAATAAGGGTATATCAGATATTTCATTAAATTTCTTAGTAAACGTGCATTCTTCTAAAACGATACTTATTATGAATCGGATGGAGTATTTCATTAACTTTCTTAATAAGTGTGCATTCCTCTAAAACGACACTTATTTTAAATAGGAGGGAGTAAAATTTTTTATTTTTTGTACTTTTGCTTGAAATAATTGGGGGAGAGAATAATAAATATAATTAAATACTTGCACTTAATGGAATGGTAAATATTCTTGTACATTAAAAATCCTCAACTTTTGCCAATTGCCATTCGACAGGATCTCTTCTGTTAGATATACCAAAGTGCCGAGAACTTTTAAGAAACAATAAATTATGTGTATCTGAAGTTAAAAGTAGGGGACCCAATGAATTTAAAAAATTTATCGTCATGTATTTAATTGGTTTCGAGGATTAATTTTAAAAAATTTATAATAATTATTATCAATTTTTTATCAGAAATAACCTTTTTGTTAATTAAAAATATGATTACTTTCACTAAAACTTTTTAAACTACACGTTTAGCGAAATTTTTTATTAGATAATTATTCTTCTCTATATTATCACACTTGAATGCATGTTTAAAAGATACATTTATAAGATTATAAATATGAATTTTAAATTGTAAATATCAAAAATAATATTTATATTAATTAAAGATAAAGTTAAATTTTTGAAAAATTTTACGAACCTTAGGACAAGCAGGTTGTTGTTATCGTGATTGTACTTCTTTAGTTATCTCAACAACTCGTGCACCAGAAATTCAACGTTAGTAATTAACCACAAATACAATGTGAAATCATGCAAGCAAATAATTTCTTGTCTTCCTTGAAATAGTAATGGTTGTCTGAAGTTGTGACATTGGTTGTCATGAAGACCAAAACATAGTAAACATTATCGTATGTGCTCATTTCCCCTGTACAAGAAAAAGTGAATGTTTGTGTCATTTTCTATGTACCTTGCAGTCTTGTTCATGTTGATATCTTAAATAATAATAATAAGAACACAAACGATAATAAAAAATTAATTTATATTTAACAAATTTTCAATTAAACCTTAATTTTTTATATCGGTAAAAACAATATTTTTTAATTATATTTTAAAATTTTAAAATTTATTTAATTTTTAACTAGTTTTATAAGAGTTCAATATGTGTTGAACCTTTTAAATTTTAAACCTCTTATCTTACCGTTACTTTTAGTTTGCTATTTAAAACATTTTTTCCCTCTTTATTCTAAAGAAGTTTTGAATGAGGCTCCCTAGAAGGTGATCGAGTTGGTGGAGTGGGGGAGTATGCAGTCAAAAGGTCCTGTGTTTGAATCTCCTACTAACGCTTTCTAGATCGAACCTGTCGTACAGGACTTGCCTAATACGAAATACCCAGTTCGCTTAATTTATAAACTATTGCGTTAATTTAAAAATTTACTCAATATATATCTAAAAAAATAACAAACGCGAATTTTTCAGTTTAAAAAGAAAAGGGTTCTGAATGAGTGTCATGAATAGGACACTTCATTGTTTATCAAGACGTTTTTGGTTCTTTCTTGAGGCCACTAAGAATTAATTATTATTTAATTAAACCTTATTTAGCAATTAAAGACATCGATTAAAGAAATTTAACAAAAAGAAAGATTGAATGTTTGCCTTGAATTATTCTGTACTCCTTATAAAACCGTATTACATCCCCTTTTTTTTATTATAGCATGAGAAAAAAGAATATTCTTGTTCTTTATATGATTGAAAGTATATTCTTGTTCTTTATATTACCAAATGAAAAAAGAATTAAGGGACCATTTCACGTATAACCTTAATTATATTGACATTATTTTAATTCTAAAGAACATAAAATGCATAAAATACACAGATTTACGTAACAACTAAGTTATCTTCTTAATTTAAGAAATCAAAGAACTCCATTAATGGTAGGATTCGCAAGCATCGGATCCAATGTATAAAGGCACGAGAATTAGTTGTAGACTTACGAACATGCTCTGAGCTCATCAACATAGATCGAGGAGAAATTAAGATTATGGTCAAAAGGGGTCTTCAAGCTGGAGTGATTCGTACGTTGTTACTCTTGAGGTAAGTGTGGCAAGAAAGTCTGGTGATCGTCGGTACTTACCTCGTTCGACAGAAGTGAAAGATGAGATGAGAAAGATGAAGAAAGACAATCTAGACCTTGAATCAACGGGATTGAATAGCTACCTCACCAACCAATCAATCCCTTTCCTTGAAGAGTCTCACCAACTCAAAATCTTCTTCCCCTTTTTTTAAGTAACAGAACTTGTGCAGCCACCCACCAAGAAGAAGTTAGGGAAGGACATAAGTTTGGAGTGATGATAGTTGGCATAACGTTAGTTTTGTTGTTACGTTAGTATGTTTATCTATCATTGAGTGGAATACCAAAGCAACAAGATTTTGTAATCATGTTAAAGTAGTAAACAATGGTTATAAAATTCAACCTCATTGGCTGATTTAACTATGTAAATCTTGAATCGAATGACTTTTTGGTTTATTTTTTTATCTTTCAATTTGATTTACTTTCATAATTTTTATTGTTAAAAATTGAACAATTTACTAATTAATCGGTAAGTTTCGTAAATCAATCAATTTTTATAAATCAATTAATTTTTATTTAATAATATCTTTTTTTAATTAAACTTCAAATTCTTTAATAAGTAAGAACAATCTTTTTCAATCTTATTTTAAAAATTTTAATTTTATTCAATCTTTAACCAGCCCAGTTGAACTTTTTAAATTTTAAATCTTTTATTTTATCGATTTAACTCCTATTATGGTTTTTAAAACATTGGTTATAAACTCATCATGTTTCAACAATTTAAATTATTTTAATGAGCTATAAGTCTATATAATTGTAATTATAGTATAAAACATTTTTTCCACTAAAAAAAGATGCATACGAAAAGAAAAGGGAAAGATCTTGATGACCATGTAAAACTTACATATAAATGTTAGATAATTTTCCCTTTCCCATAAACTTAAGCAACTATTAATTGCATTTTTTGGTTTTTAAATAAATTATCGGTTAAGTTACGTAATTTGATCTAGATAAAGATAATAAAGTGACCCAATAAATGATCTAAATTATGGGTCAAAGTTTGGGTAAAAAATGGATCCTAATTAGTGTAGACTGAACTCATATCGGCCTTGTGATGGGAAGCCAGATATGAAAGCTATATAAAGGTTAAGGTCTCTTGCAGTTGCTCATATCAATTGTAAGCATAAGGAATCTCTGACCCGTTAGGAGAGCTTACGTTTTGAAAAAACTGTAGAAAATCCTAAACCTTGTGTCAGGAAACACTTTCCATAAAGGTCCCGGGAGATTCGTGATCGTTTGGAGCTTAGAATTGACATTGGAATCAGAGATGGAGCCGAAATAAGGTATTTCACATTACTTTCATTTTTAATCATTTCATGTTGATCTTGGGTACGTAATAAGGCCAGTACTACGTATTACATGTGGTATCAGAGCGGTTATGTGATCGGATTGTCGGAAACAAAGGTTTTTGATTTTCGTCTCATATGGTTTTCCTCAATTTTTGATTCATTTTTCAGTTTTTTATTTTACGGATATAATTACGTAAAAGTAATATACATAAGGCTAGCTATGAAAAGTAGGTTGAACAGAGAGAAAAATGGCATCTAGGGATGTCAAAAATTGCCTCCGGCTTTGGAGAAGGTGGAGACGTCGGGCGCGTGCAGTGCACGCACCCTACATAGCTACAATGCACGCGAGAGTTAGCATACGGCTGGTGCGTGCCACGCACGTGCCAATCGAGCACCGACACGTCGCTACAGCGAGCGACGACAGGCGCAATCAGGGATCCACGCTCCCATGAGCATGTGCAATGCACGTGTCGCATCTGTCCCTACACGTGGCACATTGGATGGAGGACATGCAGCGGCTTGTGCGGTGCACACGCTGTATAGTAAATGAGCGTCTGCGCGTGACGCACACGTGCCAGATGCATCTGACATGCTTCGGCGCTCCCCCGCCATACACACTAACATGGTGCGCACGACGTCAGCCGTACAGACTTTGCTACAGTGATTTTAAAAACACACGAACACACAAATTTTAGATTTCCCATAAGGGTAGCCCGGGGTGTTTTGGGTCAGTTTTCAGGTTTGGAAAATTTATAAAGTAAGTTTTTCCATTTTTTGGATTTATTACATTAGTAATAAATTAAAGTTTAAGTCCAGAAAAAGGAATTAAGGTATTTTGAATCCGATTTCAAGTGGATTTTCATGCTTTAAGCATCACATGAGGGAGATACTTCAAGTTTTTGTGTCTCAAGTCTCATGTTCAGTGTTCAAGATTGCATGATAGTTGATCGGAAAAGGAATTGAGTCATTCTGAAGCCATTTTCGAGTGAATTTTCATGCAACGAACTTACTATAAGGGATATACATGAGGTTTTCGTGTCTCGGGTGGTAGGTTCAGTGTTCGGTGATGAACGATATTCACTCTACTAAGATTTTTCTTTTCAGAAAGTCTCAGATGAAGTTTTCAAAGAATGTCTTTGGCACAGATATGTGACAATGAGATTGTGCATTTAGACTTTTGCATTTTTTGATGTTACATCATCACATACTCTGTGTTCATAAAGAATGTGAGGATAACGTAAAGATGTATCCCTTGTATTTGTGAACTTTTTGAGTTTTAATGAGAATGTAGTCACCAAAGTAGCCTTTCAAGTCAGTATTTTGAATTGTTCTGCTTGCATGTTGGGGGATGTCTTTGATTTTATATTTGGTTATTCTGTCTAAATGTGTTGGCCTTACATAACATTTTGAGATGTTCACAAAGGCATTAGATGGAGGAAAGTTGTTGCTCGAGTGATCTATTCGCCCAAAGGTGGTAGTGTCATAAAAGTTGATAGTTTGTACTCTGATCGCTTTTATGTGAAGGTCTAATTGCATATTTTATGTATTTAGCTCAAAGGTGTTTCATAATATGTGTGATCGAATTTTCAGTAAAGACACTATTTAATAGCTTTGAGTATCGCTATTATCTCACATTTGTGCTGATTTAAAGATTATTATCTTGAAGTCACCTTTTTTGTCAACAAAATCAGTGTCACCATTGAAACCTTGTCTAGTTTCAATTCAAATAAGTGGACTGAGGATGTATTGAATACTATGGAGATAGCTGAGGTTGATATGACTATACAGACATATAGGCCATCTCCACCTACATCCATGAACTCGAAAATTTATAAAGTAGCCTATGAAACCTGGGATCGGTCTAACAGATTAAGTTTGATGACCATTAGGAGATCCATTCCTAACCGTCTGCTAAGTAGGCTTCCAGACATAGACATAGCAAAGAAGTTTCTTGATAATATCTCTCAGAGGTACACAGTCTCATCTAATGTTGAGACAAGTGCTTTAATGAAATAATTATTCTCCATAAGGTATACAGGAGAAAAAGGGGAGTAATAGAGCACATATTGAGAATAATTCATCTTCACAGTATATTGAAGATGTTGGGACTTCAATGCTTTGATAGCCCATTGCGTTGCTGAGGAGGAGAAACTCAAGTTTGCTACTCCTACAGCTCTCGAAACAACTAAAGGGAAGACAAAAATGAAGCCCGCTAAGTTCAAAGATAGAAAGTTCGAATCTTCTCCACATGCTGACGTTGGTCAAACTAGTACTGATAAAGGTCCTAGGGACATAAAGAAACCAGTAGTATAAGGTTTATAAGGAAAGACTGATACCATCAGGTTACTCTTTGGCTTATCAATTTATGACTCTAATTTGAGATAGTCGCATTAAGTACGTAGTGGTTATTTAGCGTAGCATCTGGTTAAGGTACTTCCATATTGCAAAAGTTTATATCCAGGATAAAACCAAGTAAAGGGAAGAAGAAACTGATCGTTCACAGCAATAAATAAGTAGAAGTAATATCTGTAGGGGATGTATGTACTGAACTTTATTGCAAGGTTCATTTGAGTTTTACACGACACATTTTATATGTGATCCTTTGATCAATTTTGGACAAATAAGGTTGACGTTTTGCATTTAATGCTTCTGTTGTACAGTTGTTGTTTAATGCAAAACATAACGGTATAACTTTCTTGTCATATGGTTTGTATAGAATGTGTTTTACCCCGAATTAGATAAATGCTTATTCGTATCTTGCTAAACAAGTTATCAAAGACCCTGACGAATGAGAAGTCATACATGGGGTGGCATAAAAGTTTAAGTCACATTTCTAGAGCTAGGGTTGAGAGATTGATCAAGGAAAGGATTTCTCAATTCTAGATTATGATGATTTGGGAACATGTACTGACTATTACAGGGGTAAGTTGACTAAGAAGGATATTGAGATCAACTCATGCTTCTGACTTGTTAAGTATGATACCTAAAAGTATCGGTAGACCTTATACAGTTGCATTGTGCAATTATAAATGTATTCTGATATTTGATGATGATTATTCCCATTACAGTTATGTGTTCTTGCTTAAAGACTGAAGGTTGAGAACCTATTGGGAAAATTCATCAAGATAGCCATATTTGACCGTGGAGGAGAATATCATGGAAAACATGGTGTTTCGGGACTTTAAAAGGTCCGTTTTCCAGATACTTGGAATCAATTGGAATAGTGACTTAATTCACTATGCCGAGTAATTCTGAGCAAAATGGTGTGTTGCCAAAAGGAATATAATCTTTATAAAGAAAGATTGCATGCTCATTCTGTTCATTGCTATTTAGTAAGATATCTCGACCATTTTAAGGCTACAACTTTTACTGTAAAGAAGGAGGGACCGAAATAGTAGAATTACAAACAACTATATTTCTGGAATACGAAGTCTATGATGATGGTGGGCCCTTTAACCCTTCGGATGATAGCAGGACGGATACTACAATTATTATATACCCGCTACTCATACAGTTAAATCCGGTGGATCTAGGTCTCTGTACCGTGCCTGTACTGGAACAGGAACCCATACTATAGATACAGAGGTTCCTGGGGGTACAAGATCTAATACAATTAAGTAAATCCACTAGAGTGAGACGACCTATTATCTCATCTAATTACATAGTCTATCAGGTGTACAAGACTATAATTTTAGACATGTTACGGATCCAATTACTTTTACAAAAGTTGTTTCTGGACCCAATGCAGATACGTGGTGTGATGCGATGAATGATGAGATGCAAGCCATGAAGCATAGTAAGGTTTGACATTTAGTTGATTGCAGCAGAACTGTAAACTCATCAGTTGTAATTAAAATTTAAAGACCTAAAGGATTTTAGGATAACGTTCAGTGGTTTATGGGCTCGGTCAGTTGCCTAATGGTTCACTCAGAGAGAAATGTTAACTTTATGTTACCTTTTCCTTCATATCTTTGTAAGGTACATTTTGAGTGATTAAGGCAATTGTAGCTCATGATGATATAGAGTTACATCAGATGGCTGTCAAAACTGCTTTCCTGAATAAAGACCCTTATAACGTGGTCTATATGGTACAACTCGAAGGATTCCAAGATCTAGATGGAACTGACATGGTTTGCGAGTTATGCAGATCAATATATGGGTTATATCAAATCTCCTAAAAGTGATACCTTATAATTGATGAGGTTATGATCTCATTCGGCTTCATGAAAAATAAAGTTAAAAAGGATGCTTGTACTATGAGGTCAAGGGGAGCAAAGTTATCTTCCTATTACTGCATGTGGATGATATATTGCTCACGTCAAATTACTTAACCATGTTGTATGAGGTTAAGCAACCTTTGGTCAAGAACTTTGACATGAAGGACCTTGGTGTAGCATCTTTTGTCCTAAGTATTCAAATTTACCATAACATATCTCAACACTCATCAAACCTCTCATAGAATGCATACACTGAGCACGTGTTGCAAAGGTTTAATATGGTTAACAGTAAACCTGTCGTAGCATCTGTCTCTCAAAGTGAGAGTTAATCTTTAGTACAATATCCAAAGAATAAAGTAAAGAGAGAGGTTATGAGAAATGTTCCATATTCTAGTACGGTTGATAGCTTGAGTTATGCTCGGTTATGTACTAGGTAGGACATTGCATTCATTGTTTGATTGTTTGGTTAATATTTGGTTAATCCAGTTGTAGACCATTGGAATGTAGTTTAGCGAGTGTTGAGATACTTAAGGGAATTAAGGATTATATGTTGTCAAATAGAGAGGTCAACAGATTAAACCTCGTAGGGAATTCATATTCAGATTTTAACTATGTGTCCGGATGATCGAAAGTCCTCTTAAGGTTACAGTTTTAAGTTTTCAGATGGTACAATGTCTTGGAAGTGTGTCAAGTAGACATAGGTAACTTCCTCGACTGTGTATGCAAAGGGCATGCTATGGGGCTGCTTCTGATTTCTGAGTTGTCTGTGGTTGATTCAATGGCTAGACCCATTTGGTTGTACTGTGGTAATCTTCTTGTCGTGTTGTTTAATAACAACAAAGAATATCATAGGGTCTTAGCATTGAAAGGTCAATTATTTGGTCATAAAGATGTTGAAATGAAAATGTGACATTAAGGTTTAGAGCTTTTAAAGACTGAGGAACTGTAAATCGATCCTTTAATTGAAGGACTTTGCCCACTTGTGTTTGTGACACAAATATACAGTATGAGTGTTTTGACGTCCTTAGACACTATTCGTTAGGGGATTGATATGTTTGCTCTATGTATATTTGTATATTTTAATGTATTATGACAGCATGATGGTTCATTGATAGAGATGATCATCGTTTATCCTCAGTAATACGTGTTGTCATACATTGTCATAATACGTATAAAAGTCTTAAGATTTGTGTCGATCTTAAGCATTTAAAGGTCATTGGGCATATACAAATCGACCTTGTGCCAATGTCATTTAGACGCATACAGTTTTACCATAGATATCTATGAAGTTTGACATGACATAGGGGGATATAAGTTTTTAATCCTATAAAGGTTCTCTAATGCAATTTAGCATTTAGTTGGAGAACATAAAGGTTTTCTCTAATACATTTTAGCATTTGATGAGAGGAAACAAGTTTTCTCTAATGCTGTTTAGCATTCGGTGAGAAAAAATAGGATTTTTCTAATGCAGTTTAACATAAAGTTGGAGAAATCGAGACTTACAAATGAAGATGATATAATTTAGATCATAAAGGTATCATCCTAGTTTGCCAAGCTCTATGTTCCCATTCATGTTACTGAGGTATTAGATATATGTGATTGTATTGGATTTGGGTCACACATGACACATGTATCTGATACTTTCCGGTATCGAAAGCCTTGTAGGATAGAATGATGGACTTTCATTATCTTTGGATCAAATGTTTTGTTTTTTAAACTTAGTCGACTAATTCAATAGCGTGACTTAACCGAGTTTTAAAACTATTTTTAAACTATAGTCAAAACTACAATTAATGCTTGTCCAAATGGGAGATTGTTGGACAATTGTGTCCTTTCCCATAAAGTTGGACAACTATTAATTGTATTTTTTGGTTTCTAAATAAATTATCAATTAAGTTACGTAATTTGATCCAAATAAAAATAATAAAGTGGCCTAATAAATGATCTAGATTAATGGTTCGAAGTCTGGATGAAAAATAGATCCCAATTAGTGTGGACTAGACCTTGTGACGGGGAAGCCCGATATAGAAACTATATAAAAGTTAAGGTCTCCTGCAGTTGCTCATATATATTATAAGCATAAGGTATCTCTGACCCGTTAGGAGAGTTTACGTATTGAGAAAACTGTAGAAAGACCCAAACCTAATGTCGGGAAACACTTTCCAGAAAGGTCATGGGAAATTCATAATCGTTTGAAGCTCAAAATTGACATCAGAATTAGAGATGGAACCGAAATCAGATATTTCGTATTACATTCGTTTTTAATCATTTTATGTTAATTCTAGATACGTAATACGTATTACAATAAAAATATGATAATATTTAGCTATGGGACCACAATTAGTTTATCTAGAGAAATGTACGGTTGATAATCATATGCCCACGTCTTTTTTCTTAGGAATGGAACCAACATCAGACTTGCCCCCTAGTCTATGCAAGTCCCTTCGAAATTTAGCTATAGGACATTGGCATGTGGGCTACGAGGATAGGGTACTTAAAAAATAATGGCATGATTGGTAAGACAGTGAGTAAACAATCCTTAAAGGCTCCATTACAATGCAATATTTTTATTATGATGTAAAAGACCTTGAAAATTTTTAATGTTCCTATAGTTTGAGATTTACGAGTGAGAAGAAAAATTTAGGTAACGTGAACTAGAAAGAGTAAGAGAGGGAAAAGGTCCTCAAGTGTCACAATAAATAAGCTTAAAAGGTTCCGTCCATAATTTAGTAGATGAAGAATAGTCACACTAGACACTTTTGAGTGATCGAAATAAGTTGAAGAGAGTTTATGGATGACGAAGACATTGATGCCAAATGTGTGGATAAGCTTGATGAGTATTTAGTGCACTGAGCTTTGTAAAATGGATAAGAATCTACAAGGGACAGGATAGAGATTGTCGTGGATATTTCCTGTAAGAAGCGAAATCTTAATTAAAAGTTCCTTTATAATGGAATCAGAAGAATTAAATTCAACCAAATAAGAATTCTTTTTATCCGACAACTATTTGGTTATTATTTCTGACACTATTTGATTAGTAAGTTGGTATGTTTGAACTGAGTTAATAAGACGTGTAAGAGAAAATAGCCATGTCCGAGTTCTATCTATTTATTATCATATTCAGTCCGAATCTATAATACGTAATCTTACTTTTATTATTAGACATCTTCAAATCTTACGTATCAACAAAATTTTTACTGAATATTGTTGTTAAAAAAATGAACCTATGCTTTCTTTCCCCCATCTGTTTACACTTATAGCAATGGGTTAAGCTCGGGCTCCAGATTTTCAATCCGAGCCAAGCTCAAGATTTTATGGTCGGGCCAGAGCCTAATGCTCTGGATCTAAGCTTGAGCTAGAACTTGATTAGGCTTAATTAAGTTTATTTTTTAATTAAAAAATCTACATTGTTTATTTAAAAATTTTAGACTTCAAATTGGGTCGAGCTTGGCTTAAAAATATATATATATAAAAACTCTAATCTAACTCGAAACTTAATTAGCTTCAATTGAATATATTAATTAAGTCGAATTGTGTTGGGTCGGATAAACATTGCCAACCCTATACCCGACTGTCAAACTGAAACAAATCATATCCTTTTTGCATTACATATAAGTTAATTGGTTAAGACAATGATAGTGAAAGCCAAAATCACGGATTGAATGCTGGTCATTGGAAATGCGTCCCTGAACATTGGAAAGCAAAAGCAAAAGCGAAAGCAAAAGCACAAGCACAAGCACAAGCACAAACCTCTTCAAAGAAAGAATACAACTTCAGGCATGATTTAATTAAAGTTGAAAATTCAGATACCTTTGTGATTCTGACATATGTTCTAAAGTGTAAACTTTAAACAAATCAAAAGAGGACGGGGATGGATTACGTGGGGAAAGACTAGTTAGGCTGAAACTGCTGAAAAATTTCGAACTTGGAGGTAATATAGCGGTTTCTCAAACTGGGGTTGGTAGCTATAAGTCAAGCTGACGAATTGACACAGGGGTAGATAGAAGTAACAACACTGGACATGCCAGTATCTGAACGTGTTCGGTAAGTCACAACTACATACATTAGACATCTCATAGCCAAAACAAAAGCAAAAAAATTGTAGACCTGCTCTTGAAGGGTAGCTGAAGTGCTGAACGCGTCCTATATATAACATAGACTTTACTCTCTATGTTTCTCAGGCTTCGTCAACACACTGATCTCAGCCTCCACCTTCTTGTATTCATTTATTATTCTATTTCTCTCACAGCTCTTACTATGACCATCTCAACTCCTGTTCGTCCAGCCAAGACTCGAGTCCTCATCATCGGAGCCACCGGCTTTATAGGGCAGTTCGTGGCAGAAGCTAGCATAGCTTCTGGTCGGACCACCTATGTTCTTGTCCGTTCAACACCAACTTGCCCTTCCAGAGCCAAAGTTCTCAAGTCTCTTCAGAACAAAGGAGCCGTCATCTTGCTTGTACTATACCTAACTCTTTTTTTGCATGCACATCACTAAGATGATTATGAATAAGAGTGTTGTTTGTGTTCAGGGAAAGATTAACGACAAAGAGAACATGGAGAAGTTACTGAAGAAGTATGAAATTGATGTAGTAATATCAGCTGTAGGAGCTGAGAATTTGTTGGATCAACTGGTTCTTGTTGAAGCCATTAAAGCTGTCGGTACTGTGAAGGTACAAGGAAAAAAAAAGCTTGAACTCCATATCTTATTCCAGACATATATAGTTATCATAGTCTTTCTTTATTATGTGTAACATACTCCTCACAGTTTCACGGTTTGGGAACAACCTCTCGGCTGATAGGATAAGTCTGAATACTCTTGAACCCATTCAGATTCTGGATTCTGCTTGCTTATCAGCAAATGTCTTGATCTGAATATTAATTTCGTTTAGAAATTCTTTTTACTCAAAATGGTTTTTAGATTTCAAGTAATTAATCAAAATTATATACCGAATCTTGAGGGGTCGACGTATATACTATTGGGGTTGCAGAGATTTTTGCCATCAGAGTTTGGGCACGACGTGGACCGGGCTGATCCAGTGCAACCAGGCTTAAATATGTATAATGAGAAGCGACAAGTCAGGCGTTCGATTGAGGACAGCAAAGTACCGTACACCTACATTTGCTGCAACTCCATTGCTTCTTGGCCTTATCACGACAACTGCCACCCTTCTGAGGTTTTACCTCCACTTGATCGGTGTGGAATCTACGGTGATGGCAACGTCAAAGGTACACCAGTATGTTATGCAAAACACACAATAACAAAAATCAATTATTTAATTAATTTTAAATTTATAAAAATTTATTATTTTATATTATATTATATCACAAAAAAGTCTTTTCTAATTATAATTTGTTAGACATATTTTTCGTCAAAGTTTTCACATGTATAATTGTTTTTTCTTGATATTTAGGTACACTATTTTCCAAAATAATTAGTAATGAAATATAGTTGAAAAGTAATTATTGAGATTATTCATGTGAATAATTGAGTAAAAATGCATATAAAAAGAGCAATTTAGTTAACATATTTTCAATTATTTTCTAAAAACGAAGTCTCCATTTGGAGTGGAGTAGGGTTGGTCACAAGTCACCATGTAGGGTACAATGTAATAATTGCTAAAGGACAAAATGCCAAATGTTAGTGGGCTAGGTAGCTTTCTAAACAACTTTTCTTTAATTCACATTATGAAGATCATTAACAAAAGAGTTACTATAATCTATATAAGAATAGGTTACCAAAGAAAAATGGAAGCCAATGTTACATAATCATTGTAAGGAAATAGAAAGTAATTATTTTTACTCAAATTTAAGCATATATTTTGAGTATTTTTTAATAATAACTTAATAAAAATTATGCTGAAATAGAAATACAGAAAAATTTAGTAGTACGCAACCTTACTAATAAAGAGTTTATTTTCTAATGTTTTAAGTATTTTCCCATTTACATAATTTTTGAGACTTCCAAGAGTGATTTATTAAATATAAATTTTGACCTCAAGCTTATATATATATATATTGGAATTTCCATTTTAAGTGAAGGAGGGCTGGATTCAGTCACTATCAAAGGTCTTAGGTTCCTCTAAACCTATATATCTATCTTGGAATTTCCATTTTAAGTGGAGGAAGGCTGGTTTCAGTCACTATCAAAGGTCTTAGGTTACTCTAAACCTATATATATTAGGCATTAGAAAGTTACATTATACAATGTGGTGTATAATATATGGTTGTTTTGAAGTCATTTTCAGTAAAATAATGTAATAGCTAAAAGACAAATGATGGGTCGCTTTGTAAACATTTTCAGCGAAGTTGTTCTGATTTTTAGTTTACATTTAAATGATCATTAACAAAATTGTCTTTTTAACATGATTGATGATGATAACAAGGTAAGAGAATCCAAAGTTTATGGAATTGCCTGTCATTGTTCATGCAGCTTACTTTGTTGCTGGTTCTGACATTGGAAAGTTCACCATGAAAACTGTGGATGATCTTCGAACCCTTAACAAGTCGGTGCATTTTCGACCAAGCTGTAACTTCTACAACATGAACGAGCTGGCAACTCTCTGGGAGAAGAAGATTGGAAGGACCCTTCCTCGTGTTACAGTCACTGAGGATGATCTTCTAACTGCAGCTGCAGGTCTGTTCTTGAACAAACTTGTTGAGTCTAGTTCCATCTATCTGACAAGCTTTAACGTTTCAAACATTCTTGTACATGGGCAGAGAATCGGCTGCCAGAAAGCATTGTTGCATCATTCACACATGATATCTTCATCAAAGGCTGTCAGATCTTTTCTATGAGTGGACCTGATGATGTCGAAGCAAGCAGTCTATATCCTGACGAGCCATTCCGTACGTTGGACGAGTGTTTCGGTGAGTTTGCTCACCAAGTGAATGAGAAACCTCTCCATAGCAATGGAAATCCTCCTTCAAAACCTGTTGTTGAACTTCGGACAATTACAGCAACCTGTGCTTGAAACTCTGTGATCCCATGTTCCTGCTGGTAGAGTATAAAGGAGTTTATGTTGTGCTGTTCCTAATCCTGGTACATAGTTCGTTGAAGATCGATTATTTCCGTTTATGAAGAGTTCTCAAGGCGCTTAAAGTTAACCTGAAGGCTGTATTTGTCTTTTGAGTCGTTCATTGGAGAGGAAACTGGTCATCATTAAAGTATGCTTCATGATCATTTGTGGGAGTTTTAAGATAAATTAAATTTGTCTGGTTGTCTTTATTTTGATCTTTGCAAAATCAAATTGCAATATGTAATAAGAAAATTCCTATGCTTAAATTAATGCTTTTTATGTCATCATCTTTCATTATATCTAAAGAGTCCTCCTCCATGAGAGTATCCTTCAGAAACAGAAAGGAAAGTTTCCACTATCATTCAAAGCATGCAAAAAAAGGGACAATCAAGAAATGCAGCCACTTGATTCATTCAAGTTAGTGTTATGCATGTCAGATCTCGTCAAACAACATAGCCAGTAATCAGAATACGCAATATTATGCTGCAACTCTTAGCATTTACTTTTTAAGTTTCATATTCAGGAAAAGAAATGATCATGGAGAGAGACACGAGAGTGAAGCCAAGAAGAAGATGAGAAGGAGGTCCTTTTATGGACAATGAAGCTTATATTTACAGATCTGGAAAATGGTTTCAGATACAGAAGGAGAAGTGGGAAAAGAGAAAAGAAAGGTCACCAGCTTCTTTTTGCATGCTTCATCCAAAACTACAAGCTGCAAGGAAGCCTTTCACTTGTACACACCTCTACACATAAACTGGACTATACATCATACACAGGCAAACGCTCTTCGATAATGACACGGCAGATGGGGCACTTCTTACATTTTTCGCAGCAAATGCTAAAACAGTTTAATGCTTATGTTAACAACATTTTATGAAACAAAAGTACGTTAAGGAAATGATCAAAACATAACACAAGATTCCACACTACCACAGGAGAATGAAGCGAGAAATGCCGTAGTGTTGTCCCGTTTCTGAGGCAAAGAGATAACAATATCTACACACATGCTATTTATATGCTTTCTAAATTTACATCTCAAAAATATTACTGCAAAAAGAGACTATCCTCTTCATCTAATATCATTTTTATAAGCTCAATTAGTGCTTCCTTTTCTTGTTCTTTCTTATTATCCATTAATACTTTATTCCTATGTGAACTAAGAGTACGAAAAGTGCATTGGAAAATTGGACAAGATACCTGCAGAGAGCGTGATGCCTGCACGGGAGTAGGACAACATTAATTTGCTCTTCAAAGCAAATCCTGCATAGAATTTTCTCCTAATACATTGATTACATTAGCAGTGTTAGTTAAAAGAATTAAAGGTCGCGAAAAATTATTGATGAGAAGTAACGTAATTGCAGTACATTTTGAAGTCTTTCACATTCCTGCTGGCTAAACTTTGAGATTTCTGTCTGCTCACCAAGTGCAGTTTGCAGTCTCCAGATCTGAGATGAAAAGATTGCGCAACATGCAATTTACAGGGCGAAAGATGATACAAATACATCTAGAAAAAAAAATCTAATACCTCCTCAACAAGTTCAGATTTAGGCATCTTCTTAACAATATCGGGTGAGAAAGTGTTGTAGCTGAACATCAGCAATACGAGAAACATCAAACATAGAACTTATCAGTATATTGTTATCAACAAAGATATATCCGCATTAATATGCGATTAAACATATCAGCAACCTAATAGAGAGCACGAACAGAATGGGGCATACACTGAACTTAACATGCTTTTAGTAGATATGCACAAAAATACATTTCAATGACAAGACGCAGAAAAAAACATACAATGGTAAAAGTAGTACTGTAATGCCGAAAACAATTCATTTCAATTATTGACTTCCGATCCTAAAAAACTAATGTGGGAGAAACAAAACCAGATGGAAGAGAGCAAAGCAAAGGTCAAATAACTTGAAACAACACCACGTAGAGGCCATTTCTATTGAAACCATTGCGATGAAGAATTTCATAAATCCAATACATAGTTCTCAGGAAACCTTCATAAATGATTCCCCATGTTATTCATCAAGGATTGCAGTGTTAGCCAAAGGAATCCTTAGGAATTTCGCAGTGGGCACACAATGAAATATGGATAAATAATTAAAAACAAAAGCTTAACTGTAGAATAAAATACAAACCTTGAACCTCCAGAAAAATATAATCTAGCCTGCTCCTCCCTACTTTCTTCATCAATTGACCACCAACCCAGTAACCTATCAATAAGAAGAAACCATAACTAAAATCAATGCTGCATATCATCTTGGCCAATACTGTCAGGGGATAACCAATAGACATACGGAATTTTTAACAGAGGAGGCTACTCTACCTTGAGCCATGGTGAAAAAACCCAAGACATTCCTGAGCTTTTGCTGCAAAAGCAAAGTATCCACTAGAACCAGATCCATTATGCAGAAGGAGTACAATTTTCTCAAACAGCCTATATGCAGCAAACAAGACCCCAATTCCTTGCAGCAGCAAAAGTGGGGAAAAAATTACCCTAAATGGTATATGTTTAGCAGCAGGTGGTGTACCCTTCAGTGAAAATGAGAAGCATATGAGTCAAGCTTCAAAACAAGTACATGTAAGTCATACAGCACTCAGGAAAGGTAACAAAACATCTATTATACCTCCAAGTGCATAAATAGAATTATCTGGAAACATATAAAGGGAATTTTCATAAAATGTCCACCAATATCCTCAAGGTTGCAAATTCTAGTGCTCTGATATTCATCTTCTTGTGAAGAAACTACCAAGCCTCTATTCCAATCAAGATATCTAATCGTCATCATAGATGAACTAGACTCCACAGCAAGAGACTGCCTATGAATTGCTGGATTATTCCACTTTGTGCATACAAGAAAGGCAAAGCCCTCCGCAATACTGTACAGGGAGACATGAGATTATCTAAGCAGAATGACAGTGGAAAACAAACAACAAACATTTTATTAATCAAAATGCTGCTGCAAACAGAAAGCAACTATACCCGTAGTTTATAAATAAGTCCCACCAACCAAGAGCTGCCACATCACCTGCTTGTTGTAAGCGAAGTAAAATGGATGTTAAAGGAGGTGCACCGGAGCAGTTAAAAGCAGATTGATAAATATGAGGTTGGTTGCTGACACGTAAAAGTTGTTGCAAGAATGAAATCAAAATCTATCAAGGTGATATAATGACAGCTTATATCCTGCTCTAAGTTTTTCTGCAAACATTGTTTTCAGGTTAGTAACAGCAAACATTGTTTTCTAAGTGAATAGAATGACTTGAGCTTATCATTAATCAAGAGATAGGAAAACTTGCATAGTACATCAATGAATGACAGAAGTACAAATCAGTTACAAGAATCCTGAATAAGGTTTATGAAATAAAAATATCCTCTCTTCATAAGTAAAGGATGTCACTACCATAGACAGATCAAATGCTGCTGATGAACAACTTACCACACAGTTTGAGAAGAGTGAATACTGTTGCAGCAATGATGAAGACCATAGATATTGCAACCCAGAAGTGCTAAAACAAAGAATATCAAATATGATGTCAATAATTTTGTGGATGCAACATATTTACTAAATTCCGGAACAGTTCATACTCACAAACTATACATCACCTCTTGTGGACAGCAACACATTTACTAAATTTCTAAAAGCATTACATTTAAAAACTATGCATCGCCCTTATGAATGTAATAGTTGAACTAATAATTTCCCTTGGCTACACTTTCTTCATTCTTCTCCAACAACAATGAAGAAACGGGGAATGGACTAAAAACTTAAGGCCTGCGAGCACATACATTATATCCACATTTTACATTGTTAAAGCTAGCTTCATATATATATGGATGCTGAATCAGAAGCCAAATTTTGTACGTCCTGTAACATTACCATAACAACATAAAACCTGGTTTGAG
>JANVCL010000001.1:578824-590096 GCA_026546855.1 Erythroxylum incrassatum
ATATTTTAATTACTTATATTATAACTAATTAATAATATTTTAATTACAATATTTTAGATAATAAATAATTATATTTTAATTACTTATATTGTAATTAATTAATTATATTGTAATTAATTATATTATAGTTAATTAATTAATTATAATATTTTTAATTAATTAATAATTATATTTTAATTAATTGTAACAAGCACACCCTTACATAATAATGATATCTATTCTTCTAGATTAGAAGAGGAATGAGGTATTACCAAAAAATGAGTAATCAAAATAATGACTCTATAATCATAATCTCTTACCAAACTTAATTTTTCATTCCATACTCATTTTTTTTATACCCACCAAATAAGCACACGCTTACTATTATATAACAAGTAATATTTACTATATAAAATGTACGAGATTCATTATATGAAATATATAATAATAGGTCTTAAAATGTGAAACAAGGGCTCTACTTTTTGATTAATTAAAAAAAATTAATTATGTAATAACGAGACCTATTATTTATTTAAAAATATAAAAATAATGTCATGTTATTTTAATTAACAAACAATTAATTCTGTCAAATTTTTCGTCCATTTAAATTTTATTTGGAACATTTTAAAAGTATTAGAATTCAATTTGAATATTTCAAAACGTTAAAATTTAAGTTATTTTTATTATAACATAAGGGATGAAAATACATTTTCGGTCCTTTGCTTTTTCATTGCTCGAAGATTCTTCCATTTCAGGTCATACGATCTATAGATAGCCAGCTTTAGTGGGAAATCACCTTTCGGCTTAGACTTACAGACAACAATAATCACTAAGATTTGTTTTGGAAACACACGTCTTGGAAATATGGGTGCAATTCTTTGACTCTAACAAGAGGCATAACTAGCTTCAACCAGACAAACTAAAAATACTTTGCTTGTCTAAGTCCATGATTAAGACACAACCATATTTCATAACTTGGTTTAACTATTATGTCATAATGTGACCGACCAAATCCTTTTCTAAAAGTTGCAAAATAGGTTTAAAAGATTCAACTAAAATTAATTAAGTTATTATAAAATCAATAATATTAAAATATAATTAAAAGAAATTATTTTTATATATTAAAAAATTTAAAGTTAAATAGAAAAGAGATCATTAAATGAAAATTTATTTATTTTAATTTATAAAAATTATTAATTTACAATAATTAATCGATTAATTAATAAAATAATCAATTGTTTACAGTAAAATATATTAAAAATTAAATTAAAATTTTAAAAATTTAACAAAAAAATTTTATAATTAAACCTATTGAAGTAATTAAAAATTTTAATTATTGGTCAAGTTCCTAGACCCTAGGTCTAATCTTTGTTTCACTTTTTTGACTTGTTTAAATTGGTATTTTATGTGGAACTTGGTAGATTATGTCCCTATAAAAAGCTACTATGGCATGGTTTTAAAAGGCTGTAAGGCTTCATAGAAAAGCTATATACTGCTAAATTCGAAAGCTGAAATTGGAGCAGCTAGCCAACCAGGCTTTTAGTCACTTCATTGTGTCTCCTGTACCCATTACTCTGATTTACACTTTTCAGTTGTGTATATACACATTAGTACAGACAAATGCTTACATGCCTGTGGACTCACGTTTTTGCTTAGGTTCCTCTTAAGCTTTCTTGCTCATAAAAGGGTTAATACATGCCCACCAATTGTGGTATTCAACCTCCTTTTGTTGAAAAAGAAACCCTAGACAAAAATATATTTGCCGGCCTAAGCATTGTATCTTTTAATAGTCATTGAGATGGAACCTATGGTGGAATCAAGTTATATGTTCTTCACAAGAATTTATTTTAACTTGTAGTTTTTTTTATTGGATTATTTGAAAGGTAAGTTAATATCCCGCATCAAAAAAAGACATAAAAATTATATAATTTAATGTATTAAAACTTTAAATTGAAATATAACATTCTTTTTTATATTATTTTAAGCATCTCTTATAGTTAAAGGAATTTTAAAAAACTATAAATTTTAAAATTCTAAAAAACATTCTTTTAAAATTCAAATTTTCAGAAAAACATTTCTTCTTAAACTTCAATTAAAAATAAAGATGAAATATATACAATATAAACATTACATGTGGATTAATCAAATATCAATAATATAGTAACTCAACTTATCAATTCTTAAACTTGACTTGAACTAATTAAATTAGACTTAAAATAATAATTTACTATTTAAATTCGACTTAAACTAATAATTTAAAATAAAAATAGTAAAATTCAAAATTAATTTTCTTCTTAACAATATATCTTGGAATAAAATAAAAATCTTTATGAATATACTTTTATCATAAAATAATGAATTATATACTAAGGTTTGAGCTAGAGTTTATCAATGATCTTTATTGATCTAATTTGCCCTAAATAAAACCTTTTCAAAACAATCTTTTAAATTAAATAGTATAGTTGCAACATATTTTGATTTATATTAATATAAATATATATTTTAAATCCTTTTTAATATAAAAAGATTAACACTTTTTTGGCAGTGCAGTGGTCTAAAGTAGTTGCTTTTACTGATATTTAGTTTTTTTAATTCTCCTCTTAGATTTCGATTAAAAATTAACAATAAAATAAACGCGATATGAAAACTATACTTATATCAATTAAATATTATTTATATGTTAATTCAACTCAACTTTGAAACTTAAATCAAACAATAAACCTGGCTTAAACTAATAATTTATTATAATTGTTTTAAATTATTAATTCAAGTTGAAATTTATTTATTTAAGTTGAGTTTAAGAGTTGAGTCAAGTTATCATATTAATAGCATTTGATTAGTTCACTTCAAATGTTATACCACTTATACCATATTTTAATTGAAACATAAGAAACTGAATTTTCTAACAATTTTAAAAAATAAAAAAGTTTTCTAATAGTTCTTAAGTTGTATGAAAATTATATATCTTTTAACTTAAATTTTATTCATTACATCCTTATCTTTTTATTTAGGTACACCTAAAGCAAACCATTACTTCACCATACAATGGCTTCTAAATGGAAACACATACATTTCTTCCTTATGTAGTACATGCCGTGAGCGTGGAAGGAAGAAGAAAAAAAGAATGTCATAACGGAGTGGGATTGATGTCATCATAAACCCCACAAGCCCCACTCGAAAGGGTTTATGAGAGTAGTGGGATAGCTATCATTAGTTGTTTGAATGGGACCAAAGGAAGCCATGCGTGTGACCATCTACACTTGATTTTATATATAAGGAGACCTCTTTCTTCGTCTTTGACCTTCGTCTTATCCACCAAACAGTAACACCACTAAACCAGCAGTGCCTAGTGACTGCCCAATAAGTAAAAGCAGATCTATGCTTGCCTTCGTACCAAAGGAGTCGGTAGTGAAGGTAAAAAGATGAAAGGGGACTTCTTATATACTTGTCAATTGTTAACTTTTCATGCCCTAATTTTCATTTTGTTCTCTACCTAATTAATCAATCACTTATTTTTTATAGTATTATCTAATTATCATATAATCTTTTTGTTATATTTTATTATTTTTATTCAAAATAACATAATTTATAATCTTAGTATATAAAAGTTAAATTAAAACAAAGCCATTTAATAAGATAAACAAATTAGTAGGCATCGAAAAATTTAAATTAGGTTGCACTTGCTATTATAAAATAACCATCCGAACTACAATCTAAAATTTAAGAATTGATATGAACTTCCTTTTCCTTTCCCCATATCCATTTACATAATTATTCTAACAAGGTCGGCTAAATGATTTTTGTACACCATGATCCAAAAGAGGTCATTGAATATCTTTAAAACACAAGCAAACATAAATGCTAGAGACGGTAAAAACTAGACTTCGTGGCTTAAATGATCATAAAAGAAAGACGTGATTAAAAGCTCTATGGATTACCGTGCTTCGATGTTAAAAGTCAAACAAACATCTGTTATTTTTCTTCACTAAACTAAAGTTAAATTTGGAAAAGGTATCCATAAGATTTAATATTACTGAACCGATCTCTTATATCAACAAATTGTTATTGAATTATTGTTGTTGTTAACCAAACTTATAATATATTTCGTTTTCAAAATAAGAATGATAATAAGTCGGATCGAGTTTGAGTCGTTTTTAACTCACGGTTATAATAGATTTCGTCTTTAAAATAAAAATATTAATGAGTCGAATCGAGTTTGAGTCGTTTATAACTCATGGCTGAATTATTTATCATTTAAATTTGATCTTTTTCAACACAAATTAAACTGTCAAAATTTTAATTAATTCAACTCATGGCTCAATTGTTTATCATTTAAATTTGATCTTTTTCAACACAAATTAAACTATCAAAATTTTAATTAATTCAAAATTTAAATTTAATTCAATTTGATAACCCACTTACAACCATATAAATAATTTAGAGAATAAAATTTGAGATAATTAGAAGGTAATGACATGGGTCACTCCAACCCTTAATTATTATATATATATAATTCATCGTACTCAGTACACAAGGCTCCCCATTTTGTTGGGATTTGAAATGGGTTATAATGTATGTAATATTCTTTTTGTATTTTTACAAAGAGGCTATTTTTGTAATTTAAATATGTGATTTTATGGTCACAGAAGAATAACTTTACTAGTTACTATGAGACAAAGAAAAAATAGTTGCAAAATGGGAAGATCAATAATTTTTTAAACTAACTATAACAAGCTTGAGACCTAAGGTTCCATGTATGGCAATAATAATAATGAGTACATTCTTGCTTTCACTTTAAGGCTAATTTTACAAGTATTGAGTATGTTTGGTCATGCAAGAGAGTGAAGTGGGAAAGGTACACTTTCCATATTGAAATGGCATGGCATGTCTTGTATATAATATATTTAATGTAAAAATAGGCTTAATTACATGGGGAAGTAAAAGGGATTATCTTTGATTTATTTACTTTAGGAAACAATATCATATCACTTTTAATTAAATATCATATTATTTGAATTAAATATGAATTATTCAAATATCAAAATAAATTTATAATTAAAATGATCCGTTCAATAATTCAAATAATATAATATTAGTTTATTAAATACAATTAAAATAATATCATTTTAACTCTTAAAATTTAAATTGTCAAAATTGGATTGACCCAAATTAAAAAACACCGAACCAAACCTAATATTTTGGTATGGAAAAATACTATGCAATCGAAGTTGTTCAGCTACCAAAAACTGAAAGGCCTCTCCAAGGCCACACACATGTGAACATTTTAGCTGAATATACATACGTGAATTCAAAGCCAAGAATTAAATCTTATGGCTAGAGAAGAACCTATCGAGAAAGAGTGGGTCGTAGAGAAGGAGTGTGTTCCAAGACATAATCATTACACAGTCTTGGGGAAGCAGAAAGGGTGGCGTGGTAATACCCAAGAGTGTTGGAGAACGTGGAGGCTTGAACGAGGTAATGAAAACATAGATATACTAGTGTATAGAGAGAGTAGCTAGCTATAGCTTTTGCTTATGAACAAAAACTTAAAAGAAATAGCGCAGAAAATTAAGGATACTTTTTTAGGATAATAAATATTAAAATGTCAAAATTTTTAAATTTAATATCAAATATTTTAAAATTTTAATTAATTAACTAAACTTTTTGAATTTTAATAACAAGATCTCGGTCAATATTTTACTAATGCCATTAATATAAACATCTTTATTCATAATATATAATCATCTTTATTTATGTATTTATTGTAATTTTATTTACATAATTATTTAACGTATTATTTTTATTTATTTACTCTTTAATTTGTATCACTTTTTTATTGTCACATCTATATGCGGGTCTACCGAAAATAGCCTCTTTATTATTTAAGAATAAGACTGCGTACTATCAGACTTTTTCAGACCTGTTTTATTGCGGGACTTCAAACTGAGAGTGATAATGATAATAATGTAAGCCTGAACGAAGAAAATTAATAAATATATAAACTTTCATGCGAATTAATATATTATTCATGACTTTAGTAATAATTTATACTTTATAAATATTAACCTATGAAATATTTGTGATAATCAAATTTTCATGTGAATATTTACATGTTAGTTGTCATAATTTAAAGTAATTTCATTAATCACATTAATAACAAAATTAATATTTTAGTTTGAGTTATTAAAATTTTAATTAATTACAAATTTTAAAAAATTGACATTCAATTAAACATTTTTAAAAAAATTTAAATTTCAAACTTGTTATTATTATTATTATATATATATTTTTTACTATAAGCTTAAGCCCTTTTATCATCATTATTTTACCAGCCTTTTGGGGAGTTTGGTCGGTCGACAATCTGTGTTGTGTCTTCACTATGTCTTTTTGTTTCCCATACCATACCATCCTTCACTTTCTTTCCCTAAGCACTAAACTCACTGTGTGTAATTATACAGTTTGAACCAATCGCAGATCAATAACGTAATGTAATTTTTTTAATTATACACAAAAGGGTTTCATAACTGTTAAAGAATGGCGTGAGAAGAAAGGAAAAGAGAGTTACAGTACTTGGAAGCTCTATATATTCGTATAACACTTGATCTGGTTGACAGAGAAAGATCGTCAAGGAGTGATGGATCAGTGTAGATCATGAAAACAATCTGAAGCCATTAGGGTTCTTTAAGCAGAGACAAAGGTTTGGCAGCCATGTGTGGATTGAAAGAAGAAGATCATCAAGGAGAGTGTTCTCAAACTATCCATAACCTACAAGGGTATCAGGAACAGCTTCTTCTTCAACACCATCAACACATGCAACACCAACAAAACGGTGACACGTATGGAGGGATTAGAGGAACAGGATTGATGTTGCCAGAAGTTTCACCAATCTTGCCATGGCCAATCCCTCAAGTCCACACCTTCAACGTCCCTCAACCCCATTTCAACTCCAACACTGCCCGAGAAGTTCACGACCCTTTTTTAATCCCTCCAGTTCCAAACTCGTATGGAGGTTTGTTCAACAGAAGACCTCCTGCTCTGCAGTTCGCATACGATGGTTCATCAAGTGACCATCTTAGGATCATATCTGACACACTTGGCTCAGGTTCAGCTCCTTTTGGACTGCAAGCTGAGTTGGGAAAAATGACAGCTCAAGAGATTATGGAAGCTAAGGCTTTAGCTGCTTCAAAGAGTCACAGTGAAGCTGAAAGGAGGAGACGAGAGAGAATCAACAACCACCTCGCTAAACTTCGCAGCTTACTTCCCAGCACGACCAAAGTAAGAAAAAAAAATCATGGTATCAATTCATTATTCATCAATCACCAATAGAACTTACAAAAAAATCAGTTGATAATTGAAACCCTTCGAAATATTAATCTCACAAGATCACTTCTTTGAAAAGATCTCTGATAATCCATCTATAGATGCTAATGTCGCTTGGTTGACATCAGAAAAAGGAACCAAATGCAGTTGAAAAACTTCCATGAAATAAACCCTTTAAAGCATGCAATCACATCTACTGTTTGATCATAAAAATTCTTGAAAAAATAGTAATTTAAGCATGATTTCTGTGTTTGTTTTCTTGGTTTTGGCTTATGGTTTCAGACGGATAAAGCTTCATTACTGGCAGAAGTGATTCAACATGTTAAAGAACTGAAAAAACAGACATCTTTGATAGCTGAAACAAGTCCAGTGCCAACGGAGATCGATGAGCTAATAGTGGATGCATCGGACGAAGATGGAAAGTTTGTGATCAAAGCTTCACTTTGCTGTGAAGATAGATCCGACCTCCTTCCTGACCTAATAAAAACATTGAAAGCTTTACGCTTAAGAACGATAAAAGCCGAGATCACAACTCTTGGTGGTCGTGTAAAGAATGTGTTATTCATCACTGGAGAGGAAGATTCATCGAGTAACAGCAACGACCCTCAACAACAACCTCCCCAATATTGCATTAGCTCAATTCAAGAAGCATTAAAAGCAGTAATGGAGAAGACTGGTGGCGATGAGTCTTCTTCAGCTACTGTTAAGAGACAAAGAACCATTGTCCACATGCTCGAACACCAACACCACACTTCTCAATGATTTACTAAAGTGTACCTCTCTCCTCTCAACTTATCTTCTTTACAACAATCTTTCTGGGTTTCTTGGTGTGTTTACTGTAATGTCAAAGGTAAGGAATGATTTGGTGTGTTTTGTGTACTTGAATCACTCCAAAAATATAGTTAAGGGAAACAGCTTTTTGATTATGGTTTCTATGGTGGGTCTTTGATATAAGGTTTCTCTTCCCACGAAAAAGATCTCGTTCTCTCTTTCTGTCTCTTGCTTTTACTGTCGTCAGCTTGGTGGAACTATGCATCATCATAAGAAACAGTGACGATGTTTGTTTCTTGACTCCATATCAGATCAAAAGTTATGAGATAAAACCCTCATGAGGCATGCATGTTCTGTACGTATGCAGAACAGGGATCGAAGTAAACAATCGGAAACTTAAATCAAACGATAAGAAGAATTTGGAAAGTGCAAAAAAAAAAAAACGAAAAACCTTGCAGATCAAAAGCTTGAAGTTTCAGAGACGAGCGGAAGACGACGACGAGTCGAGGGGTTGTGGGCCGGGTTGATACAATTCGGGTCAAACCGGATTGGGCCGGTCAAATTACAGTTAAGACGGCTCGGCTCAGATCATATGGGCTGGTAAGGGATTCTGTTTTGATGTCAGTTTGGGCCCAACTTGTGGGGAAGGGTTGACCGGTGGATGGGAAGTTAGCTACCCTATTTGTTCGAACTATCAGAAATCAACGGTTCACGGGTCGGGTCTGACGAAACCAAGTTTGATCCAGTCGGATCGGACAATTAGTCGGGTCATTATTCGGGTCGAGTCTCTGCGGCGAGCATGGGGGATGTTGGATTCGTTTCTGTTTCCGATTACGGCGAGAGGAAAGGAATAGCGACAGGAAAGGGATAGGCGAGAGGGAATTTGTGTTAATTATATGATAATTAATAAACACAATCGGTTGTCACTGAACGAAGCCCTTAGATTGGCGAAACTTGCTTCAACCTTATAATGGAGTCCTGAACAAGCACTTTATGTACTATGTACCTGAGCAACAATTTGTCATGTAACATCTGATTTATAGTAACTTTACAAATCAATAATGGGGTAAGTTCAAAGGAACTTAGAAGTCTTGGTTGAAAGTTGAGAGGAACTTCGCCTTTGTTGTCTGAAAATTATAGTTTCAATCAGACGAACATGTATAGATAAAGAAACTCTTTCAGCTCGGTCCGGCCTAAACCGACCCCTAACCTGCATTTGGAGCCCAGACTTTGAATAACGAAATTGTTTTTGGCAGAGGGTTGAGCCATTAAGATCTTTAAGATTGGTTTTCCAAACTCGAATCCAGCTTGAAACTCGATCAATTCAGACCTGATCCGTTGACTTATGAAACTTGATGAGTTCAGCATGCAGTTGAAGTATCTCCAGTGATTTCCTTATTCAGAAGCTTTAAGTTGTCCTTGATTCATAGAAATGAGCTGACCAACCACTCCTAATGTCTTCCTCAAAACTTCTCACATTTGATCAAGAAATCATTGAATATAAATGAACTTTTGATGATGAATTGGTTGGTGAAAAATCTGAATGTACCCAGTTGTCAACTTCTCAAAAACAGAGGTTTGCCTAAAACATGCCAAGGTTCCACTCCAAGATTTTATTCAAACCAGATAAAGAACAAGTCTACCTCATTGATGAAAACTTCATCTGAGGCCAAATGGAAAATGGAACCACTAGGAAGGGAAGGCCAATCCTTGTGAGGAGGCTTGAATCCTCCAGTGAGTAAATTTGAGACTGCAACAGCAGTTTTGAAACGTTTCTTATCGATCATTGAATTCGAGGATGACTCTGAGAATATTGATGAGTCATTGATTATCTTCTCAAACTTGGAAGAAAAGTGTAACTAGTACTGGCTCAGCTCCTTTCTTCTACTGCAAATCCGAATCGGGCTTGAATTCTGATAAAAAGACTCGAATCAAACCAACATGCATAGATAAAGCGGCTCAGAGAGAGCTCTTCTTCTGCAAATCCTCTTCCTGGTGTTGGAATGAATCTGCAAGCTTTTCTCTCTCTGTTAACCAATGAATCACTTCAAAATGATGATCCAAGCAAGTGAAATAGGGATAAACAACAGGTATTTATCTGAAGGTAGTGCAAATATTTCAGCATCCTCAACCTCAAAATCCTCAGTCTCTGAGCCCCATAAATGTAGTATTGGGTAAAAGTGAGAAGCCCTGTGAGTATTGGTCCAATACAAATAATACAAGGATTTACAAATATTTACATATACAAAAGTGGACTCTATCACAACCCTGAAGTTGAAGCGGGAGCATCAAAATTCCTGAAATAACTGAGCAGGAGGATACCAGAAGGAACTTGAAGAACACGAATGTTGCGAACAAAATGTATGTTAGTTTCAACATATTTGGTATGCTGATCAGCATGGATTAGGTTGCCTGAGAGATACATTAGATTGACATTGTCACAATAGATAAGGGACGCTTTAGAAAGAGTTTTATCTCATAACTTTTGAGAATTGTAATGCATTCACAATTTTTCAGCAACTGTCTAAAGGCCGATCACATGCAAATTTCATGGTAAAGCTCACAAGAAGAGTATTACAAGTCATAATTACAAATTCAAGGATCATTATAAAGAAGGAATCACTAAACTTTGTTGCTCATCATACTGAGTAGGGGAATGTAGGATTTTCTGAACAAATCAGTTGTCAAGGGGAATCAAATCATCCAAGACCACAAGCATAAAAATCAATCGTAGAACTCATTACAAATTACATCCCAAGTTCTTAAACAAACAGAAGTTCTCAAGAATTACACAAACCCTAATTGGTTATTGTAAGAAGCATCAATTTTCACCAACATTAACTTATAATCAAGATGCTCTGATCTAGTTTCTTGGCCCTTTTGCCTCAGAGGATGAAACTCGTTCAATCTAACCCACCTTGAACAAAAAACATATCTTCTTGGTGTTGTGCGAAAATGTTAATAAATTTGGAGTGAAAATAAAATAACAACAAAAACAACAAGATTTTTATACTGGTTTGGTAATGCCTACGTTCAGTTTGGAGACGACAGAGTATTTCACTATAATCAATGAGAGCATACAATAGTGTTTATCACTCAATTTCTCATGAGATCCAAAATTAACCCACTCCTATTAGAAAAGAGAAAACAATATATATATATATATATTTCTCTGTCCCTCTCACTATTCTTCTCTCTCTTC
>JANVCL010000001.1:590196-608932 GCA_026546855.1 Erythroxylum incrassatum
CTTCACACTGCCACATACCAAAATTATTAGAGCCATTAAATTTATCAACCTCTAACCTTGTAGTAGCGATTGGATGTCTACTGGATGTAGGTGTCGATGATGACGATAACGACTCCCTCTTAACAGGCTCGTCTTTATCTCCAACCATCTACACGTTATTGTTCACAAATACGTATTGATACTGTTCACAGCACTGTAGCACTAGCACTGGCACTGTTCACGGGGATTATCGCACCGATACTGTAGCACGACACTGTTCACCGAGTACTATTTACTGATACTATTCACCGTTACTGTTGACCGACACTGTTCACCAACACTGTAGCTCTAATATATTTTCACTCCTACAACACTCCAGTCAAAAAATTGGAGCTCTGATACTACTTGTTGTGTGGAAACGTTAATAAATTTGGAGTGAAAATAAAATAATAATAAGAACACCAAGATTTTTATACTGGTTTGGCAATGCCTACGTTCAGTTTGGAGACGACTGAGTATTTCACTATAATCAATGAGAGCATACAATAATGTTTATCACTCAATTTCTCAAGAGACCCAAAATTAACCCACTCCTATTAGAAAAGAGAAAACAATATATATATATATATATATAATCTAATTTTTTTTCTTCTCTCTCTCCCTCTCACTATTCTTCTCTCTCTTCTCCTTCGAAAATTTCCTCTCTCACTTCTGAAAAAAAATTCTCTCACACTAAACAACTTGTGCTCTTCTACCAACTCTCATCTCTTTCGTTGTTGTTCCTCCAATTTATAAAAAATTCAATAGGTGTGAAAGCTAGCTGTACTGCCGAAATCTACCGAAAAAACCAATTACCATTGTTGAGTCAATAATCACCGACAAGAAGCTTCAATTTCTGACTTTGAGAAGCTTCAATTTTTGACTTTGCAAGCTTCTATTTCTAACTTTCTTTGAGCCAACATTCAACACCTGGGAGTCCATTCAAAAGGTTTATATCAGTTCTCAACTCTAGTGACGGAGGCGGCGGCGGCGAGGAGAGAAGACTGTATAAAAAATACAGACATAAAATTCATCAAAGCCATCCAAATCACTCACTCTTTTCAGCAATAAAAAAAGGCCCCTTTGATGATCTTAGTAACAAGACAAGACAAGACATTAATACATACCCTTTGTGGTCAGGATAGTTCACCAAGATTCAGGAGGAACTGATTATGTAATAAAATACTGAATTGTTCATGTGAGATTATGTTGTGTGCACAACAGAACCAACCGAACAAACTCCCTCGCTTGACAAAAGATCATTTGGGCTAGGCCCATTCTGTCTCAAAAAATTTAAAAATAGTCAAGAGTTTTTTTGAGTTAATTATAAAAATCATAATCTTTAATAACATAATTTTTTAAAAATAGAGTTAAAATATTTCAACTTTTAATTTTTAATAAAATATTCCAATATTAAATTATCTGCTAATTTTTAGTAAAAATAATTCAATATTAAATTATCTGCTAATGTAGATGACATTAAATTAGTATTTTTTACTAAGTGACCGCTCCATTTTATGAAATATATGAATTTTATTATTTAATAAATTAAAAATATCAAAATTTATAAATAATTATACACTTCTTAATATGTTTTACTTCATAATCATGTTTGATATCTTTAATTTATTAAATAATAAAATTCATGCATAACACGAATATAATATGTAGCGGTCACATAATAAAAATAATAATCTGATGAAACTTATCATATCATCCACCTTAATGAAGATTTTTATGTAGAGTTATTTTTATTAGAAATTGAAAGTTTGAGCATTTTAACATTACTTTTTAAAGTTTGGATTAGTATTATAAAATTAAATAAAGTTTCAATTTTTTACAACCCTATTTTGTAAAAATAGGATAATAAGAATAGATGGGTTGAATTTCGGAATATATAAATTTTTGAAGTAGATAAATATAAAAAAGTGAAAAAAAATCTATATAAAATATGATGGATAAATTGATTCACAACCTTCCACTAGTTAGGTCAACCTACTTAATCTTTTTAGCAAGCTTAAGCCTATTTACTTAAAATGTTTATATAGTCTTCATGTTAAATATAAACAAAACTACAATCTATGATTACAACAATAACAATAACCCAGTAAAAATTTTACTATAAGTAGGTTTTGAAAAAGTTCAGTAATACGCAACCTTATCCCTAATTATTAGAGAAACTGTTTCTGAAAAAACTATAACGTATATGTCATCGGATAAATTGTTTCAATAGGAAGTTATCATTGAACAAAAAAATTTCACTAGATTACAATAAATGTTTATAAAGTACATGATTAAATAAAAAAGCTCTTACGTCATTTAACATTTTTTTAAAAAATCATTAATTTTAAAATTACATATTATAATATTCTTTATGATTTTGAATTTATTATGAATTTTTTCTATGGATCTTTGGTACAAGAGTTAACACTTAACAGTAATGTACATGTGATAAGTAAGATGACAGGTGAACCAATAACAAACTACTAACGTGGCTTAATTATTTAGATTCTAATTAAATCATTTAATCTTTGATCCCTAAGAACACTCGATTCATTTGTTGAAATTCATTCAACAAAATCTAGTAGTCAATTATATAATAATGTTTATTAAATTAATTAGACTTACTTTAATAGAATGTTGATTGATTTGTAGAGTTTCATAACATAGTACATGTTTTCTTAGGTAATTTAGAATTATGAAGTTATTTTGAATTAAAAAAACCTTAAAATAAGCATATGCTTCAGGATTAGTTCCAGTTATTATTTAGTATTATATTTCTATAAGTTGATGTGTCATGGTATTGCTTAAATGGATCATCCCTGTAGTTTGTGGTTTTCTTCACAAGCCAAGAGTTACTATCCTAACTCTAACTCTTTGGGGTAATTTCTAGTTCAAACAAAAATGATGCTTTTTGCAACTTTTCTTGATGTGAATGAGAGATATCCATCATGCTTGCTTTATTTCCTTTTCTGGTTGATCTTTAACCAAACTGTTTCCCTCTAGTCCAAATCACAATAGTCTTGTCAAAATAATCTACAAATATTTCACCAAATTTTAGAGATATATTGAACTTCATCGATTAGCAAATATCAAAGTGTTAGAACTTTTTTTTCATTTTTTATATATATTTATTTAATGTAGCATTTAAGTATAATTAATCGATGTTTTAAAAATCGAACCAAAAGGTAAATCAGTAAAATAAGAAGTTTAATGTTTAAAAGGTTCATCCTGTGTTAGAGTGTTATAAAACTAGTTAAGATTAAATAAATTAAAGAATTTGAAAAATGATTGAAGAAAATTATCCTTACCTATCGAAAAATTTAAAGTTTAATTAAAAAAGAGTATTAAATGAAAATTAATTAGTTTATTTTAATTTATAAAACTAATTAGTTTACAAAAATTGATCGATTAATTAATAATTTGATATATTTTTAATAACAAAGATTATTAAACTAAATCAAACTAAAAAGTTAAAAATCATATTGAAAAATTGGCCGATTCAAGGTTTTTACTGTTAAACCTATCGGATTGGTTCGGTTTTTAAAATATTACAATTAATAACATATTTGGAAACTCCCATATTTCTTTTAAGAAAAATTTAAATTCTTTTGATTCTTAAAACTCATTCTCTTTTTTCATAAATGATTTGGTTGACACTAAAATATCAAATAATGTAACTTCTAACATCACTAATTGGGACAATTAATCGTAATTAATAAGTACCATATAATTTTCAAAATTTCTTCGTCAATTCGTATTCTTCATTCTGGATTTGGATTTGGATCCAGCAAAAAAGAGACATCATAGTATTCATAATTAACTTTATGTCAAAGTTCATGTGTGGGATGATTTTTTTGTTGCACTTACTTTTAATACATTGCTTTGCTCATTGAGAATGTGTATGGATCGTATTCCCCACTCTTTTGTTCAATTGCAATTCACTCAAAATCTGTATGGATCTTCCCTACCATACCCCATCATACATGCTTCTAAAGAAGGGTATTTTTACATGTACAAATAGGTTGCTAATATACCCATTTAAGAGATTATGAACAAGCATAATCAACCCTAGTATAATTTGAAGTTTGACAATTGTTATAATGGCTCTTTTTGTTACTTGATTTCTAAGGAACTTTCATTGAGAAAAGGGGTCCCTTCATTTCTTTTTCAGCAATAAATTGACATAAAAAGGTGGTGGCAAATCTCACATGAAAGGCCAAAAATACAAAACAAAAGAACAATTCTAAACAATCACATACATGTCAACCTTCTTCTACCTTTTTCTTATATTAACACATACATAAATCTATTTTTTGTTGTCAAGATTCAGAGTCTTCTTCGTTTTAACTTCTGAGATATTGATCGTTCCCTATAGCTTCCCTCGTCTTCAATCTCATGCTCCATGCTTCCTCTTCTAACTTCCCTTCTTCTCCTACTCCTCCTCCATGGCCATGAAAACTCCTCAAACCATATGTATTGTTCTTTGGCTCTTTGTTCTTATCTTCCTAATGTTTCATGAATTGCACACCTTCAAGTTCCGCAAAGAGGTCACTGACATGAAAAAATATTCACGAGTTATCTCTTTAAATCGCCATTATCGTAGTAGAAAAGTTCTCACTAGCAAATTCGACTTCACCTCATTTCAGAAAAACCATCACCAACTCCATGAAAAACATCCACCTGAGGAAGCTGCAGCAGAAGAGAAGAAGATTGATCCGCGTTATGGAGTCGAAAAACGCCTCGTCCCTACGGGTCCAAACCCTCTACACCATTGATGATGGTCTCGTTTCTTGCGTAAGATTGCTCTAAAAAGATGGGGTACCGGTTCGGTGAGAGCTTCCGTTGCTTCCGTGATATTCTTCTAGCTTTGTTTCTTTCTTATGATATACACTCTCTTTTACTTCTTGTCCCTGAAGCCATCATGCAAGACTTGTAATCTGTTGGTGATGGTGTTTGATATCTTGAGCTTGAGCCTATACATACATGTACGAAACTTTGTAATAGAAAACTATACTCATCAATTTTGTAGGGTTAAAGAATGCATCATGATTCGTAATGATAATGCTTCATTGATGAAAGCAACAAACTAATCATTATTTTTCATTGTTGTATGGAATTAAATATAATTTCTTCGTAATTATAATCTATGTTTTATAATTATTTTTATTATGATTCGCTTTAACGACACGGCATGATAGTAAGATGTTAAGCTACATCTTAATAATGATAATTTATCAAGGGACATTGGTTAGCTTATCATTTGCTACATGTTTATATCTCGTATTTAAGCAATTTATATTTTCTAAAAACGTTTTGGGATTATTGGTTTGTTCGATGAAAAGGACTAAACAAGAATCTAAACTTTATTTGCTTTCAGGCAAGTCATGTGTTTGGAACTTTTTGGCAAAGACTTTGAATACAAGTTCATCTTCTTCGTATCCAACTACTTAACTACTATTTTGAAATTTTTTTCCAAAATTTTCAAACTGAAATGCACTTGTCAATGATTTCTAGAGCAGAAAGTACCAAAAAGAAATGGGTTACCATTTATTGGTAATAATAATTTATTTTAATTTTTTCCTATATATATATATATTAGATTTGTTAATTATTATTTTGAGTATAAAATATTCTTAAATAAAATCTTTATTCTACTTGATTAATTAATTAACTACAAATAAAAACAAGTTATACGTGTTAATTTAATTAATTATTGGCATGTTATAATCACTTAGTTATATGTTGCAATCACATGAAAAGAAACGAAGATAATGAACTATAAGAAAATGAGTAATAATCTAAAAGGGATAATCTAATTGGTAAGGAAAAGATAGCTTCCTTTTCTTATTAAACTTGGCTTTTGATTCTTTTGGCTTCCTTAGTATATGGTTTGACAAAGTTGCAAGTTATATAGAATCATGTTTACAACTAGTAGATTGATATGTAAACTTTAATTGGTACAATTTGTATGACTTACCCCTTACTAACCTAAACCTAATTTTAATATGATTTTAATAAGTTATAAAATTCTACTAGAGTTTGGAATCACCAATTGTTATTTTGTCTTGAAATTTGGTGAATCCAAATGATAATTTGGTCCGATAAGTTTGTAGTGTGCGACTCGAATTGTCAAAAAACGAAAATCTGTATTGAAAGCGAAAAGCTTGGGATTTATCTGTATCATTTTTTTATGGTAAAATTCTCTCTCTACTTTTGCCTAAAGAAGTAGATATCATTGGTCGAATCTCGTTAAATTTTTGTGTCATTTTCTTTATTTTTGGTGCTTTGATTGTGTGATTGTACGCGTGATTATTATTGCGATTTGTCCAACACTGCTAATAATATATTTCTGGATTAGATTGTTTGTCGTAAACATTAGTTGAGATATTACTGTATTTCAAGTTGTAGATCTTATTGTTTCTTTTCAGAATGGAATACGAGAACGAACAAACTCATGTTTCAAGTTGTGTAATATGGTACGAGATTCATAATCATGCCGGCAAATTATTTCCACCTTTATCTAAGACAGAACCCTTTGAAGATCCTACAACTCTACCTTTTCCAAGAAAAGCATTGGCCGCGCCAGAGTTATCTTGGTCTTCATTAACACAGTTCTGTGGCAGGTTGGACTCTGGAACCCATTTCAACTTGATCATCCTCTCCGAGACTTCTGCTGCTACGTCCATCTTTTCTGCTTCACGAAAGCCACAGAGCAAAGTTCTACAAGTGTCAAGACTCAGCTTAAATCCTCGCTTTTCAATTTCATAAAGTGATTTTAACAAATCAGACACATCTTTTCGACAAAGTTTTTCAATTAGCTCCTTATAGAGAGCTTGGCTTATCTTCACACCCTTCAATATCATTTCATCAGAGAGTATCAAAGTTTTGCTCAAGTCACCTCCTTTTAGGTGGTTATCAACCATCTCGCTTCAGATTACATCATTGACCTTGATATCCTTCACAACCATCTCATCAAAGAGAGCAGACATTTCAGATCTGCTCCCCATATTTTTACAGCCATTTAAGAGAGCTGTGTAAGTTAAAACAGTTGGCATCAGATTCCTTTTTTCATCTCCAGAAATAACTGCTCTGCCTCGTTTATCATTCCTTGTTTACAGTGATAATCAATCAGAGTTGTATAGGATGTGTGATATCCCTTTATTAAGGCATTAGAAGTGGCAATATCTTGAGTGATTCCTTTCTGAGACATGCCTTATGGAGTTGGAAAGCCTTCTCCATATCTCCTCGCTCACAAAAGCCAAAAATGAGATAGCTGTTTTTGTTGGTGGGAGAGAAAAGCTAGGGATTTTAGGTTTAGAATTACGTCATTTCACTAAACAGGTTGAATTCTTTTAACGAAGCTGATGTGTCTGATTAGTAAAACTTTATTGCCACGAGATAGTGCTACAATAAAGACAACAGTGATACCAATTTTAGGGTAGAATTGAAAAAAATAAAAATAAAAATATTAAAAAATAACAATAAAATGTTAATATTGTTATTTTTTAAGGTTTAAATTATAATTAAAATTTATTAAAAATTTAACAAAGTCAAATACTAAAATTAAAGAAATAAAAAAAAGTTCAAAATTTGTAATTTATTCTCTTTTAAATAAATTATTTTAAAACAACCTTTTATAGGTAATTTACAAGCATTAAGCCGGTAGGAAACACTATTTGTACCTACTTGTTTAGGCCACATTTAATTCTTTCATCCAATACTTGAAAACAATGCACTCTTACACACTGAACAAGACAGGAAAGATCTTGATACAGCTGTGGTTATTATCAACCAAGTTGTTGTCAAGTTCGTAGTGTACAATTTCCCAACAACGTTTGCAAGTTTAGAAGTAATTAATTTCCCAACTACTCTATCATATCTACGAATAAAAATGACAGGAAACATTATGTTAATTGTCAATGATCTGGCCATAGTGTCTATGGAAGGATGTGTTACCTAATGAAAAGACTAATAAACTTTAAACTTGTATTTTCACGTTATTATATCCGGGATAAACATCCATAAACCGTAACACCTTACACTTGATACTGGAATTGACACATCGATTGTTACCATATTTTTAACAAATTTTCTTCTATATGTACTTAAAATTTTTTGCAAGAAACTTCAATACATTTCTTACGTATGTTACTCAACTATCTATTTCTATGTCAAACTTTGTAAAAAACAAATAAAATAAGATACAATTTGAGTCTTAGGTGTCACTATTTACCTCGGGATATACTATTCACGACAAAAAAATAATATTTATGAAATCGAGATTTTGTGGCATTACATAAACTTACTAAAAAATTTTGGATTGAATCTTAGCCCTATAAAGTCTGACCCAACTACCAATGCTTGATAATTGGAAAGTTTTGTATATGTTGTAAGGTTTCTGTAAACTGATTTGGCCTAATTTAACCTAGTTTTAAGTTGAGTTTAGTTTTTTTTTTAATTTTCAGATTTGAATCGGGTTTAAGTTTCAGTATATTGAAATTTAAAAAAATGACATTATTTTTTTAAATTAAAAATATGTTTGAGTTTGGTTTGGATTCCAACCTTGTGCTGTTCAAATCTAAGTGAGCTAGGTCACAACTTTAGTCACAATCAAACTTGGATCAAGTCTGGACCTGAACATAAAGTTTCAATCCAAGCCCGAGCTCGTCTCACTGCCACCTCAGTTTATATACACGGTCAAATTTGAAGCCCGAAGAGAAATTATCAGGTGGCCGAGTATAAATCTCTGAAGAGAATATGGTTGTTCAAGGTGAGGAAAGGAGGGTTTTGGCATAGTCCACACAGAAATTTTAAAGGATCAGCAAATTCCTGTTTCTTTTACGTGATATTTTTTAACTTAATGCGATTCTAACATGAAACCAAATTGTATTATTCTCATTAAATTGGTTTTCTTTTACTATTAGATCTCAAAACTGGTCATCTTGTTTGATGAACTCCAATCTATGAGATGTGATCTATACAATCAGAGAATAAGAAGAGGAAGATATAAGAATCTTTTTTAAGGTCAATGCTTATGGTGCTTCTAGCTTGTTTTCTTCACCCATTTGTGAATGTACACGGCTTCTCATTTCTTCAAAAGCTTTCATACTATCTGCATCAAAACCTCCAGCGAACTGGGAAAAATAGAACAGATAGTAGAAAAGTTGGTAAGAACTAGTCGGAAGTCTCAGGTTTTGAAACTGAAAAATGATTGAATTTGCAGGTTTTTTCTGGATCGGAACGTACCTGATGAACACGGAAAGCGAAACGAACACCTTGCAAAACCAAAAACTCTCTGTTGGGTTCCTTGTCAGGTCCTGTCAATGCATCAAGTTCTGATGATACACGTTTCATGTACTTCCTTGCAAGTTGCACGGACGAGAGCTTTATCTGCAATGGCAGATTCAAGGTCAGAGTTTAGTTCAGGTTTCCCCCCTCCCCCCCCTCTAATTCTATTATGAAACCTACCTTTCCAACCACTCCTGAATCTAATAACCAATCAACCGGGATCCTGAACTCTTTGTATCGTGAAACAGCCATGTCCCTGGTACGTAGCAATGCATAAACACTGTTTTCCACCCTGTGAAAGTGTGAGAAAACGTAAAAAAATGATTAGAAATGGTGTATGAAAATGTCAGGTTCTGTTAAGAAACAAGAAAGTAGATGAATATGCGTACTTTTCAAGCAATTTGTACATCTTCTTCAAAGCAGCCTCGCATGGGAGGTTGGGGTCATCAGAAAAACTTGAAACTTGCTTCTCCAATTTCATCAGGTCCTGATATTCGAAAGCCGCCTCTCTCAGCGCATCGGCTTTGCTTTCTGGCCAATCAAAATGCTTAAGTACTGCACGTTCATCAACCTGAAGAGAAGAGTGGTATGATCAGATGGGTCTCAATAAGTGCGTTGACGAGAAATCATCAACTAGATGCCTGTTCAAGTTCCATACTGTCATCTTTCATAATCTTTAAGTGATTGTTAGCCATGAAAATTGAGTAATTTGTTACAGGTAAGAGGTAGAAGGAGAGACCAGGAAAGAGAGCTCTTCATCGAGCCAATTTACGAAGGCCACCAGGTCATCTATGTTAGTGAAGGAAGCTGCTCGAACTTCAGTAGCCAGTGACTGCACAAAGTCGCCTTGTGTTTCTACGTCAGCTTTGACCTGCAAGCCAGGAGATATGGTTAATATATTTTCTACTGGTGCTTTACTAAAAGTGAAAACTAAATGAGAAGATTTAAGCACCGCTAATAGGAAAGATGATCTGTTCTCGATTTCCCCGATCATGTTGCTCCTAGCATCTGCGGTATTTGATGCTGATGATGATGAAATCAGAGATGGTGTGTCCTTACTTGTCTCGCGTTTCATCAATTTCTGATAGAATTCCACAAGTTCAGGTGATCGGTGAACTTTATCACCATTTCCTGTCCCTCTTGGCAAGCTTCCAGGTAAAGGAGGTGGCGGAGGTGGTCCACCTGGTGGCAGCGGCGGCGGAGGAGGTGGTGGTCCACCTGTAGAAGTAACAGGTAGGAGTCCATTATTACTGCTAGGACCATTACCAGATGGCTTAGGAGGTGGACGAGGAACTTTAGGAGGCCTCTTCTCGATTTCTGCAAGTTTCACCTTGCTTATTGTCGAAGAATCAACATTCTTATCATCAACGGGTTGATCTCCAGGAGTGCTTGAACCAACTGTTTTCTCTTTAGTCTGAGCAAGTTTCGTTGGTAAACTAACAGGTGACATTGATGCAGATCCATAGCTTGATTTTCCTGCAAACCTTGCTGCTCTTGCTTGCTCAGCTTTTTCTTTAATATGCTTTTCCCTCTCCAAGGCCAACTTATGTCGATCTCTATAAGCAGGATACTTATCTTCCAGAACTCCTCCACCTGATTTGGAGATTAAATTGAAAGATGAAGCTATAGAGTCACCAGGTGAAGCTTTTGTTCCAGGAGAATCAGGAGACTCCTGTTCCATTGCTCCAAATGTCGTGATTGCTACACTATCTCCGACATTCCTCAACATCAATGCTTCTAACGGACCTCTTGATCGATGACTCATGCTTTTCCTGATCGGTGAACCTCCAGAAATGGAGATTGAAGATGATGAAACAGGGCTCAAGTCATCTTTGCTTCTTCCCCATTTCTTCAACTTTTGGATTAAGCTTTGTTTCTTACTGTATCTGCTACTGGAACTATCAATGGAAGCATTGTCAAAGTCCTCACTTCCTGGAGAAGATGGATGTGAAAAATTGCTCTCAAGGTCTGTGTCTCCTTGTCCACGTTCTGATCCTGCATATTCTAACATCAACCGTTTAGCTTTCTCCTGAGATTTGGGACTAAGACTAATGTTCAGATCACGAGCTGATATTTTTCCAGGAGGTGCTTGGTAGTTTCGAAGTTCATATCTCAAGCAAGCATTGACCCATCGAAGGTACACTAGTTCTTCAACTTCACTGAATCTGTTCATCTGAAGTCCTTCCACTTGTTTCAACAGGTCTTCATTGACATGTCTCAGATGATTGAGGTCTTCTCTTGCCTTGACAACCATTTCACTCTGAACCATAAAGATAAGGCAGAACATATTTAGTAGAACACAAATACTCTAGTTCTGTAAACTTACAATCACAAAACAAAACAGAGGAAAAGATAGAGGGTTAGTTTTAAATATTTTGAAAAAATAAATAAAATTTTGATTTTTCATTAAAAAAATCTTATTCTTAATCTACTCTTAAAAAATAATAATGAATTACACATGATATGACAATACACATCGATCAATCAAATATTACTTACATAATAACCCAATTCAATTCTTAAATTGGCTCAAATAATTTAAACTTAAGTGAAATTAAAAATTTAAGATAATTATAATAAATTCTTTATTTTAATCAAATTTTAAGAAGTGAACCGAAACAAAATATCAATTTAACTTAATTTCTCAAAATAACATCGTTATGGTCTCGAGTTTCTAACATTTAAAAACCAAAACATCGTCGTTTTGAAAAGTAAAACTAAAATGATGTCATTTTGGCCGATCGACCCAAATCCGACCCATTATAGCTGTCAAATTTTGAACAAAATTCCGGAAAAAATTTCTCCAATACATAAAACTTACAAAACACAAAACTAGTTACCTCAGTCATGTTGGAAAGAGCTCCTAATTTAGCTTCACAAGCATCCAGTTTAACAATCAACTCTCTCTTTTCATGCTGAAGCTCTTTGTTCTTCCTCTTAAGTTCCACTACTTCCATCTCCAGTTCCTTGACAGCTTTCACTTTCTTCTCAAACTCCACCTCCTTCTTCATAGCTTCTTCCTCTTTCGCCTGAAGACCAGCAACCTGTTGTTTCAGTAACAACAAGTGCCCTTTCGTCTGGCTCGCATCAACCTCAATCTGCCTCTGCAACTCTTTAATTTTGCTCCTTGCCACCTCCAATTCCTTCTTCACAGAAGCTCCCTTAACTATCTGCTCTTGAAGCTTCTTTCGTTCAGCCTGCAATGAACTAATTGTAATATTCAACATGTCAATCTCCACCGTCTTGATCTTGAGTTGCTTGTGGACTTCATTAACGTCTGATTCTTGTTCCTTCAATCCATAATACTCGAGCAGTTCACCTTCAAGCTTCACCTCTCTTTCCTCCAATTCCTTCACAAGGTCTCGTAGACTTTCCAGTTCACTAGCATTGTTTGCCATTGCAGTTTCATATATCACATCTTTGTCTATCTTGCCAAAATCTCCACCCGGAAACGGATGATCAATCTCCCCAGAAAGAAGCTTTTCAAATTCTGGCAACATGTCTTCGTCTTCTATACCAGGTTGAATCCCCTGAGCATGGTTAAATATGCTGCTAATCAGTTTGACCTCTTCTTCATCTTTTTCCTCCTCCTCCTCCTCCTCCCCTTCCTCCTCCTACAACAATAGTATAAAACTTGAATTCAAGTCCTTAAAAGCACATCAACTACAAAAATTTCAAACTAACCAATTTTCAGTTCGGTTTACATTGATAATCCTTGTTATTAAACACTTGCTAGTTTTCGTAAACTAATCAATTTTTATAAACTTAAATAAACCAATTAATTTGTATTAAGTCTTTTTTCAATTATACTTCAACTTTTTCATTGACTAAGGAGCCTTTCTTCTTCTTCGACCATATTTCAAATTATTTGATTTTGTTTATCTTTATTATATAACATTGTTATGCTTGTGTAATACCCGAATCTTAAATTTCTTATTTTATCGATTTAATTTCCGGCCTGGTTTTAAAATATTGCGAGTCACTACTATATACATCAAGAATCTATAAATAATTATTTGATTTCTATGAAATGTGTAGAGTTACGACTATACATATCAAGAGTCCAGACAAAGTTATCTAATTTCTACGATTTACTCACAGTTCTATATCTGAGATTGTCATCGGAATACACAAACTGCTCTTTGTCTTCATCTTTTGTCTGATGTTGCTCAAAGCTTGCTTCACCAGTTTCTGTATTGAAATTCACCAGATTAAGCACAGAGATTCGAAGTTCGAGATACAAAAACAGAAACCAAAGAGGATACAATTCCATACCTGAAGACTTAACTAAAGGGTCTGATGACCTAGACCCTCTAACGTTAAGCTGCTTGATACCATAAGCTGCAATGGAAGCAGCAACCAGAAAGCCGAAACGGACAATCATGGAGGCACTTTCGATATCAGAATCATAACCTTCGACTCACTCATTTCTCTGCAGCGTCATAGCTTTGTTTGGAAATGAAAATTCAACCAAAACTCAAACAAATAATTATCACTTTATCCTGTTTATGGAGTGACAGACTTGGTTCTGAACAAAAGAGGTCTCGTTGAGCAGACCTTTTATCGCACCTCCTGTCAAGCTAAGAACTATTGGAGCCACCAATTAACAAGTGGCCATTTTTGCTCCAAGAAGATGTTGACAATGGTGGGGCCTAGTGTGTTATTATTTTGTCTCGAAGCAACAGATTCACTGTTAAACAATCAGGGAATTAAAGAAAGAAGCAGACATTATAGATGATGTAAATTTATAAGAAATAGAAACGAAAATGAGACTTTTAGTTTTTTATATATATTTTTTAATACCTAATTTCTTAAAATTCTTTAATTTTGATAAATTGATTTTAAAAATTTATCCGTTAACATAATTTAAAGACTATTGCGTCAATCTAAAATTTTTTAATACGCATCTAAAAAGTAACGAATGCGAATTTACGAAACTTTATAAATAATAGGTTAAAGTTGGCTTCCATTATATGGTTTTTCTTGGAGCAAAAGTTGAATCTCCAACTCAAAGGGTCCCTCACACTTCGGCCCGACGAAGCAATTGGAAGGATGTAAATCAGGTACTCAGCGGCCTGCTAAAGGGGAGGTGAGCAACCCACAGGTCTACAAGGAGCCCACCCTCAAAGCTCACAAGGGGCTCAAGAATGTTGCTCCCACATTGCAAACCATGGGATTCGAACTTTGCACCTTAGAGCAAATCTGCCCCTCCGAAACCAACTCAACTACGCCCTGCGGGCTTTGAGGGTAGGCTCCTTGTAGACCTGTAGGTTGCTCACTTCCCCCTTAGCGGGCTGCTGAGTACCTGATTTACATCCTCCCAATTGCTTCGTCGGCTCGAAATGTAGGGGGCTCTTTGGGTTAGAGATTCAACCTTTGCTCCAAGAAAAACCATATAATGGAAGCCAACTTTAACCCTTATATGGTTTTTCTTTGCCTTATTTAATGGATGTCATTAAGGAATAGATTAAAATAAGAAGTAGTCCAAAGTCAAAGAACCTCACTGCCTTCTTCCTGAGTCATTACGAAGGACAAGTAGATGGAGCAAGTTGGTTGATCGCTCAATACACATGCTAAGTTGTCTTTTTGACTTTTCTGGATTTTCCTCTTGTTAACACTTTTCTGGGATTGGTGTGAAGAAAACTAAAGATTAGATGTTTTCCTTCTATTTCTCTTGAACGTTTTTGGATGGAAGATTTTGTAGAAAAGCTTCAAGATATTAAAAGCACACATAAGTAATCTCACTCAACAAAAGTGAAACTTCTGTGCCAATGAATGATTTACATGTATAAGGATAAAAGATAGGAGGATTCCTTTTAATTTAAGTAACTTTAGAAGATTTTTAATATTTTAAAATTCTCAAAAAGATGGTTGTTTTCAATTTTATAAAAAATGAATTTAAACTTTTGATAAAAATAATAATAAAATACAATAACAAACATTGACTAATTAAATATTATTGATAAGTTGAATGAACTCAGTTTTTAAATCTAATAAGAGCCAGTTAAATTTAATTTAAATTAATAATTTAAGATAATTATAATAAATTATTAGTTTATATCAAATTTAATTTGTTCATATTAGGTTTAAAAGTTGAGTTAGAGTCGTTATGTAAATATCATTTGATTTTAATGAATTTATTAGAAATAATTTCTCTACGAGTACGACTGTGTATTTCTAGACTTTTTCAAATTCTAGGTCTTTATAAAATTTTTATTAAGTTTGTTATTGTTGTTATTATTTTATGTCAATATCATTTTATGTTTATATTATAAGTATTTCATTATCTTTTGAAAGAGATTCAAAAGAAAGAGTATTTAAAAAATTTAAAACTATATAAAAATTTTCAAAATTTTTAAATTAAATCCAATCAACATTAATTAAATATGGTTTAAAATAAAATTTTAAAATAATTATAATAACATATTTTTAATTGAATTTAATTAGTTCAGGTAGAATCTAAAAGTTGAGTTAAGTCATTATATCATCGGCCCGTGATTAGTTCGTATATAATATTTATGTCACATATGTTTTATTATTAATTTTAAAAAAATCTATCAAAAAGAATTCTTAAAAATATTAAAAATTACATACTTTTTAAAAATTTAAAAAATTAAGATATTTTTCATAAATTCCTTAAACCACATAAAAACTACTCTCTTATCACTTCTTCCGTTTCTTTTTCACAAAGCAAAGAACCAGAATCGATGAGAAAGGTGACTCGGCAGAGTCTTGGAGCAGACAAAACATGACAGAAACACGTAATCAGTGTCATTGTCTGGCCGAAGTATTAGATGAATATAAGTGAAAGCAAACTAAGAAAGCTGAAAAATGGCCATTCCCCTTCAAGGTTCTTAAATAGAGTGGACCCTCCACTCTCCAATTCTCACAGTAACAGCCAAAGTATTATCTAAACCAATTCAGTGGCTATGCGCCTCTTCATTATTATCCTACTGTTTTGGAGATATGTGAAGAGGTACTCCTGTTAAAAGTTCACAAGTGGAATACTCATACGTTAGAAAAACGATGTAAGGATAAAGTGAATTATATATAAAACTAGAGCTCATAATTTATTGTCTTTAAGTTTTAAATTGAGATATGACATCTCAGTTATATATGAGCTCACTTTGATGATTTGGTTCAATTTCTCCTCAGCTTCTTAAAATCTTTCATTGGTATCAACGCTAGGGTGACGAAGTCCAATAAATAAAGAATCATAGATTAGATAAGATGAATAGATAATTCATGAATGGCCCCTCAAAACCCTTCATTGATATATGAGTGCTTGAATAGAGATTCATAAATTTAGGTTATTCCCAAACCTCCTCAAAATCTTTCAATAACAATTAGAGTTTGAGTCCAGCCTAATTGATCAAATCATTATGGTACATACATTTACGGTTAAAAGTAATGACAATAGGGTCCAAAAAAAATTTTTTAGATTCAAATTATGTTTAAAATTCGAGCGACTTGAATCAGACCCGAAAACTAACACCAAGATATGTGTCAACTAAGATTATAGAATGTATTATCATTGAACAATTTTTTTAGACTCGAGTTTGTTGGATCGAGTTGGAATCAAACCTAAAACTGACAACAAATATACATAGCTACCAGTATACCAAAAATGTATTAGAACCCTTTTGTATTATAGCACAATGATTACATAAATCTTTAGTGTCAAATGTTATACATAATTGAACAGAAACTGAGTGTATTTCATTTAGTTTATGTTTGATTAAGTAAGAATTAGAGTTGCTGTTATTGATTTCTTATGCATGCTTTTCAAACTGGTACGAAAATAGAAGTAATTAAGCTTTTATTATTCTTGACTTCCATTCTCATGTCTGAATAAACAGAAAATGTAATAAAAATATAAAATATTGACTTATTTAATTGTAATGATTAGAGATAGGATTTCAAGTTCTAAGTTAACGAATCAGATTTTAGTTAATCGAATTTTGAGTGAATATCAGATTTGGAAGTCCAAGATTGTTGAACTTCATCCGATATAACATATTGCGAATGCTTTGAATCATATTATAATTTTGCAGGCCTTCCACTTCATGATAGAATCAGGAATTTATTTTTTGCAGTCAAAAACCTGCTGATTTCACCTTATATGTTTTGATGCATGGACACAAGTATATAATAATCTCTTTACTAACCACACATTTTCTATAAAATAATTGTTTCTTTGTTGTATTTATAATCTTTGACTAATTGGTTTAAGTGTTGTCAGCTCATAACTTAATATAAACTTAATACAAACTCTTATTAAGAGTTAGGTACACATGATCTTAGAGTTGACCAGCTTTCAAACTAGGTTTAAATTTGTGGATTGGCCCGATCTAAAAGACTTGACTCTCTTCATTAAAAATGATATCATTTTAAACCGAATTTCAGATCAATTTTAATAAACTCAGATCCTATTTAAACCGGTTCATTGTTATCTTTACATGTTTATTTAAATTTGGTGAACAAAAGGGCAAAGTTGGAGGGGATACTATTGCCATATACGGTGGGACAACTTGACGTTGAACATGATCCGAATTTTTTTTTTCACCTCTAAACTGTGAATCCATCACTTGAATCAAGATTCGTTCATTCACCTATAATGAGTATGGCTACCACTTTCGCTTCTGAGTCTAGAATCTTGGTGTCATTATACAGTAGAATTTTATTAAATTAATACTCGGTAAATTAATAAACTCTCTAAGATAATATTTTTCTCTGATCCCGACTTGAGTTAATTGAAAATTTAACAAATTTCAATAAGATAATATATTTTTAAATACCCCTATGTAAATATAGGGTCTCATTAATATCATAAATTAATAATTATATAAACATACGCAAATATAACTAAGACAATTTAGTTAAATATGATTCTAGTGTTGTTTATTTTTTCTTAAAATTTAAGTCTAGTTGGAGCTCATCTCTAACTTTTTTTATTGCATCCAAAATTTCTGGTATTGTATTCTCGAGTTGCACCAAAAAATTGTGAAGAGTTTTAGACGCAATAAGTGCATCCTTACGCGTAACTGGTTCCAAAGGTACTATATCGTCTTCAACTTCATCATCAACAATATTTTCAAGGATAGTAGCCACAATTTCTTCTAAGTTTTGGATATCTGAACATGTATCATTTTCACCTGGATAATCCAATAGGCTATTGACATCCATTTTATTGCGATAACTGAGATCATTAATCATGAGCTCAAGTTCATGAATGTCGTTTTCACAAGTGGATTCATCCAAATTCTTTGAGACTTCATCCCTTGAACGAATTTTGCAGTGTTGAAAATAATTTGCTATTGTCTCTTGCTGAACATTAACTGTTCAAGCCGAGACTGCAAGATTGATAGCATCCAAAACATTAATCTTACCTAGATCAGATTGTCCCAACTCATAGCCTTCTAAAATC
>JANVCL010000001.1:609984-621885 GCA_026546855.1 Erythroxylum incrassatum
ATTTATCGATAAATTAATAAAATATTCATTTATCGATAAATTAATAACCCTGTATAAGATAATAATTTTTCAGGTCCAAAAAATATTCATTTATAGAGATTTTATTGTATAACTTATGTGCGAATTTTGAACATCTTTAACATCTCATCAATTAATTCCTCTCCATCCATAACTAATGTGAAGATATTTCATCGATCTCAAATCTATAAATCTATTATTTAACGGTTTGGTAAGATATTAAATCAATTTCTAACGAGTCCAAATATTTTTAATACTCTTTTATCTTTCATATATCAATTATTAAAGTATACAAATTTCTGTTAAAATTTTTCGATAATCTGATCCGTTTGATATTTAATTTCCACGGGAATACCAAAATTCGAAGTTCTAATCACATCAAATCCTCTGTTTCAAATATTCTGTTCCAACCCTGCTCTATTAAATCTTATTCACTTATTTATGCATAATTTAATAGAACATAATAAGAATATCATAATTGAAACAGGAGATCTGATCCAATTCCAACCACTGATAATGCAATCTTTACACCTCGTATGCCAACCTCTTGCAAACATCGACTGCCTTGGAGAAAACTAACGAAACAATAGTAGGATTTGACAGGATATAGCTCAAGTTGGTGAAATAACAAAAACACAAAGTGGCAAAAGAATGAACAACTGCATATTATAATTCCAAGTTTTGGTTACATTTTATGATTTGTCATTTAGCGTGATTGATCCTATGTACTATCAGTATTGGCATCAATGCGCCAAGGACGGCTGTGTCTTGTTTCCAGTGTTGTTTTAGTTCTAATGTCTTTCTTGTTGTTTACGGCCTCCTTCTCCTCCTCGTAAACTTAGAAAATAATCTATCCTTTGTGTATCCAATTTTAGAATCTAAATTAGCAGGGAATTATCAGTTAAATCGGTAAAATAAAAAGTATAAAGATTAAAAAATTCATCTGATTAAACCGTTATAAATTATTAAAAATTAAATAAAATTAAAAAATGATCGAAAAAATTATACCTATTCATATAAAAATTTAAAGCTTAATTGAAAAAGAAAACTGTGAAATAAAAATTAATCGTTTTAATATAGTTTATAAAAACATATTAACTTACTAAACTTATTAATTAATAAACTAATCGATTTTTAATAATAAAGATTATTAAACTAAAAGAGGATCTGCCTTATATGATCGAAGATACAGAAGATTTTATTAAAAATCTTTTAAGATAAAAAAATGAGAATATTATAACATTTTTAATCTTTTATCTTCAAAATTAATTTTTTATATTCAAATTAAAGAATCTACCACTTTCAATACTGTTTTTGGATATTAGTTTTTTGAAGATTAAATACATCATAATCATTTAATATTTGTATTTGTATTTTTAAAAAATATCACTTATATTATGCTTTAAGATTAAATATGTAATGATCTTTAAATTTTTTAAAATTTATTATTTTAAAAATTATTGCTTTTCTTATGTGGTATTGTTTAACTGCAATATATCTCCTTTTTTATATTTTTCTCAAAATAATGTAATAAATTTAACAGAATATAACAAAAGGAATCCGTTTGATAATTAAACAATTTCATATTAAAGTAAAGGATAATATTTCAAATATGAAATAAATAAATATAAGTAATAAATTAAATATTATTTAATTATATAATAATCTTTTATGTTTTCCCTAATATTGTAAATAATAGAAGTTGGACAAAAGCATTTGGAGGTTTGACAAGACTTGGAGTTAGTAAAGAACAAAAGAACCTAACAAAAGACAGATGAAGAATCCATAGAACTCCCCAAGAACTAGAACCAATCGAATATCCAATTTCCTGACATTATAAATAGAGTAATTCAGGCAAGTACCTCAACAAAAACCAGGAGTTAATCATTGTCAGTGTTCAGAGATCAGATATGGAATTCTCATGCAAGGCCTTCAAGATAGGAAAATGCGACGGCCAGAAGGTGGTGGACGGAGAAACCATGCCTCTTGTGCTACAACCACCGGAGGAGGCCCGAAAAAGCGACCTGGAATCACTTCTTCTGGCTCTGAGGAACAACAAGGACTGGTTCGAACAGATGATCATCAAGAACAGTGCTGTTCTGTTAAGAGGTTTCGAAGTAACAAGCGCTCAGGATTTCAATGAGATTGTTGAAACCTGTGGATGGGATGACATCCGCTACGTTGGACCTGCCCCACGAACTCATATATACAAAAGAGTCTGGACAGCCAACGAAGGTCCTCTCTCAGAATTCATATACTACCACCATGAAATGGTCCTGGTAAGTGCTATGGTTTCTTTTTCAGATTCTGCCGCGTTTTTCTGTTTCACATTGTGTGTTCATCAAGAGATTTAGCGATCCATAAGCAGAAACTATAGAATTTGGATCCAGTTTGAGATTCTTGATGTGATTCCAGGAACCTCTATTTCGTAGATTCTTTAATTCCTTGCATCTTCTTCCATGAATTCTCATGTTGAACAAACAAGTCTTGAAATAGATAAAGGAGTTTCCCAAGAAAGTGTTGCTTTACTGTGAGGTACCACCACCTGAAGGAGGGGAGACACCATTTGTTCCGAGCTTCAAAGTCACAGAAAGAATGTTGGAGGAGTTCCCTGAAACCGTCGAGGAACTAGAGGCCAAAGGGTTGAAGTACACGTTCACAGCTCTTAGCAATAATGATACGTCCTCCATGAGAGGAAGAGGTTGGGAAGATACTTTTGGGACGTCTGATCGCGCAGAGGCTGAGAGAAGGTACGTATCAAAAGAACTGAATCAATGAGAAAACTGTAAAAACAAGCTAAACAAACTCAAATGTTCACAAGTAACAAGGCCATTAAAATGTTTTTGTAACAGAGCTAAAGCTTTAGGGATGGACGTGGAATGGCTTCCAAACGGTGGAGTCAAAACAATATTGGGACCAAGGCCATTAACAAGGGTGTTTGAGGGAAGAAATGGGAGGAGGATGTGGTTCAATACAATGGTCGGCATGCATGGGAAGGAGATTAGCTCAGCTTTAATGGCGGATGGAACTGAGATACCCGAAAATTTTGTGAAGAGGTGTGATCAAATCATTGAAGACGAGAGCATCCAGTTCAAGTGGGAAAAGGGTGATGTTCTTTTCCTTGATAACTATGCTTTGCTCCATGGAAGAAGGCCATCTTTACCTCCAAGAAAAGTCCTCGTTGCTACATGCAAGTAGTTGTAGAATTTCTGGTCTGGATTCGGAAGTCACCAAAAGAAACGGGTAGCACCAATAAACACTATATCCAATCCTATCTTTAAGCCCTTCTAGCATGGTAGAAGGCAGTGTTGGAATTATATTCTCAGTTTGAATCGCTTGTTTCCCAAGAAAACTTTTATATGTTTCAAGTGAATAAAATGCCATGGCGCTCTAGAAAATCCTCTACCATTCTTCAATGAACTTAGTTTTCCAAGTTCAGAAAGTTTGTCGGTTGACAGGACTAAGTTCTGCTTAAAGAAGGACAAGTTACCTTCTTGCCTTAGATTTAAAGATCAAAGTTGAAAATTTGATATTAAAATTAATAATTTGAGGACTGAAATAAGAAAAGATATTAATCTTAGCTCTTAAAGTTCCAGACAAAATATGCACACTGACAAAGCAAAGTGACACTGATTGACTTCTGTTCCTCCTCTTAACCATTCAGGCATTAGCCAGGGCAGTATCCTACCACTTCCAAGCCATTAGTACTTGCGGAAACTTTTAAGTGACTTCAACAGCTAATAATTTGGTTAACTGCAAAACAACTTACTTGCATTATTTAAATGCAAACTTAGCATAGCAACGTAGAGATTGAGTTGAAAGCTGATTCCCACAGAGCATTGATCTGAAGGTACCATCTTAATGGCATCTTCATGCAGGATTCCAGTAAATCACAGGCATCTTTTCAATAATGTGCTGCTAAAATCACAAGTTTGATCTAATTATGAATAATTTTTCGTACTTACGAACATGGTAACTTCCGAAAACATCCAAAGGATAAGAAAAACAGATACCTCAGTAGGAAAGAGGGGAAGAAAGCAATGACAGAAAAGCTGGAAAACATCTGAATGATAATTGATACCCAATCTAAAACTGAGAAAATGCTTCTGCATTAGCTCTAGTAAAGAGCCGTAGCGAAAGGGAACGATGAAAACTGACAAACTAGCAGAAAGACAGCATACATCCTGGACAACTGAACGATAAACGACAAACACAGAGGAAGGCAATGTTTCAATATGTTGCTTCATGGGCTGTTAAACTCTGTTAAACAGACTAAAATTTATGACAACTGGAAGCACTGCCTAAATATTACGGTGAGGTGCAGCCCTCCCCCTGCCCCTCCCACCATAGCCATAGCCATAGCCATAGCCATAACCTCTTCCATAATAAGATCCACGAGAACGACCACCACGTGGATGTCCATGCCCACCTCGACCTCCCCGATACCTTTGGAAGTTGCCAAAAGTCTGGAAATGAAAACAAATAAATGACTTGATAAAACCTAAAAGAACTATTTGAAGTGGAGAAAGAAATTAAACTAAAAGTCGTTAACCTAAAAGACAGCAAGGAGTGAGAAGCACCTCAGTGTCAATTTTCATCTGCTCGGAGAATCTAGTCCTTCCATTTTGGGAATCATGATTAAGTGTGTTGCACGAGAGGGTATCAAAAAAGTCATCCTTGTTATAAACAGACTGCAAAGGCAACATGAATATTAGGAAAAATAAGTCAGAAGAACATGAAGCGTTTATAATAAGGAAGCTTCTTCCCGTATAATTCAACCAAATATAAGAGACATGCACAAAATTACCTTAATATCAACGTTAGCAAATTCATCAACAACTTCATCTTGGAAATCATCCTCATCACTGAGTTTTCCATCTTTATCCTTCAGATGAGATTTATTAGTCTTACCAAGATGATCCCATACTTCATCCTTGTTGAACTTTTCATTCATTGCTTCAAAATCAAAATCCTCAGTGAACTTTGTTACTTGACGTGAGCTCTGCACGTGAAAAAAAAATTGCCACCTATGTTAAGAAACTTCAACGATCAGAACTTTAACTGTCAAATTATTCGGCTGACAATTTTTTTTAAAGAATAATGAACTTGTTCTACCAACACAAAAATGTTAGAACCATATGCAGAAATACCTGCAAAATTTTCATGTTCAGATCCACCTATTTAAATTGTACTACATAATACTGTCATTACCAATTTTTGGACAAGTCAATTGCATAACGTTAAGCTATGTCATAGCCTAGCAGCAAATGTACAAATATGAAGATCAGTGAATGGGGAAATGATCAACATCCTCCTTACCAAATAGTTCAGGCTTCAAAGTGAATTGTCAAGTAGAAAGCATGAAGCTAATAACATGAATCTGCACATATAAAAGCAAGTAAGAAGTTACCCCAGTTCCTCTTCCTCTTTCTTGTCCCCTGTAAGCAGGACGAGAATAGTGTGGAGCTCCATTTGGCTAGGAAAAAGAGACAGAAAACATGTTAGAATCCTTGAGAACATATCAAATAATTGTATCCTGAATTGTATGGAAAGTTTTGAGGGAGACGACAGTCAGTCAACTAATGCCGATAATCAATAAGATTCAAAATAGTTAAGTATCACTTGTCAATGTTAAAAGATGCATCTTTTGCTCCATGATTGAGGTAACAATTCAAAGTCAATTCACACCATCAACAAATTACACTCGTCAATCCCTAGCTACAAACAAGTGTTCCAGTTAAGTCCAGAGGAAACTGAACTTATATCCACATATACTGAACTTCCTTCAAAACACAGGGCGCTTTGATGAGTTTATCTCACAAATATAACTGAACATGAAAAGTTAAACTGCTTTATGTTTCCCTCACAAAAAGCATAAAAAGTGTCATGTATCTCCCAAACTCAAAACAAAATAGGGAGACAATATTACTACTAATATATCAACTTAACTATGTCTGGAAGGCAAACCTTATGGCTTGTTCGTGAAGGAACAGGTAATGGAAGTATTGGTGGCTGAGCTTCAGTAGCAACTGGTACTGCTGGTTCTGGAGATGCTGGTGACAATATCTCTGCAACCTCCACGTCTTTATGAGCCGTTTGGATGGGTTGAGATGAAGATAGAGTGGAGGATCCGGATTGCAACAACTGGCCCGGCGTAATCAGTGAAGGTGTGGGAATTTCTATATGAATAGAATGAGACACATCAATAGCAGAAGATGTAGGTTGTTGTGAAGTCTGAAATGGAATTGTTGGACCAGAAATTTGACTAGGCTTATTGGAAATTGGTGGAACAATGGCATTTAACTCAGAGCTGGATGAAATCAATGGAGACAATGTTGATAAGCTAGTGCTCAATTTGGTTGTAGGAAGTACCACATTGGGAGCCTTACTAGGCATTAGAGTTTGTAATGTCTCAGAAGCAAGAGTTGTAGAGGGAATAGGAGTTAAGTTTGAAGGCAAAGTAGATTGTGACGAAGATGTGGATGTCAAATTAAGGGAACTTGTACTTGAGGAGAGAGAAGGAGATGGAACATCAGGGAATGAAGCTGGTAAGTTTGAACCTGGTAAAGTTGGGGCCCCAGTGGGTACAGTAGCATTGAAATTTTGGTATTGCATTTGCTGTGGTATGGAAGGAGGCATTGACAAGCCAGGTGGAGGTCGAAGCAAAGACTGCTGGTGTAGATGGGGTGGAAGCCCATTCGGCGCATAATAACCTGGCCAATACATGGGCAAGCCTACCCCACTACCATTTGCACTAGGGAGAGGAGGTGAAGCTCCCCACGTTCCTAAACTCCCTCCAGGTTGATACAATGGCAGTCCACCTTGGAAATTTGATGCAGCTAGTCCCATTTGTGCATTCTGTGATCCAGGATCAGGCAAAGATCCGCTAACAGCAGAAGGCAAGCTCGTAGTAGTAGGGAGTGTATGAGGATAGTGAGACTGCAAAAGTGATTAAAACTATAAAAAGACTAAGTGAAAATGATATACATCATATCAGGCCTTTAAAGATCATTTACATACTTGTATAATGGCTGGATCGTTGTCTATAGGCGGCATAGGCTGAACTGGAGGTGAAGACTTCACCTGCAAGTCCTGTGAGAAGAAGCAAAAAGAATAACTGAAGCATTTAAGTAACATGAGAATACCGCATTATTCAACAACCCATAGACAATACTATTTGTTAATAAATCTTGAGGAGCACACTCACTTTGAAGCAAGACAAAAAGAAAAACAAATACTATAATAATTCTCCCAAGTCAGTAAAGGAAAAAAAAAATTAGAATCTCCTTCACTTTAATTGCAGTGCAATCATTTAAGTAGCTTTTCTGCATCCTTAAATGCACCAATATAACACCCACATAATCAACCGTGCAATGTTATGACCTTGCTGCTATTTTATGACCTAAAACTATATCAAAATTTAACTATTAAATTCAAAGGTCTTAGTGCTGAATTAAAATTTAGTCCCGTTTATTACTCTTTAAAAAAGGAGTAAGCAAGCAAAGGACCTGACCAGCCCTTCTTCATCCATAATTGTTTTCTCATAGCCAAAAGTAACTATGTTTTCAAATTCAATAACAAGTGGCAATCAAGCTGACTCCTGGCTGAAGATTTAAGAAAAGTAGAAACTTCACCCAAAATAATCATGTAATCCATAAGCACAGGCAAGTGCGAGCAGATAGTTTAAGTGCAAATTGGAAACTGAGCAGAATATACTATTTAGATTTTGCCTAGTATACTGATTCAAAATGCATACCTAACATCAATATACAAAGAAAAATGACAATAGAAAAATTAACAAGTTTATTTAAACAATCAACAAGTTTATTTAAACAAACAGATGCACCCAAAATCAAGAAACAGTCTTACATAATACCAAACACACAAAAAATGTGCATCAAAACAACATAGATCAAATCACATAAAAGTACATATATGCTTAGTGAGATATCCAGTGGCTATATATGTTACCTTGATGTCACTTCCCCGAAACAAAATGTATTCATAAACTCTGTCACTAGCTGGGATTTGTGGACCATCTTTTTTCCGCCCCTCTGTTCCAAATGACCGCACTGCCAATACAAATGCCGGTTAGCAAATACGTCAGACTCAAAACCATAATAACCACGCCAAAAGCACTGTTTCTTTGTGAAGGATTTCTTTGTTAGACTTTGGCATTGAACTATATCCACCGTCTCATGCAGAAAAACATTGCATTACCATTTCCTTCATAAATCAACAATCTTGCCACAAATAACAAAGCATAACAATAACCATAGAGCATAAACAATTACAAGAACACCAACACAAGTGGTTCAATGCTTAAATCCTCCCAACCCATTACCAACAATCTTCAAAGTAAAAAAAAGAAAGGTAAATCCCAAGATTCAAACAGTGCAACTAAGTCAAACCCACTAATCAAAACCAACCGAAAACTCGTACACAGCCTAATAAACCACAAAATAAAAAGAGTCAAGCAAGAAATGAAGAAAACCACAAATCAATAACAGAAAGGTACCATTTTTAAGGCCAATACTGGACACTTCAGTGTTGATATTGTACAGAACACCCTCGTAACGGATCTCACTCTTGGATGTCAAGCTTATTAAACTCCCTATGTACGAGTCCGCCGTCGACGCCGAATTGGTACTATTCTCAGCCGCCATAACCTAATCCCACTTTTAGCTCCAATCAGAACGCAATCTATACAGACACTGATACGCACTGCCTACGAATCTACCAATCTATTCCTATATCGAAGATTGAGAGCGAAAGCCCGCGACTTGCATAGAGAGGAAATAGAGAGAGACAGAAGTAAGGGTTTAGATTGAATTTTGCGATTAATCGGTTAGAGGAAAATTGGAGAAAAGAGAAAGTCAGGGGTCTTTTGGTAAATTGATTGCAGATTGCGATGCAGCCCGTAGGAAAGCGCCACGTGGTGAAATCATGGACATGTTAGTCATTTTGTTGCATTTGAGAAATCATAATTGGGTCATGTTTGGCAACTGCATTAGCTATTAGCTAATAGTTGATTTTATCAGCTGATTTAACCAGCGGATTGCATTACTTATTTGTTAGTTGATGTTTGGTAAATCTAATTATTTAGTATTAGTTGTTTATGTGTAAAGTGACTTATAAGGACGTGACTTAAAAAAATTATAAGGGTATGAATATTATATATCTTAGTATTTCGTTGAATATTCTTATTGGAATTTATATTTTAAATATTAAATTCGACAAAATTAAGTTTATAACTCTAACAAAAAACATAGAACATATAATAATAATAATAATAATAATAATAATAACAACAACAACAATAATAATAATGATAATAATCATCATAATAATTATGATGATACGTCCAAACATAAAATATAACGATACAAATGAAGTTTAATGATACAATTCAAATAGAGCAAAAGAAATGAACATAGGGATAAAACAAAATGGTTGCAACTTAGAGAGAAAATAAAAAAGAGAGAAAAGAGAGAGTTATGGATAAAACAAAATAGTTGCAAGTTAGGCTTTAATACCTTATAATTAAATTTTAAATTTATTCATTAATACATTATTAAAAAAGTATTTTAAATGCAAAAATTGTAATAAGTCTTGATGAATTTATTCTAAAATTAACTTAAAAATTCAATTGAAAAATCGTGATGTCTTTAATTGACATCATTAGTCATTGCTACATAGTTAGAAATCTATATTTTTATACAGTATCAATTTATGCAAAATTTTTATGTTAAATTTATAACAACTCTCGGTATATTTAATCACAAACTCGATTAAGAATGGGTAATAATATGTTTTGAATTGATGATCATATTTTAATAAAAGTTATTTTTAAAACCTAAAATTATTAATTAGGACAAAATATTTATTTAATTATATAACTATTAGTGCTTTTTATTCAATAGTAAATAATATTTATTCAGTAGTAAATAATATTAGAAAATGATAAATATAAACAATCATAAATTTTTATAGAATTTCATAAACATAAATTTATAGAGAATTTATTGAGAAGGGTTATGATTACAGACTTGTCAAAACTATTACATGTAACTATAACACATAACACTAAATTATCAATTTGCATAATTATATTCACATAATATAAAGACAAGCCAGCAAGCCTAGTCATTGTCGATTTCTTTCAGATCCTTGGAATGTTACATGGCCATCTACAAAATGCAAGTAATAGCAATAAGCTTCAATTATTAAGCAGCAAATGATTAAAAAAAACCCCAAGGAAACAACCCTTGCAAAGCAAAGAAGGAATCCTCATTTTGTATTTCTTACTATCACAAGTGTAACTAACTCCTTTTTTCTTAATATGATAATACACCTTTGGTATATAGGAACTACTACTTTGGATAATACAAAAGCATTAGCTATCTTCATATCTTCAAAATAACAATCACTTATACATGATGAGGGCATCATTGATATCATGAAGAGAAGCCAAGTACGGATGAAAAAGTGCCTCCTCAACTAAGGCCAGATGCACACAATACTATACAAGGTTAAAAGATAAAACACAGGTATAAAGGATAAGCCATTACGTCATTATTTCCCAAGAATGCAACCAACATACCAGATATCTATTTCTGCGGTGTACTCTGAGCAGTTAAGGAGCATTTCTGGTGCATGGTACCAACGAGTTTCAACATACTCAGTCTTGAAACTTGTTTCAAATGTTGTCCTTACTAATCCAAAGTCTCCTATTTTAAGGTCACAATTAGCATTGAGAAACAAATTGCTAGGCTTTAGATCACGGTGCATGCTGGACCCCGATTCCGAAGTCCAGCATTTGGAGACATTTAGCATTGTCAATATGAACATACACAACCAAAACTACTCCAATCTATCATTTCATTACTAAAGCAAAAGAGTTTGGAAAACTTTATTTACATATCAAAAATCATACCGTTGGCGTAATACAAAATACACATGATACAATTGAATGCTTATGCTTAATATGATTCTAAATACCAAAAGTTTCTGAACTAACTTAATTAGAAAAGTCTCTATTCTTAATGTTTGCCCAACTTTGCAAGGATCAATATTCAATTCTGATCTGCTTTTTCTTCACCTGTGGGGTGGAAGGTAATGGGGTGAGCTGCGAAGCTCAGTGACTTATATATTTATAGCTATTGGCAACGAGCCATACAATTCAAGTACACACACATATATATAAATGTAACAAAATGTATATATATATATATACCCATTTAATCTAGCAATTCTATCATCCACAATTCAAGCTCAAAATTTTAAAATTTAGATGTCATCACATAGAACCTATCATGAAGATTCATCCATCAAAACATAACACTCAAATATGCAACATACTTGATAATTCAATGATGTAATGCACAAACAAATAGCTCAAGAGGTCGATAGAAATAGAATGGAGAAACCGAAGTTTGTACCATGAACAGAATGAGTCTGTTTTCGAAGCTCATATATCACAAGAGGGAAGCCGGGAGAAGGCCCTTGTCAACATGCACGTGATGAACAAAATGATTCCACTCTCGCCCAAACAGAAGCACATAATCATGCTCAAAATTATTTTATCAAATGCTCAAATCATTTCATCATACTTTCATACTTTTCATGCTCTTTCCTTTATTTTCATTTATACAAAAATTCCATGACATATTTTCAAAGCATAACATAAAACACATCATAATGCATTTTCCACATCACAACAATTCACAATTTAGCACATATTCACACATAAGACAATTAGCTCATATTACACAACAACTATAAATATATTACCCACTAATTTGCGTGCAAAAATCCAAGTCAAGGTTGTCTTTCCCCTTGCTCTTGGGTAGGATTCTCTTGGTTCCCTAAAACAAACCAAGT
>JANVCL010000001.1:621985-655020 GCA_026546855.1 Erythroxylum incrassatum
AATAATAATAATAATAATAATAATAATAATAATAATAATAATAATAATAATCCAACGTTAAATTCTCTATTAATATGGATGATGCAGCAAACTACATCATATTAGTATTTTTCATATAATATGTGTGAATTTTATTATTTAATAAATTAAAATATCGATAATTATAATATGACACATATATGATATATAGTAGTTATATACTAAAAATATTAATTTGATGTGACCCTTTATGTTTAAAAACTTAATATTATGGTATTTTTAAATGTAAACTAATATTATAAAATTAAATAAAAATAAAAAGTTTAATTAACCCCTTTATTATATTCATTCAAACTTAAATACGATTAAAAAAACCAACTTTGAAACTACACAGAGTAAAAACAAAAAGTACAGTAGAGGACAATATTGTCATTAAGCAAACAACTAACTCTAAAAGCTCGAACTTTTAGAAATCAACTTATTGAAGTTAAATAAGCTAACTAATACATCAATATCTTATTAAGATAGTCAAAATGCTAACTTTTACTCAAAAAGCTAAAAAACAACTTATAAGTTGTTTGATAAATACCTCCTTTTTCTTACTTTCATTTTTTCCTATTTTCTTCATAATTTTTATTTTATTGTAACTAAGTCAATCATTCCTTTTATTAGAAGAATTCACAATAATAAGATTTTTAAATATTATCAAATATTTAATTTAAAATTAAATTTTAATGTAAACGTTATATTATGATTAAAGTTTTGAAACGCCTAAATCATATTTTTCTAATTATAAGTTAAATTCAAAATATTCATTCAAACTAACATTTATAATCATTATTAAAAATTTATGTGTTTTAGACTTAAAAAATTTGTTAATAATATAATTTAGTTGTCAAATTGAGTTTCTATAAATCATAAACAAATTATTTTTCTTGATAAAGTATATAATATCAATAGATAAATTATAATTAGACCGTTATAAAACTAACTAAATATTGAATAAAATTAAAGAATTTAAAATATTATTAAGAGAAAATGTTTTTATTTATTGAAGAATTTAAATTTAATTAAAAATATATTGTTAAATAAAAATTAATTAATTTATAAATTTATTAAAGTAATCATAATGCTAGGGGGCATTTTCGTGATTTCATAACCAAACGGTAAGATTCAGAGGAAATGACACTAACGCCTTGTTTAATGTCGAAGGTGTCGGTTCCATAACTTGACAAGCTGGGGAGTAAAACGTCAATTCGTAGCACTGAACAAAATTGGACCACATTCCCCGAATATCCCCGTTGGCTGTGCTGCACGCAGGCAAAGTAACAAAAATCTAACAGTAGAGGCCATCGATTTCAATCGTTGATTGGACAATGTTCACGCCGCAGAGGAAGTCGTCCCCGGCACTGGCTTTCTCGCCCAGGTCCGACAGTCGCAGAACGGTTATGGGAAATGCGTTTGCTGGGGCTTCAAACCCTAAATTTGGGGGCGGGAAAGGGAAGGCGGTGGCTTTTGTGGACGCGCCGCCGCTGCCCCCGCCGCCGGTTGGGTTGATAAGTGATGGTGGTGAGGTGGCGGAGGCGGAGGCAGAGGATATGGAGGATTGGAAGCGGTTTAGGGAGGCGGGTTTGTTGAACGAGGCGGAAATGGAGAGGAAGGATCGTGAAGCGCTTCTTGAGAAGGCCTCGATGCTTGAAAAGAAGGTTCTTTGATTTTATTAGTGCATTTTGGTTTTTATGGAGTTTATTGAAATGGGTAAACCTTTGCTTCTTGATTGATATTTATTGCAATTTGTGATCCTTTTTACTTTCTGTTTTCGTTCTGTAGTGTCAAGTTCTTTATTGACGGCTTGTAACGTGGCAGATTGATACTGCCTTGAAAGTTATATGTGTAAATATTGATCTTGAGTGAGTTATTGTGCGGAAACATAATTATGTTCTGCTTGCTGTTGTTTTATTTTCCTTTTAAGTTGTAGCATTCCTTACCTTCGGAACCCTCATTCTACGTTTTAGACTGGTGTGTAGAGCCGTTTGATGGGCTTGGAGAGATTGTACATTGTGACGGCAATAATTACTAAATTGAACATAGGAAAACCGTTGCATGGCATGATTGCACTTGGAGAATTATTCTTTGTAGGAGGGTTAGTTAGTACGTGACAAAGTGTGGATGACTAATGTTTGAACTGGATCAATGTTGTGATACCATCGGCAGTTTATTCCATAAATTGCAGAATTAGATTGAAATGGTACATAAATCTAGGGTGCCACAGCACCAGGTCTTAATTTCTTGGTCTTTAGTTCTGTGGCGTATACGTTCATTTGCGCTTATGATGTATTGAGATTTTCAAAATATCAGAATACCATGTTGAGAAATTGTGTTGGATAGTATTTCATCATTTTCCTCTTTGCAGCTTTTTGATTACCAGTACAACATGGGGCTCCTCCTTATTGAGAAAAAAGAATGGACTTCAACATATGAAGAGATGAGGCAAGCATTGCTAGAAGCTGAGGAGATAGTAAAACGTGAACAGTCAGCACACTTAATTGCATTATCTGAAATCGAGAAGCGAGAGGGAAATTTGAGGGAAGCCTTGGTTTGTGAGAAACAATGCGTGGCTGATGTATGAGACATCCTGCTAGTTAGTTTAAGCTCTTTGCTATATATGATCCATTTTATCTGATCTAAGTGAACTGAATAAAGTGGCAAGAAGTAATATCTATGGAAAATATTTTCTTTCATGTTTATTTGATAAAAAAAGTGGAAAATTTTTAACTCACTTGTCAAATATCTTTGGGATTTAGTTATATTCAGATATAACCATTTTGAAAAGTTATCCTTCGAAAGTTATCAAAAAACAAATTCCTTTCTGTTCTACATTTAAGTATCCTTTTGAATAGGTTTATGTAATTTGTTGTTCTTATTAGAATAGGATATTGCAATCGTAATTTTCACTGTAATTTGTTTCCCGTAAGTGCTGATTTGTGCTTGTTTGGACAAGATATTTTTCTATAATAAATAACCATAAATGTGAAAGCTCTTACATCTCTGAACATATTCTTCACATTATTACAGGGCATATCTCATGCTTATCTTTAATGTTTAGAAGCTGGATACTTTCAAGGATTGAGAATGTTATTTTGTTGTAAAAGCAAATATCCAGTGGTACTTGCTTGGTTTTCTTGCTAATAATTGTAAAGTGTTTTGGTTGATATTGGTTGTCTTGCATCTCAATACTACAGCTCGAAAGGGCTTTACGCAGCTTGCAAGAGGAGCATATGCAAATTAAGCAGGTTTCTGAGAAAAAGCTGGCTGATGCAAAATCTCTGGTCGATAGAATCGAAGAGAAATCTTCGGGAGTGGAGGAAAAAGTGCATGCTGCTGAGGCCAAGCTTGCTGATGTTAACAGAAAGAACTCAGAAATGGATATGAAGCTGCAGGAGCTAGAAACTCGTGAAATTGTTCTTCAAAGAGAACGGCTCTCCTTAAATACTGAGTATGTTCTCTTTCTTTCAGTGATGATGATGATATCTACATGTGCATAAATAATAGGTAATTCATCCAATGGTGTCTGATTGACACTCTTTAGGCGAGAAGCACACAAGGCAGCCCTGTATAAACAAAAAGAAGACCTGAATGAATGGGAGAGGAAACTAAAGAAACAGGAAAATAGGTTGTGTGAACTTTGCAAAACACTCAATCAGAGGGAGGAAAAGATGAATGAAAGTGACAGGTCTCTTGAACTAAGGGAGAGGAACATTGAGGAAGCCCAAAAGAGGATTGATCTTTCTCTTGAAAAGTTGAAGGAGAGGAAAGAAGATGTAGATAATCGGATATCAGATTTGATCTCTGAAGAGAAGGTTTACTCCTATTTAACTGAGTATTTCATTTAAGTTGCTTTCCTACATCTTATTTCTTTTTTTCTGCAGAAAGTGGATTCCTTAAGGAGCACCCTCGAGTTGAAAGAGAAGGAATTACTTGAAAAGGAAGAAAAGTTGGTTGCTAGAGAAAGAGTAAGTTTATAATAGTTAACTTCCAGTTTACAAATCACACTTGATAAAGAAAACCTAGTTCTTTGACCAAACTTGCATACTGGCCTTGTGTGGTGAGCAGGTCTTTACTGTCTTGCCAGTGAACTTGGATATTTCTATGTTGTGACTGGCATATATTTAACTATGTTGTATACCAAATACACACGGAAAAGACCAATAATCAAATTGAAGTACATACTTATACTCTGTAGTCCTTGCCTGTTCCCTAAACACTTTAATTATGACATTGTAAGCAGTCAAGACTGTAACTGTGAAGCACCTATGCAGGACAGTACCATGATATGTTCTATTTGTGAAAAGCATACTGGTTATAGTTGACACTAGAAATTATGTCACATCCATATGAGTTTCTGTTTGAGTGCATGGTTGTTCTTTGATGAATCAAATTTTAGCTAACGGTTCCATGCATGAAGAGATCGGTAGGGGACTTTGCTGGTTTTGAACTGGAACTGAATTAGTTCTTACCGAATGAATTTTCTGACAAATTCTGTTATTCCCCATCTACAGATGGATTCTCAAGAGCTCCTTGATGAGCATAGGGCCAGTCTGGAGGCAAAAACTAAGGAATTTGAGTTGGAATTAGAAGAGAAACAGAAGCACCTTGATGAAGAACTGAAAAGCAAGGTAGAAGCAGTGAAGCATCAGGAAGTCGAAATCCTGCACAGGGAAGAAAAATTAGGTAAATTAGAGCAAGCATTTCAGAGGAAGTCAGAGAGAGTGAAGGAGAAGGAGAAGGACATTGATGCTAGGTTGAAAAGCATAAAGGAGAGGGAGAAATCTATGAAATCTGAGCAGAAAAAGATGGATCTTGAAAGGAAACAGTTACTTGCTGATAATGAGAGCTTGCAGATTCTAAAAGATGAATGTGAGGAAATAAGGGCTGAAATTGCTCAGCAAGAGATGCAGATTGGTGAAAAGAATGAAAGTTTGAAAATAACCAATGAAGAGAGGTTAGTCCATGTACGTTTGCAGGCAGAACTGAAACGAGAATTAGAGAAGTGCAGGATTCAGCATGAGTTCCTCTCAAAAGAAGGTGAAGATTTGAAACTGGAAAGGGATAAATTTGAGAAAGAATGGGAAATGCTAGAAGAGAAAAGAGCTCAAATTAGTAAAGCCCTAGAGGAAATTGTTGAGGAGAGAGAGAACTTAAAGAAGTTGCAGCTTGCTGAAGAAAAAAGGCTGAAAAGAGAGGAATGTGCAAAGCAGGACTATATTCAACATGAGTTGGAGACTATCAGAATGGAGAAAGAGTCGCTTGAAGCCAGAATGAGAAATGAGAAATTAAGGTTATCTGAAAGAGCTAAGATTGAGCATGATCGCATGTTAGAAGAATTTGAATCACAGAAAAACAAATTTTCGAGTGGTATGATTGATAGACGGGAAGAAATGGAGAGATGTTTAAAAGAAAGGGAGAGTGCATTTGAGGAGCTGAAGGAAAGAGAATTTGCAAACATTAATCAGTTAAAAGAAGTTGTTCAGAGGGAACAGGAGGAAATGCAATCTGAAAAGCGTGCTCTAGAAAAAGAAAAACAAGAGGTTGCCAAGGACAAAGATAGGCTTGAAGAACATCGAACAGGAATGCAGAAAGACATTAATGAACTTGAGATGCTCAGCAAGAAGCTTTGTGTCCAGCGAGAACAAGCTTTGAGGGAAAGGAATCATTTTCTTGCTTTAGTGGACAAACACAAAAGTTGCAACAATTGCAGAGACATAACCAGGGAGTTTGTCCTTTCTGATCTTCTTCCACCTAATATTGAAAATAGTAAGATCCTTCTTGCAAACCAACCGGACAAATCTCTGAAGAATAATAAAAGTGGCCCAGATATTACTGTAAAAAAGTCTGCAGGTGAACTTGACCATTCAAATTCTCAAGGGCGAATGTCTTGGCTCCAGAAATGCACCACAAAAATATTTAGCATATCACCAACCAAAAAAATTGAGCAGGTTCCCGTTCCAGCTTTGGATGGAGAGTTGCATTCATCTCAACCACATGTCAATGCTGAGGAAAAATCTGAACACTTGAGTTTACTTGTTACCAAAGAGATTTTATGCACCAATGCTACTGGAGATAAACCACGTCTACCCTTAGGTACTGCTGGTGATTCCCAGGACACTCAACTGCTTCAATCAGAAAGCATCAGAAAAGATGAAAATAGTGCATATTCTATTTCTGTTGATGATCATAGCTATATAGATAGTAAGGGACAATCAACTCCAGATGATTCAGAGCCATCTGAACGAAGGAGTAAACTTAATAAGCCTGGTAGGAGACAAAAGGCTGGTCCACATCGAACAAAGTCAGTTAAAGCAGTAGTTGAGGACGCAAAAAAGTTTCTTGGAAATGAATCTCACGGGCCAGACCATAGGGCAAGTGGGCAGGCTATTGAGAAAGCAGCTAGCAACACTGCAAAGAAAAGACAACGGCCACCTGCTGGGATTGAACAGGATAATGGTGACAGTGAAGGGCGTTCTGATAGTGTAGCAACTGGTGGGAGGAGGCAGAAGCAACAAAAGGTGGCTTCTGTTGCGCATACACCAGGACAGAGCAGATACAATCTTAGGCGAGCCAAGATGTAAGTTTGGATTTCCATTTTCATTGTTATGAGGAGTGATGTTGGGCAGCCACTAGTAATTTACATGTGACATGGTGAATGGAGTTCTGAAGTTGAGAATAATGAAGTGCCTCAAAAGTTTTTTACGCCTCTAAGTTTTTATGTTGGCTGTTCCGTTGATATTTTTTTGGCAGTTCCATGTTAATACACTTAAGCAGTCTCTTTGGATTGAGTGGTCTAACTGTCGATCCCATTTCCATTTTTTCTAGATGCCTGTTTAATCATGATTTCATCAGCTGTTTATGTGCAGTTTTCCATTTTGTTTTTGGATTGATTGGGAAGGGGTTATTCTTCAAAATGTGACATGCTAGGACACTGTTTTCTAGATTTTTTCATGGTGGGTGGGTTTACTTGTATATTTGATTACATTGATCCTATATATAAATTGTGATGGATAAGGACAAGTTTTATGCAGGAATATAGCATCTGTGATGGTTTTGAAATTCTGTTTCTTTCAGAGTCGGTTCATCATCTATGGCCCAAGCATCATCCGACTTGAAGAAGAAAGCGGAGAAAAAAGCTGATGCCACCTCTGACATGGATCCCGGGCCAAACCCTGAAGCAACTTCTGCACTGTCTTTTGGATTTGCTGATGAGCCTGGCAAATCTACAGATTTGGTCCAGGTCACAGTACAAAAGACACAGGAGTTCTCGCAGGAGAGGGTTGAGGTAGCATCATAGTCTTTTTCAACAAGTTCCACTATTGTTTTCATTCTGTTTTCTGTATCTGTAGCAAGTTCTATTATTGTTGTCGTACAGCTCAAAACAACAGATGTCGATGATCCAATCGATGCAACAAAATCAGTTGAGATTACAGTGTTGAGTGAGGAAGTGAATGATGCACCAGAAGATGGGGTTGAAGATGAGAATGGCAGCACAATGCATGAGGATGATGAAGATGAATATGATGATGATGATGAGCCAGAGCATCCTGGTCAAGTTTCAATAGGAAAGAAAATATGGAACTTCTTTACCACATAACTTCCTACCTTTTTAAGCTCTATGTTATTGTGTTCTTACAGTCTCTCTCTCTCAGGGTGATTCCTAGATAATGTTCTAGTTTAGGTTCCCCTTCTGTTTTTGGTTCACGAAACTTGTAAAGTAAGGACTGGAAGTATATGGCATGCATGTGATTGTAGCAATATTTTTGATCCATTGCCCTAAACTGGTCTGTATAGGAGTAGTCTTTTCTCTTTAGAAACACCACCAACCCACTTCCCACATATTCTGAATTGTGGGGTGAAGAAAAAAACCCTTTCTTTGTTGTGACAATAAACTAGCCTGTAGGGATATATTGAATTAGTTTGTTCCTGATTTGAGTTGTTCTTTGTCCTCGAAATTGATTTGAAACTGATACTGGATTGTTTTTTTCAATAGGCAAGAAATTACACTTAATAAGATGTTTTTAGGCAAATCCACCAAAAGGGTTGCCGCCTTCAATTGGAAAAGTTGTCTTCTCCATTTCTTGTTTCGTTACTTTGAGGATAGGACTTCTGCAAGTTCAGTAAATGTCAAAATGATTTCTATATGAATAGTATTGATATCACATATTTTTAAGCATTCTTTATATATTCATATTAAACACTATTTTACTCTTTAAAGGGTCGTCTTTTTTTAGTTTTTCTGAGCTAATGTGAGTTTGAAAAATACAAATGAAGGGTGACAATGAAGAGGACCACATCTAAAGTAATATGCAGTAGAAAGTGAACAGCTAGAGACTATGGAAGCCACTTTTGCAGTTTCATAATGAATGAATCCTAATCTATCCATAAAAAGAGTAGACTTCTGCTCATCTAGTGAATATAAAGAGATGGATTAGTGTAAATGTAAAGGCTGAGACACTACAGCTACTACTACTATTACAGTAGATTTAAGCTCTATCTTCTTGTGTTCTTACATTCTCTCTCTCAGGGTGATTCCTAGATAATGTTCTAGTTTAGGTCCAAAAACAGAGTAGACTTCTACTCGTCTAGTGAATATAAAGAGATGGATTAGTGTAAATGTAAAGGTTGAGACACTACAACAACTACTACTATTACAGTAGATTTAGCTCGTAGCTGCTAAATCTCTCCAAGGACAAGCAATGCAAGGCACATCACAAAAGGCAAATGTAGAAAAGGACATGACAAACTGTGATAGGCCTGCAAGAAATTTAAGTATAGTTGTGGGCTATGCCTATGCTCTGTATTAGTCTCTTTAACCCTCAATCCCAACAGAGCAAAGTGGTCCATATCCCCACTACTAGAGGCTCCAAAAGTCAATTACTGAATGCTTGGCCGTTCTGTTCTGTCTGTTCTGAGCCTCGCTGTTCTTCTAACTCCTCCATTGTGCATATGAGTTTTTCTTGGAAACCTCGTTCATCTTTTGGACTTGGTTGGTTTGCACCATGGACCAGCTTCTGACACATCCTAATTCCTAACATTTATTTTGATGCTCTTCAGCTCCAAAATCACATGTCACATAGATTAGCCTTGCAAGCCGTTCCATATAATATGCAAGTTATTAAAAAAAAGAAGGAATCATTGGCCTAACTAGACACTCATTGTTATGTTCTTTAGTATCTCCTACCATTACTTCTGGTGCTGCCATTAATCTCAAGGTTCATTCTGATAGCGACAAATATATTTATCTTCAGAATTCAAGTGGGCAAGAGAAAATCTTTCTTGGTCCATTACAGGGATGACACCAGATGTGTTCTTTCTATAAGCAGCAGCTAGATACTGCAAATAAAATAGTTAGTCCGCAGCCCAAACATGAGAAAATGATAATGGAAAGAACTTATCTTTCTAGTCAGCAATTGCAAAAGCAGGGGTTATGGATTACATTTTAAGGACAAACATTAATTTCCAAGCCAAACCAAACTGTTTTAAGGTCCGTTTGCAGAGTCTGAGTATCCCAACTTTTGAATCACCTTAATGCTTACTTTCTCCTTTACTGTGACTCTCTGGGAGTCTGTTAAGAACTCAGATATACAGCAGCCCAAAAAGAAAGAACAGAAGAGCAAGAGATAAAACCCGAGTTTGTCTTGCATGCACTCTGTTCTTTTGCATGGGAAATGGTCCCCTTCTCACCAAAAAATGGAAAAAGAAACATAATAACCCAAAGCTAACTAATCCCATGTCTTTGTCTAACCTCTTAAATCCATAACATCTTCCAACTACCTTTTAAGTTGTTAACCATCTGTGACAATTCAATGGATGTAACTATCATAATAACCCACAGGTTGTTTGTTAAAGGTAAGACCTTTTTCCAAGCCTTAAGAAGAATTATCTCAATGGGTGCAAACCAAAAACTGTGTAAAGGCTGTATCTTTGGATTTCGCTTTCAAGTAAACACTACTCAATGCCCTTCAGTTACTACCGTGCAGAGATCCTATATTATTGTCATTACTGTTATTACTTTCACAGCCTTGAGAACTGTGCTTATATCTTGTATTCTTTGCCCTTTCCTTGTTTCCTTAGCTGTTTTCTATAAACATAAGTAAACGGGTGTTCATTTTTTTGCTTTCTAGGCTTAGCTTCTGTTTTCACTTCCACTTTCCTTCTTCTTACTTACCATTCTATGCTTTATTTCTCCTCCCAAAGTTGGTGATATCTGGTTCTTCCCAAAGGGAGAGGGTCCCATCCTATGATATGTTTCTAAAGATCTTTGCATAAGTTTTGGTGGTGTTTTGAGTCCTTTGTTGCTTCCAATTTTGGTTTAGTTCTGTATACAGAAACCTTCATTTTCTAACGAGTTTAAAGCTCCCATCTTTTTTCTTACGACTCAGATGTCCACCATGGCTCAATCCAAGCATATCTACGCTAGTTTTTTCAGTTCAGTTTTCAGCAGATAAGCTTAGAAATATCCCCATAAATCTTCAAGAACTCTGTTTAAGCTACACCGCAATGGCCATGAAGGGTTTTGTCTCAATCAGTAGAGTTGTTTTGGTGCTGTGCCTGTTGTGGTTGAATGCTTGGTGCTCTGATGAAGCAGATAACGATGTAGCTCCAATGGAGAAAGCAGAGCAACAAGCACTTTACTCTGCAATACAAGGCTTTGTGGGTAACTGGTGGAATGGGTCAGACCTTTATCCCGATCCTTGTGGCTGGACTCCTATTCAGGTACCTTTTAAGTTTCTTACTTCATCTGTTTTCACTGTTACATTGCAATACTGAACCAAGATTATCATGTGTTGTCCTTTAGACACTGTTCTCTCTTATATTTCCTTTCTTGAAAGACAACAGTGGAGTGTTAAGCTTAAACGTTTTTGTTTCAAGAACCTTTTGGATTTTCTTTCTGCATCTGGTTCTGAATTCATATTAGAACTTGGAGAGCTTCTTGCAATATTTTCTAATCTAACTTCACTAACTGTTAGGCCCTTAACTATAATCCCATTCCCATAATCCCATCTGATAATCTAAATGTCTTAAGAGGATGGTATTGTTGTAACTGAGAACATTTGATATGAATAATGAATAGTCATTATTTAAGATATTGCAGAAAAGTAACTTTACAAAATTGGAACTTCTCTATCTTATGCTCAGAAGTCTCATAAGTTGTGATATTGAAGCTTTAATTTCGTTCTGCAGGGAGTGTCCTGTGATCTCTTTCATGGTATATGGTATGTCACCACATTAAGCATTGGACCTGTTCATGACAACTCTCTTGGTTGTGCTGAAAATGTGGAGTTTAGGCCACAGTTGTTTCAACTCAAGCACCTAAAGGCTCTATCCTTCTTCAGTTGCTTTATGTCACCTAAAAAACATCTAATGACCATTCCTAACACAAGCTGGGAAAACCTTGCAGAAAACTTGGAAACTCTCGAGTTTCGAGCGAACCCCGGCCTTGTTGGAGAATTGCCCTCCAGCTTAGGTAGCCTAATCAAACTTCAATCTTTAGTGATACTTGAAAATGGATTAACAGGTGAGCTGCCAAGAAGTTTTGGTAAATTAGTCCACTTGAAGAGGTTAGTTCTTGCTGGAAACTTGTTCAGAGGCAGCATTCCAGACACTTATGGTGGGTTAACTGAACTGTTAATCCTGGATTTGAGTAGGAATTCATTGTCAGGGTCTTTTCCTCTTACTTTTGGAGGTCTAACCTCACTCTTGAAACTTGACTTGAGCAACAATCAGCTAGAGGGAAACCTGCCAATGGTGATTGGTTATCTCAGGAATCTGACACTTTTGGACCTAAGAAACAACAAATTTTCTGGTGGATTAACAGAATCCCTTCAGGATTTGTGTTCCTTGGAAGAGATGGCCTTGTCAAAAAATCCAATAGGTGGAAGCATGATGAGCATAAAGTTGCAGAACTTACAGAATTTGGTCATTTTGGATCTCTCTAATATTGGCTTAGTTGGTGAGATTCCTGAGTCTATTGCAGAGTTGAACAATCTGAGATTTTTGGGTCTCAGTGACAACTATCTCTCAGGCAATATCCCGACCAAGCTAGCAAATTTACCTAGTCTTAATGCTCTATACCTTAGTGGAAACAATCTGACAGGAGAACTTAAATTCTCTGAACTGTTTTATGGGAAACTAGGCAGGCGATTTGAGGCTTGGAATAATCCAAATCTGTGTTACCCTCTTGAGATAATGTCAGCTAACCATGCTCCATCTGGGGTCAAGCCATGTCAAAACCAGGAGAAGGTCACATTGCTTGAACTCAACGGAAACTCCAAGTTGGTTGGTGCCAGTTTCAATCCGAGTTCCGAATTTGCGGGCTCTTTTGGATTCTTAACCCATGGAATCAGAACAGTTCGGTTAGTTTTTCTGCAACAGATCTTAACTATGGTTCTGCTATTGAATTAGCACATGCCAACCCTGGAAGTTGAAGAAGGTTAGAAGCAACTGAAATACACTTGCTTAATAACTTAACCTTGGATCTAACATGTATTGTTCTGCAACAGAAATCAGTTAGCTGATGTAGTAGAGAGACTATATGCTAATGTTGGTAGTTCTCCAAGTAGTTTGGAACTACGTATAATACAAGAAAGTTTGAATCTTGAGGGATGAATCTTTTACTTCTTGTTCAAGTTCTTGTTTTTAACTCTTTGCTACACATAAAAGTTTAAGCAATGTTCTGACAAGATTTAGCCAGTTACTGCCTAGTGCATATATAGTGAAGGCCCCTGCAAGTAAATCATAAATGCTGGACAATTTTCACTAGTTGGGTAGTCATGAGCTTGATGGCTTGAAATGGAGATGTTGGATTGTTTTTGGTATCACAGAAGAGCTATAAAGGCATGGCAGTTGAGCCAATAAAAGCTTTGATAGTGAAATGCAATGTGGAGGTGTAGTGTGAACAGACAAGTCTTTATCCATAGAAGGAACCTCACGTCAGGTATAAAGCTGATTGATAAGAGGGAAAAAAAAAATCAGAACTATTTGGTAGCTGTTCTGATCTCTTCTTTTTTTCTTCTTTTTCTTAACCTATTTTCGTTCCCCTTAATCATAACTTAGGGTTGGCATTTTTGTTTGGTCCCGTCCCAAAGTCAATGGATTCAAGTTAACTTGACCAGAGTTCTCAGTTAAGGATGGTCTTTAAAAAAAAAAAAAAAGGCCTTCGATCTAGGTTTAGGCTCGAACCTTTTGGAAAAGGTCAGTGTAAAGCTCGAATAACCATATATCAAACGAAGGTCGGTGTAACCACGAGGTGTGACTGGTGGTAGCTCGCCTCTGCCCCTTAACCATGTGGTTGGGAGTTTGATTCCCACCCATGGGAATGGAACGTTCCTCGTAGCCAGCCATTTATTGCTTAGTGCGAGCTCCCGTGGCGAGTCCGAATTAGTCGAACACCCACGTGGTGCCGGAAACCGGATGGTTTACACACAAAAAAAACAAAGGTCGGTGTAGAGCTCAAATAGTCATAAATAAAATGAAGTTATTTTGTCATTTTTAAATTAAATAAAAACAATTTTAAATTTTAAATTTTGCAATAAAAAAGACAATTTGGGCTTGGCTAGATCATAATCAAGCTTAAGATATGCATGAGTCCTAGGCCTTGGCCTAAGTTCGACACGACCGGGCCCATTACCACTCTACTATAATTTCATTATGATAGAATTCACAAATTTAGTCCAGCTGAAAGTGATCGAACATCATTTAGGTTTACATTTGGAGAGCGAACTCAAAGCCCTTATCGAACCGCTTGATTGAAGACAACATTATCCTTAAAACATCATTTTAGCAACAAAATGACGCTATTTTGATTTGTGAATTGTGAATTTAAAAACCTTAACACCAAAACGTCATTTTGCCAATAACACTAAAATAACAAGGTTCTATTTATGGTGAATTCAATCTAATTTGACCTAAATTTAGCGAGTCAAATAAAATGAAGTAAGTTTTGTGCCAGACTCAAGCTTAAGAGTAGGTGTAAAACCTAACTCTTTATTCGCTTTCGGATCTAAATGACCCATTTTGGTCTGTTTGTTTAAAAAACTTAAGACTAAAACGATGGCAATCCGAGTAAATACAACTGGGCTTCGGGCCGGTAAGCCCGGTTTTTAGTGGATGCTTAACAAGTCCAAGTAATGATAACCCTGCTGACTGTAATGGGCTCAAACCCACGGAAGTTCTCTTCAGACAGCTCTTGTGATAAGTAACAAATCGTAATTGGACATTTGTGTTTCATGAAACTCGTATATGTCGTGTAACATGACTCTATCTTCTAACATCACTGTCTAAATCTACCAACCCCACAAACACTTGGAATTAGCACTTGTTCTTGAACTAGTCATATACCTTAATTTTTTGATAATGACTCAGTAAAATATCTAGATTATAAATTTTGACTCATAAGTTTAATTGAATTGGTTTTTTTTCTTCTTTTTATTTAGTATTTTTTTAATATTTTAAAAGTTAGACTCAAAGTTAAACCTATAGGATAAAAAATTTAAAGTTTAAATAGTTCAATCGGTATTAGATTGTTATAAAATCAGTTAAAAATGAACAAAATTAAAGAATTTTAAATATGATTAAAGGAAACTGTCTTTATTCATTAAATAATTTAAAGTTTAATTAAAAAACAGTTATTAAATAAAAATTAGTTAGTTTATTTTAGTTTATAAAAATTAATTAGTTTACAAATATTGATCAATTAATTAATAAATTTATCATTTTTTAACAAACGTGATTAAAGTAAATCGAAGCGTTTGATTTTTCAATCATTTGTATTTTTAGTTGACTTGTCATTTATTTTCCAGTGTGAACTCTTTTAGGGCAAGTAACAAGCATTCACTTTCTTCATGCCAAGTGGAAGTTGAGAATTGGAGCAATAAGGTCTTACCTTGGATTCTTTCTTCTTTGGGTAGCCATGGATGAGTCAACGCAAGAAATCGAAAAGTCAACAAGGTCCATGTTTATATTCCTGGTCTAATGCCGGTTTGTTTGCAAGAGATTTGGTTGATAGCTATTGACCTTGAAAACTTAGATGACAAGTTTTGACCTTGGAAAGCAACATAACATGAATTTTTGCTTCTTAGTCTTTGGTTTAGATGGCAACTGACCCAAATTGCTTAAACTCAAGGGTTAAATTCGGATTGATTTAAGTTTTCGATCAAATTTAAATTTTGAAATATTGACCCGATCAAAATAATTTAGATAAATTTCATCATTTTTAATAATTTATCAAAATAATAAATAAAAAATGTTTGAAGTGTCTAAACCCGATTGGATAAGACTCGAAATATTTGACTCGAGCTTAACTAAGTTAGACTATTAGGCTCGAGCCCAACTAAGTTAGACTAACGGCTTGATCCAAATGGGTGTCATCTATAATTAATTCTAATTAAATATTTTATAGAGCTTATGAGAATTTTTGTTTTCCTTATTTGCAAAGAAAAGTGGAAGTAGGCTAAACCCTAAGTCAAGATGATGGTTGAAGTTCAGCCATAGAAATTTCCATGTTGGAAATTCTAGAGGTGCACCAAATTTTTATTTTACAAAAGTTAATTACACTAAAACTTTTTAATTTTAAAAGTTATCCTCTTCATAGTACTGTTTATATATTATGTAATTTACTTTATCATATTTTATTAATTAGACATTATAAATTTAAGATAATGTCATTTAAATATAAATAAATAAGCAAATAGTTAATTATAAAAAAACTCAAACTTTAATTAGTTTTACTATAATAACTCAAACTTTAAAAAGTTACGTTAAAATATTTCAACCTTTAATTTTTAGCAAAAAGTAGTCTTAACTTCGTTATTAATATAGATGACATGACAAGTCATATCATATTAACGACATGTATTATATAAAAGAGTGTATATTTATTTTTGCTACAAATTAAAAATTAAAATATCTTAGTATAACTTTTAAGGCTCAATTTTGTATTCATACATTGGCTTCTCCGTTACTAAGTAAGCCACTTTAAATAGATTTATTGTTCTGGCCCAGAATATAATTAATTCTTGGCTACATGAGTTTATGGTAATTTATTGGATAGAAGTAAAATTTACGCTCTTTTTTTTACAATTAACCCATACGAAAAAAATTATGTAATAACTGAAAAATAATATAATAAATTGAATAATAAATTTTAAGATAGTATTAAAATTTTAAAAAAAATCAAATCATACATGCATGCATTTGGATGCTTTTTAACATTTCTTACTCATACGCTACACATTGTGTCCTTGGAACACCAACGTTGATCTCAACATCTTCATTTGACTTAGACAAAAGATATTAAATGCCATCGACCTTCAACGTTCAATTCAGAAGTTGTATGAATTCCTCGAATATAAAATGTTCATTAATGTGATCGTCAATCCAGAAACTTGACAAGTTCAAAACAATGCTTTGGCATGCAAGATTCAAGTCAAAATATCTTAAATGTTTGTTTAGTTTTTAGTTTTCTTTTAATTTAATAAAAATTATTCGTTTGAGTTTCTAATTTTGATTTCTTCCTATTTTTATAATTTATGAAAATTATATGAAAGTCTTGTTATTAATATAATTTAATTTTATAATTATTTTTTAAAAATAAAATATTATAAATTTAATAATTAATTTATAAGTATAATTTATATTTAAAATATCTTAACATACTTACTAAATTTAGTTTTAATAATTTAAAATATATAATAAAATATTCATTTATAAACAAACTTTTTAATTATTAAATTATTAGTAAATATTATATAAGAGATTGAAACTAAATTGTTTAATTAACTTAATAATATAATTGTATTAATATTAACATTAACAATAAAATAAATTATTGCTTTTATTTAAGAAAAATAGAAAATTAAAAATCACAATAACCAAAAGATATCTGCCCATGAATTTGAAATGGATGCTAGGGTTTGTCTAAAAGAATTTGTACATGTTTTAAACTCATCACACTACAAAGTCGTGGTAAGAATGTAAGATAGCTCCCACATAACACGACTAGGGTATGTGACGCTCTGTAGAGTTGGAGGTCATCGTGTGTTTCACACTCAGAAGGCAGCACTCACATCAGGAAACCTGGAAATTGACACCTTCATTAGAGCTTGGAGGGGTTCTTCTGAATCAATGCTCAACCAACTTTGGTCCACAAGTCTCGCGGTTGGTTTTTGTTAATGTCCTCTGAAGACACTCATGTCCTAATCCTCACTGCCTAATTCTTACTCTTGAATTAAAGATCAGTTCAATCACATTGACGTTTGAGAAATTCATGAAGTTGGATTCTCACCCAACTTCACAATTGCTTGTCATTTGTAGAGTACGTAAGTGTTTGTTTCTTCAAGGTTATGACACGGTTGCTTGAAGTTCTTACTCTCTTGTTGCCGTAACGATCTAACTAGCTAATCAGGATGTAATTGTCAACTTAAGTTACAGAAACAAAGTCCATCTTACATTTTAATGTTTTACTAAAACTTTAAGTATAATTTAAAAAAATTAAGATCAAGTGAAACTAATTCGGTATCCATATTATAATCAAACCGGAAATTAAATGGTTAGGATAAAAAGTTTAAGATTTAAAGGTTCAATTGATATTTGATTCAGCCAGATTCTGTTGAGGTTGGACGCTGCTATTCGGATCCATAAGGTCTGCAGATATGGCCTCTGAAATACCTACAAAATAACACAAGGCACACCAGGGGTGATTGCCGGCAGGCCCCTCCGATACTTAAGTCAGTCGTTTGGTCAGGGTTGTGGTCGCTAAGAGTAGAGATTAAATTGTCATAAGATTAGTACACAGTAAAGATTGAATAAAATTAAAGAATTTGAAATAAGATTGAAAGAATTCTCCTTACGAAAAAATTGAAGTTGAGTTTTAAAAAAATTGGTTTATAAAAAACGGTTAGTTTGCAAAAACTGGCCAAATAATTAAAAAATCAATCAATTTTTAATAACATCAGTTATTAAAGTAAATTAAATAAAAAATTGACTAGTTCAATATATTTACGATTGGACCAGCTGAACCGATTTGGTTTTTATAATTATTAATATTAACTGTTTAGATGTCAGAAATTAATTAGAATTTAATATGTTCTTAATGCCATTTAAAAATGTAAAATGATACTATAAATAATATTAAGAATTTACTTGACCTTTTTAATTCTCGTGGCAGTTATGTCATTAAGGCGGATATAATAGAATATGGAGTTAGTACTGAGATTTTATACCAAATAGCAAATACAGGTATCTGTCAGGATATGAGTGGACCCATAAAACCGGTTTCTTGCTAGACTTTGACACGCAAAACATGCAACTCTGGAAAACATATGGGATTAGCTTCTTAATCCATAATTAAGCACTTAAGATCGTTTGACTTAATTAAAAACAGAACAGACCCTTTTTGCAGAATCCAAATGGCAGTAATTACTAATTACCATGACGTAATTTGCTGGCCTTGCTTCTTTAATCTTAGGTTAAAATTTTCTTAACACCCTAAGAACATGGTGTGTAAAAATTATACATAAAAAGAAAAAGTTGTGACATGGATCATTGTAGAGATTCCAAATGGCAGTGAATCCCTGAAATATTTTTTAAAATATTTTCATTATTTTAAATTATATAAAAAACACTTTATATTAAAAATACAAATTTAGGTCAATATTCTTATATTATATTATAAATTATTGAATACATGATAGGTCTTTTAATCCAATAATTAAAAAATCCAACTAGTTCGGCGGTTTATTCAATTTTTTAGTTTCTAGTTTGATTTAATTTAATAATTCTTGTTATTAAAAATCAATCAATTTATTAATTAATCGGTTAATTTTTCTAAATTAGTAAGTTCTTATAAACTAAAATAAATCAATTAATTTTTATTTAATAATCTCCTTTTCAATTAAACTTCAAATTCTTCGACAAACAAAGACACTCTCTTTTAGTCATATATTAAATTCTTTAATTTTTAGCCGATTTTATGACAGTCTAATACCGGTTGAACCTTTTAAACCTTAAATTTCTTATCTTACATATTTAACTTTCAGTCCGATTTTTAAAACATTGATATAATCATTTTAATCTTAATTTTAACAACGGATTATATTAAAATAACTAAATAAACTTGGTAGATTTTTCATTCTTAATAAACAAGAGAATGTTGGAGTTTCAACTTTGGAAAAAAGGGTTTTTCATTTTTAAAGCTCATTTGTTTAAGATCTCATGGAAAAGGAGAGAGTCACATTTTCCATATATTTGGAAAAGGCCTTTGTCAATGGGAGTTGGCAAGAACAGATAACAGAGAATTGTGTTTTTATTTTGTTAGTATCTCTATCAATCCCATCAAAATCTGCCTAGATATTCTTTGCAAATATATTGTTTGCAAAACTAGATAAACTTCACTTTAATTTTGACATTATTAGACCACTACATCCTAAACAAAAATCATCCTCGAATAATTACCTTTTTTCATTCATTAATTTATTAAATGGACGTATATAAGATCAATTTACCTATGTCCGTTTCTGTGTACTATTTAATGGATGAATTGATGGAAAGAAGATCAGGGTGACACACAAAAACGAGCACAATCACCATATAGTCGACACAAATTCTCTGTTCTGAATTTTACATGTCATCCCGTGTCAAACTTCTCTATCCACATGTTTTACAATAAATAATTGGGACAATCTAAAATATGAGGATAGGAGACAGGCAATCCGGAACAAACGATATCAAGCCCTGTTAAATAACTTACTGAGAAGACATGATTTATCGAGTATTGCATATATCTAACTTGGTCATACATCTAACTAACAAAGTCTAGTTTACCCAAAAAAAGAGAATCAAGAGTCCATTTGCTAGTTGTCAATTGTATAAAAAGTCTTAGCCGGCACCAAAGAATAGTTTCTGAAATTTTTATATAGAACCGTAGACAAACCAGAGAAAAGAATGAAAGAGTTCCTGATACGCTTGCGTGTGCTTCACTTCTGTCCCACAGCTCTTTCCTCTTCTTCACACCCTAATTTTCCATACCCATTTTAAGTTTCTCCATGCACATTTATATATAAGGAGATATTAAGACCATCTCTCTGTAAAAAAATAGCAAAAGCTTTTGTTTTCTCTCTGAAACCCTACTTTAGCTTGCCTTTTCACAAACGCGACAACCATCTTCTTCAATGGCTTCCTTTTCTTCTTGTTCTCAGTCTAAACACTTTTCTCTTCTTCTCTGGACCCTTCTTCTTCTTGTCACTTGTGCTACTGCCGCTAGACCTGGTGTGTCACTAATGGGGGAGGGTCGAACTTTGCAGGAAGCAGAGGCTGGTAGGAGATTGTACGAAACTAGCTTCTTCTACAGAGGTCAGATGTTCAACTTCTTTCCAAAGGGTTCTCCTATACCCCCCTCTGGTCCTTCCAAGAAGCACAACTCCGTGGAGAACTGATCGATCAGAGTAATTCACCCAAGTTCTAGCGCTGTCATCATATATACTTCTTTATACTGTTCTGAAAGTTTTGGGCTCTTTAGATTCTCTTGATTAGAGGATTATATAGGTATTTTTGAGTGAGAAAGTGTTGAGACTTATGAGATCAGGTCATAAGAAGATGATTCATTTTTCTGTGTTCGTTGATTCTTATTCTCAATTTCACTGTATAGTTTGTTATGTAGAAGATGATTTACATGTTCAAACACTTCTACGAGTATATATTTACATACAATCATTCCAAAATGATTGGAACTGCACAACTTTTTCTGGTTTGTTAGTGCTGTAATGATCATGAACTATGGTGGTGATTGAGTTTACTGTGTTCTTGTTCCTGTAACTACAACTCTACAAGTTCTTACAAAGGTTTAGCCGTCTCCTAAGTTCCTCCTAGTGCCTCAAATTTCATGCATAGTTTCTGCATTTTCAGCGCCAGCTCCGAAACAACATGTTCTTTTGACCTTTTTATGATTCAACAAAAGCCAGCATTCGGATTGACTCGAGAAAGATCCAAGTTTTTCAACTTTATCTTAAACGTCACTCGAACATGGCTCTGTTTTTCATACTAGCCTTGCTGTCCACTACATAAAAGTCCAATTATTTTTGGACCTAATAGCTTTAACTCGTGACTCATTTTAAATTTAAGTTCCTATCCACTGAAAATCGTTTAATTTATACAATAATTAAGTCGAATGACATTGTTTGTAAGTTATTCCTAATTATATTTAAATAGTAATTAAGAATTTCTCTAATATTTAATTAAAAAAGAAATTTTTGATAAGACAGAATGACCTATCGTTGAGTTTCTTTATTTCTTAATCAAATTTAGTTACTAACCTAAAAGGGTTGATTAAAGCTAAAAGAAACTATATAACTTATGGTTTATAATTAAAAATAGGTCATGTTGGTCTTATATGTGGCTATAAAAACTCACGAGGGCTGTGGTGGAGTGCCACGGGCTCCTCCATCTTTAACCAAGGTCTCGAGTTCGAGTCTTGAGAATAGAGTCGCTTTAAAACTCGCGAGGGAGAGCTTCGCCGCTCCACAAGGGTCTTACCTGGCTCGAATCTGAACTAATCAATTGCCCATGTGGCACCAAATACCGGGTGGCTTGACAAAAAAAAAAGTGGCTATAAAAGACTCCATCTTTCAATGACCCTTTACGTGTTTTAGTTTCATTTCTTGGGTTTAGTTGTCCATTTAACAAAGTCGTATAAAAATTAGATGCTAAACATTAAAAAAGAAGCAACAATTAACAAATCAATGGTGTTCTTGCTCGAGCAATTAAATGTACAAAATAAACAATATTCATATGCATGAAACTGATATTGCGTCTTGAAGTCTTCAAAGCATGCAGGTCTCGTGCAAGGCATGTCTCATAATTCAAATCCAGTAATCCAAATCCTAGTCTCAATGTCCCCCCAAAGGCATGTTTGTCATCTTGACCACATCTTAGATCTTACCTCATTTTCCAACTAACCCCAATTAAAATATGAAGAGATTAGATATGTAAATTAATTCCAGGAATGCCAACTTTGCAAAATTTGAGGACCATGTTAGTAAAAAGGATCATTGACTCCGAGAAAGTGATTGTTTTAGATGTTAATTTATGAGATTTGTGAAATATAATACAAGATCCTTGTGATGCTTCGTCTTTCAATGTGTTATAGGATAAAAGGCAAAAGACTTTTTCTGGTTTAATCGATTCTAAAAAATAATGTAATCTTTATTAAATTATTGAAAAATTAGTTGTGATTTCTCAAAAAAAAAAACAGAGAGAATTTCATTAGAAAATTAATGATAAAATACACTGTGACATGTAATCAATGTTTTAAAAATCAAACTGGAAGTTAAACCGAAAAAATAAAAGGTTTAAAATTTAAAAAGTTCAACCGATATTAGAACGTTATAAAATCAGTTAAAGATCGAATAAAATTAAAGAATTTAAAATAAAATTAAAAGAGATTGTTTAAAGTTTAAATTTTAAAAAAGAGATTATTAAATAAAAATTAATCAATTTTTTTTGTTTATAAAAATCAATTAGTTTATAAAAATTGATCAATTACTTAATAAATTGATCTAATTTCAACAAAAAGATTATTAAAGTAATTCAAACCGAAAAGTTAAAAATTAAATTAAAAAGTTGATCAATTCAAAATTTTCACAGTTGAATCACCCGAATTAGTTCAATTTTTTAATCATATCATGTAATAATACAAATAGACTAATAAAAAATTATTGATATAACGATTCAATTCACTAGCTAAACTAATTTATAGTAATTTAAATTCGACCTAAACATTATACATAAAACTTTAAAAAAAATTATTGGTCCTAAATAATTTAAAATTATGATGTCATCAACTTTGGATAACCAAATTTCGTTATCTTAGCATGCCGATGAGTTTGAACTCTATATAACAAACAAGAGCAATCTAAGTTTGAAAGGTTCTCTATTACATTAGTCAATAGTCTCCCAAAGAAAAGTAAATTAAACCGACTGCCTCTCTCAGTTTGTGTAAAAGGGTTTTGGCTAACAATGGAAAACGAAGAGTCCAAGGTCACACTAGAATGACAATGTTGAATTTATATAAAAAAAAAGTCATTTCTTATGCACTTGTAAACCCTAAACACATACGTAGATAAGAAGAAGATGATGAAGTTGAAGACAAGACGAGGAAGATGAAAACAACTTAGTCAATGCCTTGCATAAGATACATGCTTTGAAGTTTCAGATTTTCCTTGTGCAAGAATTTTCAACGTCGAAGCACCAAAAAGTCCCAACGCCCCAACTGTTCAATCACTTGCAGCTTAGCTTCTCCACCTACCCAGTTCAAGTAAACAACGCTAGCCTTAGAAATCTGCTCCTCCTACTTGTCTTTATCTGTGGAACATGCCGTGTGACTCGTCGGTGCTGGCGAATCATAGCCTGCGAATCTTACAAAGTAATAAAATAATAAGATTTTATATTTTTAAAAATAATCAAAACTATAATTTGATAATTTTTATTATATTATAAAATCCACGAGACATGAATGATAACTATTCTCAAACCACTAAGTTGTATATATTTGAAGACAACTATAAGCTAAGAGTCTTGGTATAAATTCGATTTAAATTAATAATTATAATAAATTAATTGTTGTGTCGGATTTAATTATTTCGATTTGAGTTTAATAGTTGTATTAAATCGCCATATAAATAGTATTTAAGTATTTTATGTTTGATGTTTATATTCAATGTGTTTCTTCGTTATTTTTTATTTGAAGTCTAAAAAAGGGCATTATTCTTTGTAAGATAGGAAACTATAAATTAGGAGCTTGATTGTAGGATCTTTAGCTAAAAGATCATTGTCAACATACTGATAAATACCCCTGTATTCTGTTTTTATGATATATCAAAAAATTCATTCTCTTCTTCTTATTTTAGCTTGGTATCATAGCTCTTGTGATTAAATGGTTGTGAGTTCAAATCCTACCATTCATTTATTATTGAGCATAAGGTAGAGTGACCCTGTGCAAGTTTCAAGTCTGAAGGGCTTTCACTTGAGGGAGTGTGTTAGTGAATATATAAAACCAATTAAATTGAACCCACACAACAACTTAAACTATTGTGGTGAAATGATCATTTAACAGAAGGGAGATTTGGCTACGTTTTCTTTTGCGTTTAATTCTAAATTGTCACTAAAAGCAAGCTATTGGCGATTCGTTGCCTAAAGTAAAACATTTAGCGACATTCCACCAAATCTTAACCCGGGTTTTTTGAAAAATAGAGAATTAAAAGGAGTTTTTTTTTTCAAAAATCTTAAGGATTAGAGTCTTACAGGAGAAGATTATTTATGTTTTTTCTCTTTTGCCCTACTAATATATGCCAGATTCCAGAAAGAATTGAGACTTTTGATAGATTCTGAAGAAGATTTGAGTGGAATTTAATCATTTGTCCTACACTCGTGCTGGCTTCTATGACTTTTTAAGTTCCTAAGACATGGCCAGCATTTAGAAGATTGGTGAAGAAAAGAAACAGAGTCTATTCTCCTGAATCCAACTAATTCTTGGAGAAAGAAGAAACAGCTGCCAATGACTGGCATTTCCTAATTATCTTCAACAGGCAGAAAATATAAAAACAGAATTATTCCCAATCCTGACTATTAAAACCAATCAATAAAAGGTTGTTGTTGCCCCTCGTGAGTGTCGGCGTAACATAAATCTATATAGAACCTATCAAGAGAGTTGACAATATAACATTAAAAAAGGAAGAGAAAAAAAAAGAACATGATCATGAATTCCAGGGAACAAAAGCCAAAGTATGCGCCATGTTTGTCTGCGATTTTCATGTTCCTTGTGCTGAAAAATACGAGGAATGCTGCTTCCATGTTTTCTTGAGCTAACAAAAGGTGGAACTTAAACTTCAAACATAAGTTTTGTTCCCCAATCTTGTTTTATACATACTTAATTAGTTCCTGAGTACACAAAATAATGGCTGTTTTAGCTGTTAGAAAGAGGGTTTGTTTGTTAAACAAGCATAATCTTATTATATCGGAGTAGGTTTGGTATCAAATCCGAATTGTTTTAAAAATTTGTCATTTTTAATAAAATAATATTTTTTCAAATTTTAAATTAAAAAATGGATTAAGAGCGAACTCGATCGACCTTCGAGTTATCTCTAATTTGATCAAAATTTGAGACGGGCTTAAATTTAGGCATTAATTTTTTGTCAAAGTTTAAACTTAGTCGGACTCTTTTTTTTTTCCTTTCTAAGGTAGGCATAAAAAATAAGTAATTTTCAAATTGTATAAATTAGGATGAGATTTTGTGGGGGAAAATAAGGAATTTTCAATTTATTTTTTTTAAGAAAAATATTAACTAATTTAATAAAATTTTAAGATAATAACTGCATTAAGAAGTGTGATTGATTGATTTCAAGTAAAGTTCAACACGTTTTTTATAATATAATTAGGAATATAACTTTTGTTAATTACCATTCTTTTAGTTTACATTTCAATTTATTAAATCAATCATATTCAATTGAATTCATGTTTTATATATATATATATATATATATGTGTGTGTGTGTATATATATATATATATATGTGTGTGTGTGTATATATATATATATATATATGGATGGATTTGGAGTTTCAGATTTACGTTTTAAAAAGTCGAACTAAAAATTAAATCGATAAAATAAAAGATTTAATGTTTAAAATATTTAACCTGTACTAAACTGCAGTGAAATTAAAGATCTTGAAATATGATTGAAAAAAATTATCCTCATCTATCAAAGAATTTGGAGCTTAATTAAAAAAGATATTTTTAAATAAAAATTTATTTATTCATTTTAAATTATAAGAATTTATTAATTTATGAAAATTAACCGATTAATTAAGAAACTAATCATTGTTGAATAACAAGAGTAGTTAAAATAAATCGAACCAAAAAGTTAAAATTTGAATTTAAAAATTAGTTAATTCAAAAATTTTACGATTAAATAAGACCAAAACAGACATATATTTAGATTTTTTTTATGATTAATTAAATGATTATTATCAATTTGCTTGAATAAATTGCGTACCACCGCTTTCTCTTGCTTCCTTTACTCAGTTTTGATATTGTAATGGCCTGAAATTGGTCCATATTGACTGTGGACCAATTTCAGGCTTGTTCGGGTTAAAGTATGGGCATTGTTATGAGCCCAAAACCTAATAAAAAAAGACAAAGAAAAATGAAATATATTATTATTATTATTATTATTATTATTATTATTATTATTATTATTATTATTATTTCAAAATATATTTTAAAAAAAGAGATTCTTTGTATATTAAACTAATAAGATGTCTTTTTTTGTGTGGATAAGAGTATTTATATATATAAAAAAAAAAGGCTAGTCAAGAGAAGATCTCTACAAGAATCAAATCTTCTTCTTGTAATTCAAAATTTATGTGTAACTGATTCCAATACAATACAAGGCTTCAGTTTCGAAATTGTTCCCAAAACAAACAAGATAAGTTCAAAATCTGCAATGTTGAAGTGCACAATCCTTGAAGCTTGTGAGAAAGTATAGTCTAGAGTATATTGTTCATTGAAATGTTTTAAAAACCAAGCCAATTGATTCTACATTATAAACTTTAAATTAAAGATAGCAATTGAGTTTTAGTTTATTCCAAAGTTAACAGGTCTAGCCCAGTTTAATAAGCCCCGAACCTTGGGCTCGACTTTTTAAAAAATTTGAGCCTCAGGCTAGACTCATGGCTCGACTTTACCTTAAGTTAATCCTTATAAACAAAACAATATTATTTTGGTAAAAACAACATCATTTTTGTATTTTTAATTTTTTTAAAAAATCATATTGAACCAAATCAGGGTCGAGTTCTTTCTGGCCTTGTTGGCTTTAGGTTGGACAGAGATCGATTTTTAACTTTCCTGTTGGATTTAGTTTAATAATTTTTGTTGTTAAAAATTAATCAGTTTATTAATTAATCGACCAATTTTCGTTAACTAAACAATTTTTATAAACAGAAAAAAAAATCATTTTGCAATATCTTTTTTAATTAAACTTTACTTTTTTACGGGTAAGGATGATCTTCTTTAATCATTTTTTTAATTCTTTGATTTTATTCAATCTTTAATTAATTTTGTGGCGATTTAATATTGATTGAAACTTTTAAAGATTAAATAATTTAATTTTTGGTACAGTTTTTAAAACATTGTTAGTTGTCCTATTTTGATTCACTTTCTTGCTCTTTTTTCCAACATATTTAATAGGTTAGATTATTTAAAATATTATGAGTTTTTAATAATTTATTAATTATTTTTTAATTTTGTTTGTAGTACTATGTTTAATATTTTATAAAAGAAATATATTTGTATATTTATTGTAATATTATTAATCGTAAACTTTAACACTGTTCAGTTATCGTATTTGTAATATTCAAACTTATTTTCTATTTTTAATAATTTAATCTTTTCATAGAGTTTTTTGGAATTTTTCCTACTAAAAAATTTTATTATATTCAACATTTGTGTAAACTTTTAAATCAAATTTTTAAGCTTTAATTTTTTAAAAATTAATAGTTTAACACAATTAAATTTTCTCATTATCTTCAAAATATGATTACATATTTTTATTAGACATATTTCTATTATTAAGAGCTCAAGAAATTTTCAATCAAGACTTTTAGTATTTGAAAATATGTTAGCTTTTTTTTAATATTGCAACTTATTAAAAAAAACTTAAAATTACACATTAGATGAATCATAGTTAATTTATTAAGAGAAACATTAAGTTAACATTAATTTATTTAAAATGTAGGTTGGAAAATTAAATGTGTAGCAAATAAATCAACAACTAAATTTTGGTAACATAGTTCCACACACCTGGCCTACTCACCAAAAATACAGAGTTGCAAATATTAATCAATTGACTTTTTTGTTCGATTTAGTTTAATAATTTTATTATTAATGGATCGACCAGTTTTTGTACAATAATTAGTTTTTATAAACAAAAATAAACCAATTTTTTTCATTTAGCAGTTTTTCAATTAAATTTTAAATTATTTGATAATTATATATAGTCTTCTTAAATCATTTTTCGAATTCTTTAGTTTTATTCAATTTTTTACCAAATTTATGACAGTTTAATAGTAGTTGAACCTTTTAAATCTTAAAATTCTTGTTTTACCAATCTAATTTTCAGTCCTATTATTTAAACATTATTCATTGTCCTGTCCTATCTCAAAACTCAAGATTTTGATTCACTTTCTTGCTCTCTTTTTTTTTCCAACATATTTAATAGTTAGATTATTTAAAATATTATGAGTTTTTAATAATTTGTTAAATATATCTTTATTTTTGCTGGTAATACTATGTACCATAATTTATACAAAAATTATATTTTAATATTTTATTTCAATATTATTAATGATAAAATTTAATATTGTTCAATTATCGTATTTAGAACAAACTGTAAGGTCCCTTACAAATTTGGCAATATTCAAACTTGTTTTCTGTTTTAAATAAATTTTAATTTAATTTAATATTTTTATCATTAAATTATTAAAAAATATTATTAAATTTGTAAATCAACATTTTAAGTTTAAATTTTTTTTGAAGTTAATAATTCAACACAATTAATTTTTATCATTATCTTTAATAAATGAGTATATATTTTTAAGACATAATTTCTCTTATTATAGAAATTATAATTATAATATAACAATATTTTACTCTTAATTCAAGATATGCTATTATATATTAAGAAAAATAAAAATTGATTTAAATGGACATAACTGAACTTGAATTTAAGACAATACTCTAGACCATTAATACAAAGTTTTAAGAGTTCAAGAAAATATTAAACCAATTTTTTTCAAAAAAAGGAAATATTAAACCAAGATTTTTTAGTATTTGAAAATATGTTATTTTTTTAATATTACTACTTATTAAAAATTTAAAATTATACATTAGATGAATCATAGTTAATTTATTAAGATAAACATTAAGTTAAACAAAATAACAAAAGGCAATGATTAAAAGACTCAATCATTTCAACTGAGTAAAAATTTTGAACCAATTAACTTTTTTTGTTCAGCTTTTAACTTTTTGGTTTGATTTACTTTGTTAACTTTTTCTATTCAAAATCGACCAGTTTATTAATTAATCAGTTGATTTTTATAAATTAATAATTTGTTATAAACCAAAATCAATCAGTTAATTTTATTTAGCAAATTTTTAATTCAACCTCAAATTTTTTATATGTAATGATAATCTCTTTTGATTATATTTAAATTTTTTAATTTTATTTAATATTTATTTAGTTTTATAACGTTCTAATACTGATTTAATCTTCAAAATCTTAAATCTCTCATTTTTTTCTATTTAACTTTCAGCCCGATTTTTAAAATATTAACAAAAGGTTATTATAAGACACCCCCAAAGAGGAAGCATGCTTCAGATCGAAGTTAAGTTTGTAGAAAAAACAGATAGTAGTTTGGTATTTCATGGTTATTGCTTTACATATTAATGATTAGTATGTACACGAGTTGCTTTTAATTCACTTTGAGTTTATATCTTAAAAGGTCTGAACCTTTTCAAAGTTGTAACTTTTAATTTGGGTACGAATCTTTTGTCAATGATCTTATGTCTTACGAGTCTCAGACATTTATTTATACAGGACTCGTATAAATAGATTGTCAAAGTTTATAAGACTGGAAAAAATAGACAAAAGATCCTGGGCTTCAATTCGGAGCTTTTTCAATCTCAACTTGTTGATTCAGAGAAAAGCTTTATCAATTAACACTTTCAATGAACCAACTCACAAGAGCAAGAAAATGTTAAGAACACCATCCTCGATCCGATACCGAATTTAGTTTTAGCATGATACGATACTAATCAATCCGAGTATCGTTTTAAACAAGAAGTAATCGAAGCAAACAGAAAGCATATGAGCTTGAATAGATTATAGATACCAAATGGATGCTTAATACAGACTCTTCTGAGTTCTGACACCCAAATAACACTAAACTCTAAGCAGATAAACACTGAGTTCAGGTCCTCCAGACCCATCAGGATTCATCATGTAAAAAGCTTCCGAGTCCTTGGACCCAACAACTCGCTCAAACCTGGCTCTCATGTACATGAGTTCACCTAACTCGGACCCACCTCCATCCCCTGGTAAAACTCCAGCCCCCATTGAAATTGGTTCCACAGCTTTCAGAACCTTCAACTCTTCAACCCCACACTCACGTCTCACTGCATACCCGCATTTTTTTCCATTGCAATACGTCCTCCATAGAGGCTCGTCCAGCAACTTCTTTGGTTTCTTCTCTGATTTCTTCTCACATTCCAATGCAATCCTAACCAACCCAGAAGCCATTTCACGAACTAGTAAGCTTGTTGGTGTTGCAAGCTCGATGAAGAAAGCTGGACCGAGCTTGGCATCCTCTTGGAATGCAAAATGGACATGACCTCGTCGATACCCGAAAAGGGTACCTATCACTTTGGTGCCTAAACCCGAAGTGTTGGTCGATCGGTTTTTACTGAAAACAGTTAGAGCTGATCTGAGCTTGGAAACAGACACCATAGCCAGCTTCTTTCTTGGTGCTCTCACTGAAGGAAGACATTGAGTAGGGAATGTGATTCTGAGCTGTTCTTCATTTTCCTCCTCAAAATGAGGAGAAGAAGAAGAAAGAGTGTTGAAAGCTAAGATTTCCAAGTCACGATCTTCCTCATCTTCAACAACTTTCTTCCTCCAGTTGAGGTATCTCCTGGAGAAAGAGAAAGAAGAGTCATGAGGGGTCTTCGCCATTATTGTCTTCATCTGAGTAAAAAACAAGAAAAAGCTGAAGAGAACAAAGAGATGGAAACAAATTGTTTCAACAGAAGATTTGGACTTGAGAGAGAGCACAAGAGATGGAAAATAATGTATGGTTTGGTTGATTTATTCTTATTCTTTGCACAGATTGATTGTTTGTTTTTCAGGTCAGCTTTGTGGGACTGAAGGGACTAGCAAAAGAGAATCCTGACAAAAGGAAGGTGAGCAGACCTACCTAACTGGAACAAGAACAAAGAAACTGAGAAAAAGCTTTATAGAGACAAAAACTGAGAGAAAGAGAGAGTTGGAAATAGACAAGAGATCATATTTTTCAAATGGAATTGACAACCAAAAACAAAAAACCAGTGGAATCTAAGCAGACAGCAACAGGATTGTGTTATTTCTTAATCAATGTGTGGGGGCTCAAGCTTCAATCTTGGAAGAAGAGTGCTTCTCCCATGGAAATCTTTTTGTTTTTTACATTGATAAGAAATTAGTTTATTAATAAAATTGTCAATAAAAGATATAAGTTTACTTTGTATTTTAAATTTTATTATATTTAATTTTATAGAAAATCTCCATTTTATATTTTAGTTAAACAAAACACATATAACATTATTATTATATATACATTAATCAAAATTTATTACATAATAATTTAATGCAACTCTTAAATTTGGCTTGAATTAATTAAGTCTATATAAATTAAAAATTTAATACATCTATAGTAATATTTTTTTCAAAATTTCTTAAATCATAAGAAAGTTCTTTATTCAGGTCTACCCGCGAATCAAGTCCAAACCTTGAGCCCTGAATTGATCTAAAGCTTGAACCGGATTGTGCTTGAGGTAGGTTCAATTAAGTTTTTTAATTTTTTAAAATTCAAAATAATATTATTTTATTTGAAAATTTATACTTCAAGTAAAGTAGGATTGAACAACCTAATCTCGAATTTGACCCAAAATTTAAGTTTTTTAAGGCCGAATTTAGATCAAAATCTAATTAACTCTAGTTGGATTCATTAACTTTGAATTAGGCCGAACCAAACCGAACCAAATTAAGCAGTTTTTCTCATTCCTAATCCTAACCCTGACTCCAAAGCTTGACAAAATTGGTCTTAACCAGCTGCATTGGGAACATATCAGAGCAGGTAAGGCTACACCAAACCATACCCACCAAAAGCTACACCAAAGCTGCTTCTTCAGTCACTTCCTGCTTCCTACTAGACCCAAAAAAGGGCACTCAAGCCACCTATGCACATGCATCCATGAGCCACCATCAGCCACCACTAGCCACCATTAGCCACCATTGAGTTCTGTGTTTAGACTTTAGAGCTCTCTGTCTTATGTTTCCTTTCTGTGAGTGAGTGTGAATGATTAGCCAGATATAGTTGCAGCTAATGTGAAATTAAGAAGCTTCTTTTGTTCAGATTTGTGTCTTGTCAAGACTAGTGACTATTTCCCTTTTCTAACCTGACATCTCCACTTTTTTTTTTTATGACAGAACAAAATAACTTGCATAGTTCCAATGAATTAATAATATTAAAATTATTTATTTTTACAATATTATTAAAAAAGGCTGCTTAATTTTATAATATTACTTAAATTTGTTAATTAAAATATTCAAAATAGTCATGTAGTTAATTTTGAAATTAATTAAAAATTCAAATATTTAATAAATTATTCAAAACATATTATATATTATTTTATATAAACCTATAAAGTCAAATTTTACCGACCAGAAAAGAAAGGAGACCCTACCTAGATCAATCCAATATCCTCTCATCCACTAAGTGCCTACACATTATGATTAACTGTTCACAATAAGTGCATCAATGTCAGTTTTGCATCTAATCATGATGCCTAGAACCGTCGAGCCAATAAACTCCTACAACATATTGTGCCTCATACTGTGGCTTCTATGATTAGTTATATACGTAAAATTTTATTATATATATAAAATAAAATATATTATTTTATATTCTGGGTTCGAGTTATCCATCCTAGTACAGTTCGAAGCCCGATTATAACAAGATAAACAATATTATTTTAAGTTTTGGACTTTGGACTGTCTATATATATATATATATATATTTTTTTTTTACAATTAAAAGAGACTAAATTATCTCAGAAAAAAATACCATAAGTATCAGCTCAGACAATCAAAAAGAGGACTTCAAGAATATCATCTCAAATCTAAAAATTTGACACTATGTCATGAC
>JANVCL010000001.1:665043-683365 GCA_026546855.1 Erythroxylum incrassatum
CCAGTAGTGCACTGCCCCCTCCCAAATTTTTTTAAAAAATTATATATATATATATATATATATATAGATGAAGTTATTTAGGAGTCAGTGATATATTGGCCATTTCAAAATTTTAAAAATTAAACATTTGAACCCTTCTACCTTAAATTTCTAGCTCCATCCCTGTAAGTAATTATTATGTGAAACAATATTTATACAATACTTATCTTTTATGCTACATAATCCAAATAATGCAATGTCCTTCACTATTTTCTAACAAAAATTGATGACAGAAGTACATTTTAAGATAAATAATAATTCTTAAAAATACAAATTAAAGTAAAAAATATTAAATTATAAAAGGGTATGATATAATTTATAAAAAAAGATCTTATAAAATTTAAATTTAAACCATAAATTAACCTCTAACATACAATAATATGAATAATCTTTTTAGCCCTAAGGTCCTACCAAACCAACAGGTATATCCTATGGAGTAAGTGGGCCTAGTAAAGTAGTTAAATGCATGGCACGACACTAACAATTATGTAATATCTATACAGGTAGGAGACAAAGTGAGTGGAAGACGGTGTAGTTGCTTCTTTACAGGATTTAATGTGATGGCCATTGTTTGTTGTGACATGCATTTTTATATTTTGGGTTTGCTAAGGCTGTCTCATACAAAATTCCTTAAGCTCATAACTTCATGGGACCATATTGCCAAGTTGGTTACTTCAATAATTTGCAATTCGATAGGGACGCGCGCACACATACACACATGTATATTCTTACATATCATATCATATGTTATATAGGAAAAGGATATTATTTTTCAAAAATGAAAAAATAGTATAATTCACTATTGACGATAATGATTAAAAAATTGAACTGATTTGACCAATTTAATAATAAAGATCTTGAATTAATAAATTGATTAGTTTTTAAGAATACAAATTATTAAAGTACATTGAACCAGATAAATTGATCAATTTTTAATATTCGGTCGGTTCAATTTACTTTTATAATTTTTATTGTTAAAGACCAATCGATTTATTAAGCAATTGACTAATTTTTGTAAACTAATTGATTTTTATAAACCAAAATAAACAAATTAAATTTTATTTAACAATTTTCCTTTTCAATTAAGTTTCAAATTATTTGATGAGTAAGAACGGTCTTTTTTAATCATATTTTAAAAAATTTAATTTTATTCAATCTTAAACCGATTATATAAAGGTCTAATATTAATTGAATCTTTTAAAACTTAATTCTCTTATCTCGTTGATATAACTTTCTGGTCAGTTTTTAAAACATTGATTGAAGATACATTAAAATTCATAAATACCAATTAGACTAACATTATTATTTAAATTCATATCATTAATTCATCAAATAATTTATCAAAAACACATAATCTATAATTATTATGTACATTTAAAATTTTATTTAATATACATTAAAAGAATAATATTAGTGAATTATATTATTACAATATTATAAATAATATTATAAAAGATTTACTTATGACTCCTTCCTTTAGTTTTATAGTAATTCTTCACAAATTTAGAAGTATTATGAATTCAAAGTGCAAGTCATTTAGACTTTTTAAGATTTTGCACATTAGAGAATTCCAAAGTTTTGCACCACTTTACTTAAATTTATATGAACGTATAATTAATAAATTAGTACATAAATTAGTTTGATTTATTATTAAGAATTTCTAATAATGATGTATGCCAATGTTCAGTTTCAAAACATAAATTTAGAATGACAAAAGAATGACAAAAAAATCAAAATATCTATTATAATCCCTACTAACTACATTCTTAGTCTTATTATTATTAATTTTTTCTTCTTCTTATAATAATAATAATAATAATAACATATGATGATGATGATGATGATGATGATGATGATGATTATTATTATTATTGTTGTTGATGTTGTTATTGTTGTTGTTCACCACTACCATTCCATAAATAACTAAAGATATGATTATCTATTTGGTATAAATTTTTCAACCAAACAAAGTAACAATTTGTTTATCAAGAATAGATGAAGAATGGAATATCTATTACTCTCATCCAAACAGCCCATTAGTATTAACTATGTGTAGGGATGTTAATGGGTCAGGTAGGGCATGAGCCGCTCCTAGCTTGCCTTAACCTGACCACGAGCTGACTAGCCTGTGATTAGGCTCATTCTCAATTAAAAAAAAAACACAATGTCATTTTTGTCTTTTCGGTCAGGCCACGTGTTGAACCGGGTCAAAATTGTCATTCCTAACTATATGATAATGATAAATCAAGACCACAATAAAAATTGTACAATTAATCAATATTTTTAAAATCATATCATAAGTTTAATCGGTATTAAATCATTATAAAATCAATTAAAGATTAAATGCAATTTAATAATTTAAAAAATGATTGAAAAAGATTATAATTATTGAAAATTTTAAAATTTAATAAAAAAGATTATTAAATAAAATTTAATTAATTTTTATAAAAACTAATTATGATACAAAAATTAGCCAATTAATTTATAAAATAAATAATTTTTAATAGTAAAAATAATTAAATTAAATTAAAAATTAAAATTAAACTAAAAAATTAGTTGACTTTAAAATAATTTAAACAATCCCAAAAATAGAAATAGCAAAGGCAAAATTTTCCCGAGAAAATTGAAACAATTCTCGAAGAGATCCGAGAATCACAAAAGGATTTTGAGTCAGTACTACGGCCAGCAAAGGACCTGACCGTGACTCACTCTCCTTTCGCCACGTGTCTTTCTATTGCTGGTTTTATAAATTGTAAAAAAAAAGGAAAAAAATCAGTGTACTGGGTCCCAGGTTAACATACAAATGGCCGTACAAAACAAAATAAAAGAGACACTCCTCCCTTCGTCTTCTTGCTTCATCATTTCACCATCTCTGTGCATGTAGTTGGAGTATTGTGTGTGTGAATAGGTGGTGTGATTGTTGCTATTTAGTGGGTTTTGCTCTGTTTTGTTTGTGGTTCATACAATGACGGACACGACTGATGATATAGCGGAGGAGATCTCTTTCCAGAGCTTTGATGATGATTGTAAACTGCTTGGGAATCTGTTAAACGATGTGTTGCAGAGAGAAGTGGGTGGCCGATTCATGGAGAAGCTTGAAAGGAACAGAATCCTCGCTCAAGTTTGCTCCTTTTTCCCTTTCCCACTTCAATTTTCGTGTTGGCCTTCTAGTTTTTAGTCAGTGCTGTGGCGGTCGTTTGAGATTGTTAGATGTTTATGAGCGTTTTTTCTTCTTCTGAAAATGGTTCTTTTTTTTACAAGTTTTGTGTTTTGTGATATTGCTCTTTGCACGGTTTTGTTTGGTTGCTCAGGAAACAGAGAAAATCTAAAATATGAGACATTTCTTAAGTTTTGTGACGCTTTTATGTAAAACATGAAACTAAAACATCTTAACAAAGTTCTCTGTTTTTTTTTTCTTAGATCGTTCCACCTCCTGTGAAGATCGCACATTTTCTTTGAAATCTCTAGTTTTTACCTTGTTGATGTCTTTTATGTTGATTGTAGAAAAAGAAGAATCAATATGGCCAACTAGATAATAGGAATTCTAGTAAATGATTGATGATAGTGAGTCTTGCTTAGTGTGCTTTTCAAGCGTTCTGTATTTATTATGTAATCCAAAATGATCGTGAACATTATGATGATATCTGCACAATAAACATGGTCAATGCTTTTCCATTGTATTATAGAGTGCTTGCAATATGAGATTGGCGGGGATCGAGGATGCAGCTGAAATCCTGGAGAAGAAACTGGCATTGGAGATATCGACTATGACACTAGAGGAAGCCTTCACCATTGCTCGAGCATTTGGCCATTATCTCAATTTGATGGGAATTGCTGAGACTTATCATAGGTTCTTGTTTATGAGCCCCTCTTCTTACTAGTTAGCATGATTAGGTTATTAGTTCTATTGCATAATGCATTGACTACTTTCATATAGTCTCAAATTAAGTATTTTAGCTAGGAAATATATTAATGCATTTTTTTTAATAAAGAATCTTTTGTTTTCTATATAGTGTTATAAGGCAGGATAACTTAATCATGCGGAAAGTTTGCATTTGTTGGTTTTCTTCTTATACATGTAATAAAAGGTTAAGAAGTTGGTTGATGATAATTACTGATGAAGGTGGGATTTTGGTCGTATTTTGTCGATACTGTTTTTGGCAGGGTTCGTAAAACACGAAGTGGGGCACATATATCGAAGTCTTGTGATGACATATTTAATCAGCTGGTGCAAAGTGGTGTATCTGCTGAGGAGCTTTATAACACTGTCTGCAAGCAGGTCTGTTCTCTATTGTACTCTTCTCAGGGATTGGTTGGTTAGCTGTGTAGAAATTGTGCAAAGCAACTAACAATTTCTATAATTCATCTTATATTCCTAAACTTAATGAGCTAAAATAATACCTTAAATTGTCCAAAATAACAAAACAAGTTTTTAATTACTCAAATCTTTTGCCCTAAAGTCTTGGAAGAAAATTGATCTAGGAGCAAGTTGTGAATGTGACTTTTTTTCAAGGCCTTGTCTGTTCTTCTACTTATCAAATCTTTGTTATTGCAGGAGGTTGAAATTGTTCTTACTGCTCATCCTACTCAAATTAATCGTCGTACTTTGCAATATAAGCACATTAGGATTGCTGTAAGTTTTTGCCAGCTGCTGTGAGTTCTATTGATGTTTTGAAATTGATCACCTAAGTTACGTGGGTGTATGATAAATCTGAAGGTCAAATTTTATGCAATGTGCAGCATCTTCTAGAATACAATGACCGACCTGATCTTACTCATGAAGATCGAGAGTTGTTGATTGAAGATTTGGTATGTTTGGAACAGCAACAAATCCACAATCCTTTCTAACAGACCTGGAAATTTGGATGTATGTTCAGTAAAAAGCAATGCTCCCTTGAAGTTTATATTGTTTTTTCTTGTTTTTATAGGTAAGAGAGATTACTTCAATATGGCAGACTGATGAGCTGAGGCGGCAAAAACCAACGCCAGTAGACGAAGCTAGGGCAGGTTTTCTTCAAAATTCTAATGTTTTCATCCACATGTTTGGTACTTTTTGAGAGTTATAACTTCATTGCAGCAGAGAGGTTATTTATGAGAATTGCAGCTTGACTGTAGATAGCTGACGGTTTTTAATGCTCCATTCAGGCTTGAACATTGTGGAGCAGTCCCTATGGAAAGCTGTACCTCATTATTTACGCCGTCTTAGCAACACCCTAAAGAAGGTTTACCAATCATTTCTTCTTTCTTATCTGTAGAACTTAGAAGGCATGTAACGGAATTGTTGACTTACTCTCATTTATGATTTTGACTAAAGCATTTGTGCTTTCTAACCTTAGCATACTGGAAAGGCTCTCCCATTAACTTGCACTCCAATAAAGTTTGGATCTTGGATGGGAGGTGATAGAGATGGAAATCCAAATGTCACAGCAAAGGTGAGGATTCCATACACAATGTTTCTTTTGAGTTGAATTGTCCTCCTGATTACTTCAAGGTTAATTTCATCAAGAATCGGTATGTTATCATCAGAAAATATTTCATGTTTGAAGACACCCGTGATGTGAATCAGTTTCTTAACTAACTTATGGTGAGTGAATCCCACGAGTATGGAAGTCCTGCTAAATGGTGAACATAGCATGATTTTTAAAGACATCATTTCAAAGCACACTTCAATTGATGCCTTTATTCCATTTGAAGACCAAAGACCTCACCACCTTATCGAAGAGACGGTGAACAATCAAGTGCCTAATGATAAGCTTTAAATTCAACATCATACTTTCCCTTTCAAGCAGAGATAGTTGCCTGGTTATAGAAGTCTAACAATTAATATTGAGGCCTCTAAGTACGATGTAGAAGTCCCACAATTAGAACAGGTTGTAGTGATGGTATACTTGTTGCACTTTGAGCTATAGATGTCTTTTTTACCGCTGAAAGTGAATAATCATATTTGCTTTCCTCATGTCTCAAACGAATCTGTTATTAAAATATTATATTCTTTTCAGGCAATTCTTTTCAAAAATATGAAGGCAGTGTAATTCACTACAACTTGTTTTACTTCCACACTGTATTACTACTGTCATGGACATATTTCAGCAAGTGGTTTCTTTTTTTCTGTTTCAGGTTACCAGAGATGTGTCACTTTTGTCTAGGTGGATGGCTATTGATCTTTACATACGGGAAGTTGACAGCCTTAGATTCGAACTTTCCATGAGTCACTGCAGTGATAAGCTATTAAGAGCGGCTCGTGATATTCTAGAAGCAGGTTAAATATGTCTGGTGCTCTAAAAAAAAGCAATTTTTAGAAAAATCTTCTCGAACAATCAAATAAGAAACTGCCTGCACAGTTATATAAAGTTCTGAGTCTATTAAGTTCAGCCAGTATGGAAAAATAACTTTGTTATATTTATACCTTCACTTTCTGTACTAAGAAATGTAACTTGATATGATGATCCATGCACATGTCTCATGAACGTGGAACTTATTTTTCATGTAAATCGATTTTGTGTCAGCTGAAGCTCATGTTGCTACACTTTCAGGACTTCTCTTATGCTTATATAATCTGACTCTGAGTCGAATACTTTACAGAGAATTCTTCGGATGATCGGCATGAGGGTTGGACTCAACCTGTTAGCAGAAATCAAATCAAGTTTCATGGACAACCAGTTTCATCCCTTCCTACACAGCTTCCCGCTAGAGCTGATCTCCCTGCCTGCAGTGGTGAGGGAAACTACTATTTTAATTAAAATTTTGTACAAGGATTCTAGACATTATAATATTAAGTGCATGTTGCATTTTGGTATAGAAAAATCATGAAAAATTTGAACTGTGGAAGTCCTGGTCCAATTCATTGAGTAGGGAAATTTAGTGCAAGTCTGAATTCATCTAGACAGACCCTAATCCTAGTCTTAATAATCATAAACTTTAGTCAGTTATTTCGTTTTGAACAAATGATATTTTTACGGGCCATATTGACTATATTGATTTCTTTTAATGTATCTCTTCATATAGAATGTGGTGATGGAGCATCTCAGTATCCCAAGCTGGAGCTTCCACGGACTAATTACATGCATTTGAATCGTCAGGTGAATAAAGTTCTTGAAATTGTTGTGTTATAGCTAATTAAGTAATCTTGTTGATATAGGATGTACTTAACTTCCTACCTTCTTTTTCTTTATGTATATGTTATTGGATCCTCAGGTTTCTTCAAATTCAGAAAATTCGGCTAAGGATTGCGGTCATGGTTTACATAAATCACCTTCAAATGGAAATGTTTCTAGTCCTAATGATTCTCCATCTACTGGGGCTCCACGTACATCTTCGTTCAACTCCAGTCAACTTGTTGCTCAGAGGAAACTCTTTGCGGAATCCAAGATAGGGCGTAACAGCTTCCAGAAGCTTCTAGAGCCAAGTTTGCCTCAACTTCCTGGAATTGCTCCCTACCGAGTATTCCTTGGAAATGTGAAAGATAAGGTATTGTTTCTCTTCACAACTCATTATGAGTTGTCAACAGTATACAGTTACAATGAAGTTGTAAATGCAGAATCCAGTAGATGGTAGAGCTGATAATAATTTACACAAGCTTGATAAAGCATCATGCTAGTTCTTATTTTAAATGTTTTTCATAGTTTTGGTCAGTTGAAACCTTTCACTCACTTTTCCTGACTCATCGGTATTCCCCCTTTGGAATGTAGGGACTTCCATTTCATTAATGTGGTGCTAAGGCAACAATGGTAAATTCCTTTAATAATAGGAACTGAGTTTACCACCGGAAAGCATTGATGTTTTCCATGAATATTAAGATAGGTACACATCAAGATGGATGTGGATTTACAGTACAAGAAAACTTTTCTTTCGGCATAATGCTATTAGCCGACAAGAGGTTAAAAGTCAATGAATTATCAATAGGATAGATTTGATGCAATATAGATGTGTAGACTGCAGTGTTACCATGAATTGAATTTATTTATTAGAATTTCAATACAAACTCATTAATTTCTTAGCGATCTATATAGATGCAATTAAGGTGCATTTCTTTATACAACAATCCAATTATTTTGTGTTGATATGTCCTCAGGATAATCGTGATTAGAGAAAATAGAAGTGAGAGAGTTACTGAACAAGTGATCTTTCTTTTTTTGTCTTTTGATCAAAATCTCTTGTTAAATATGCTTTAAGGATCACATCATCCTATAATTCCTGAAAGGGTGACACTAATACCACTCATTGAAGATAAATTCCACATCAAGTGTTGTAGGGTTTTGTGATCAACTTCCTTTCAATAATCATAAATCCTATGTTGACACTGTCAAGGGTTTTCTTGGATCAATCAACTCGTTGCCTCTGTTAGACAAACAATAATGAATGCTTGTACATGGTATTCTAAATATTTCAGCTTATTAAGACAAGAAGACGGTTGGAACTTCTCCTTGAGGATCTTCCTTGTGACTATGATCCTTGGGACTATTATGAAACTACCGATCAGTTACTGGAACCCCTGCTTCTATGCTATGAATCCCTGGTAAGAGCATTCTCATGCCATTGTGTCCTCCGAAAATGATCATTGTACACTAACAATGTGGAGTAATTGGAGGATTTACTTTCATTTATTTTCATTGATGAATTTTACAGCAATCATGTGGAGCTGGAGTCCTAGCTGATGGTCGATTAGTTGATCTGATAAGAAGAGTTGCTACATTTGGAATGGTATTGATGAAGCTAGATTTGCGTCAGGTGAGCCTGTTTCTGACTGTTGGCCAAATCCATGTACTTTAGGTGCATGCTTTAATTTAATATTTTGTGATGCAACAGGAATCTTCTAGACATTCTGAAGCACTTGACGCAATTACCAAATATTTGGATATGGGAGCATACAGTGAGTGGGACGAAGAAAAGAAACTGGAATTTCTGACAAAAGAACTGAAAGGAAAGAGACCATTGATTCCTGTTTCCATTGAGGTATTTATTTAAACAGCGTCTGTGAACAAGTGGTGGCAATATGAGCATGATACATTTAACATTATGCTTTAAAAAATGGAAGTCCTTTGTTTAAATATGTAGGAAAGATGAAAGAGAAGGAAAATGAGGAAAACTTTCTCTTTGATGCCAATTTCATAACCTCTGCAATATTCTTTGGATTTTAATTTTTTCCTTCCTAGCTAGGAGACGTCGCCTCAGCTGTTGAAATAATGTGTAATAAACCCTTGGTTTTTGATATTATCTTTCTTTCTGCTTCTCTAAGGATGATGCTGTTCCTTACTGGGTCTTTGCAGGTACCACTGGATGTCAAGGAAGTCTTAGATACTTTCCATGTTGCTGCTGAGCTAGGGAGCGACTCACTTGGAGCTTATGTGATTTCTATGGCATCAAATGTGGGTTTTCTTTTTTAAGTTTTCTTCTTAAAGAGAGTTTTGAGGAGTTTATGATATCATGAAGTGCTATAACTCGTGTATGTAAATGTTATTATTGGCTCTATTCATGTGTTTTGGCAGGCAAGTGATGTCCTTGCAGTGGAGCTTTTGCAGAAAGATTCCAGACTTGCTGTTAGTGGGGAGTTAGGGAGACCATGTCCTGGTGGATCGTGAGTATATCAATTCTATGTTCAGGTTTTTGTGAATATTTTTGCATGGTAGCTCAGGAGAATCATAATCAACTGAATTTATCATCAGAAGGTTGTAAAACCAGAAGGTAGGCCACTTAATGCAGAATATAGGATCTGTCTTTTCTTCTTCTACAATTGAAAAATAACTAGAAGCACGTTGATAGTGCCAAATGGAGAATCCCTTAACTAACAATCTTTTTTTGCATTGATGCCTTTGGAAATGGAGAAAACATTTTTGCTTGTTTTTAGTCTAAAAACACCATCAATGAAATATTCTGACCAAATATGTATTTATCCTGTAAAAGGTTGCGGGTAGTTCCGTTGTTTGAAACTGTAAAAGATCTGAGAGGAGCTGGTTCAGTGATCAGAAAATTACTGTCAATTGATTGGTACCGTGAACACATTATCAAGAACCATAATGGGCATCAGGAGGTACTTGTGCATCTTTTCTCAAAACTCCTTTCAGTTTGCTCCGAGGAAATTTTGAAGCTTATGAAATTTATATCATTATGACGATAGGTCATGGTTGGATATTCTGATTCTGGAAAAGACGCGGGGCGTTTCACTGCTGCATGGGAACTCTACAAAGCCCAAGAAGATGTTGTTGCTGCCTGCAATGAGTTTGGTATTAAAGTAACTCTGTTCCATGGAAGAGGAGGGAGTATTGGTCGTGGAGGTGGCCCCACATATCTTGCCATTCAGTCCCAACCACCAGGCTCGGTGATGGTGAGTATGCTTAGTTCTTTGTCAGCCTGATCTTTCATTCTGCTCTTACTGATCACAGTCTGGCCAACTTTCAGTCTTCAGACTGATATATTTTGGTAATCTGCCAATGTTGAGGTTCTGAGACCTATAACTATTTAGTATAATTTGTTCTTCCAATGGTGATTGTTTGCAAGTTGATTTATCCTCGAAGAAGGGAAAAAGATGCTCTATTGTTTAGGAGCTATAAATCTGTACAAGTTATCTGATGTAAATTCTGCTGACAGGGTACTCTTAGATCCACCGAACAAGGTGAAATGGTGCAGGCCAAGTTTGGGCTGCCCCAGACAGCTGTGAGACAATTGGAGATATACACAACTGCAGTGCTGCTTGCAACTTTACGTCCCCCGCTTTCACCTCGAGAACAAAAATGGCGTAATCTCATGGAGGACATTTCGAAGATCAGCTGTCAGAACTATCGGAGCACAGTCTATGAAAATCCAGAATTTATTGCCTACTTCAATGAAGCTACCCCGCAGGCTGAGCTTGGCTTCCTTAACATTGGAAGTCGCCCTACAAGAAGAAAGAGCTCGACGGGAATTGGACATCTTCGTGCCATTCCATGGGTGTTTGCATGGACACAAACAAGATTGGTTCTTCCAGCATGGCTTGGAGTTGGATCAGGTTTGAAGGGTGTTTGTGAGAAGGGTCATACAGAAGACTTGAAAGCTATGTACAAAGAATGGCCATTCTTCCAATCCACAATAGACCTTATAGAGATGGTCTTGGGTAAGGCAGACATTCCAATAGTGAAGCACTACGATGAAGTGCTCGTGTCTCCGAGTAGAAGAGAGCTTGGTGCTCAAATAAGAAGCGAACTATTAACAACTGAGAAATATGTATTAGCAGTTAGCGGACATGAGAAACTATCTGAGAACAACCGGAGCTTGAGGAGGCTTATTGAGAGCAGGCTGCCGTATCTGAATCCTATGAACATGTTGCAGGTGGAGATCCTGAAGAGATTGAGAAGTGATGATGATAACAATAAACTCAGAGATGCCCTGCTTATTACGATAAACGGGATTGCAGCTGGCATGAGGAACACAGGTTGAGATGCATCTAAATCAATATACATATGAGAAACTTGTTCTCTTTGACAGTTTCTAGCTGAATGGTGAATTTATACTTATATATGCCCCATTTGAGATCGTAACTTTTGTGGATTATGAATTAAAAAAAAAAACTTTTGTGGATTATGCAAGTTGATAATGAACTGGTTGGATTTTCATAGTTGCAATGTTGGTATGATCTTTCTTCTCTGGTTCTTCAATTTTGGAACTCTTGAATTTCTCTAGATTGCTTATATGTTGTTGAGTGAGCATTCAGGATTTGTTCTTCTGCTGAACTGCTTACCAGGACAAATCAAGCTTGTAGAAATGCATTTTCCAGGTGAATATTGCATGAACATTCAAACTAGCTCATTTTTCCTCCTGTTTGATCCCATTAAGGTTAGGTATAGAATTTGACGTGTTTAGGAAGGACTACATGATGCTATATGATGATGGTTACTATTGATAACCTTTTAATCAAATTATTTTTTTAGTATTTTTGATATTACAAATTGTTTTTTAATAAATAAATTTGGATAATAAAGTATTTTTAAAATGAGTAAAATAACAAAATAAATTTGTATATATATTTTCCAAAAGAAAAACAACTTTACCAAATTTATGTAGTGATGTCCATGGGAGCCTCCCAATTTTTTTTAAAATTAAAAGTGTAAAACATATATTTTTTAAATGAGTTCGACCTTAGTTTGCTTAGGCCCAGGCTTAGACTTGTTTGAGACTCAACTTCCTTAAATAAAACGATGTTATTTTATTTAGAAGAATTGGATTTCAGGTCGATTTAAGTCTGAGTTTAATTTTTTGATCATCCCGTTAAAAACATCTTAATTTAGGTCATGGGCTAACTCATCCCTAAATTTATGATGCTTAAGCTTGTGGTCATAAGAAAACGTAAGGAAAAGTTTCACCATAAACTCCTTTTTTTGGAATTTAATTTTACCATAAACTTTAGGTTAACCTATATGATAATAGCAACTTAAAGTCTATCCATAGAAGTCTTATAGTTATTTTTGATTTTCCATATATATATATATATAATATAATATAAAAGAAAATTTTAATTAAGGATTAAATGCCCTAGAACTCCTATAATTTGACATTTTTCATATTAAATTATTTTTTACTTAAAAGTTAAAATAGTGTATTATTAAAATTCTTAAAATTTAATACAGCGTCGTCATAAAGAGGTAAATACTAAAATTTTAAATATAAAGATTAAAAAAATCAGTTGACAAGAGAGTTAAAATTAATTAATCTTTTAATTAACGATAATGATAATAATTATGTGGTGAAGAAAATGATGACCCATAATTTTTTTTCCTTTTTAAAAATGTTAAATAGTAAAATATGAACACACCCTCTAAGCTATTCCAACCTAAATCTGTATAAAATTAAACAGATTACAAGATAAGGCTAGGGGGACAGCCCCCTGAACAATCCTCTAGAAGGGCCTGGTGGCACCTAATGAGTGGAGAATCTAAAAAGTGAATGCCAAGATCAAAATAAACTGTAAAGTTGGCGAGCCAGTCAGCGCTCCTATTGTTCTCTCTCGAGATGTGTCGATGAGCAATAGTTCAATTATGAATAAAAAGCTTAGTAATGTTCATAATAGTAGGTTTTCACTAATTATAGATTCCAATAATCCAAATATGTGTAAACAAGCCTCAAGCATTCTCAATTATCATGTTTCTATGCATTTCTAAAGTATGTTCCCGAAAAGAGATGCCATTTGCATCCAATCCTTTTCTTTGCTTTTCATCTAAAGTGTTGTCCAGCTATTGAACTGTTGAACAAAGAAGTACCAACTATTTTCTTAAACATTAAGAATTATAAGAAAAAGAAAGATTTTAATTAATATACTTGTATTATGATAATCTTATATACATATAGGATTATTCAATGACTAAAAATTCAACTGGTTCGGCCAATTTAACTCTGAAAACTTTGAATATGTTGACTTTTCGGTTCGTTTTTTTTAATTTTCTGGTTCAATTTATTTTAATAACTTTTATTGTCAAAAATCAACAGTTTATTAATTAATCTATTAATTTTATAAATTAATTAATTTTTATTTAACAGTCTCTTTTTTCAATTAAACTTCAAATTTTCCTATAAATAAGGATGGTCTCCTTCAATTATATTTCAAAAATTTTAATTCTATTCAATTTTCAATCTATTTTATAACAGTCTAATATTAATTGGACCTTTTAAATTTTAAATTTTTATTTTACTGATTTAACTTTCAGAATGGTTTTTAAAAAATTGGTATTAATCAATGCCTAAACTTAGATCCATGATCTTTCCAAACTTGTAATATTTTCATATATTAACACATAATTAAGTACACTAAACTCTTAAATCTCAAAAGATATAATTCATGGCTATTCATATATTTAATTTGAGTCTAACATACTCATTTTTTTATTATTAATATTTAATTTATTATAAAATATTACAAACAAACACACACTCACAGTATTAATCAATGCCTAAACTTAGATGCATGATATCTTTTCAAACTTGTAAGATTTTCATAAATTGACACAATAATAAACTCTTAAATCTCAAGGATATAATTCACCACTCTTCATATATTTAATTTAAGTCTAACATACTCATTTTTATTATTAATTTAAATTTATTATAAATTCTGATGAACTTAGAATCTATTTCTTCTTTTAGAATGATATTGTGATGTCTATGTCGAGAAGTTCTGAACTAAATTGGGTCGTACATGTCTGTTAAGTGGAAGTCACTTCAGACTTTCATCTGGATTCTGCTTACATATCCCTGTAAGCAATTTAGGTGCAAAGACACGATCGGACTTTACGTTAATTGGTTTAGTGCAATCTCCCCAAACTTACTCAAAACCTATAATGTTTAGGTTCTATTTTGATAGATATGTAGTTCAGTACAGAACATGATCATTACAGACACTTCTTGTCCATGTCAAATAGCAAAAATGGTTTCGAACAAACATCTTTGACCCGCCACACAATAAGAAAGAATTTGTTCCTAAAAGGCTAAAACTACAATGGGATTCGTAAGTTGGTCGTGGATTTGTAGCCAACCATGTCCTTTCATCACCAGTTTGGTTTGGAGCACATATACTCACTAGAATTCAACTATCTTTGACTAATATTTTAAAAATTGCATCAAAAATTAAATTGATAAAATAAAAAGTTTAGTCATAAAATTAATATAAAGTAAATAAATAAAAATAAAAATAGGTTAAAATAATAAAATCAAATACTTTATTAAAATATAAATATCTATTAACGTGAATAATAATAATAGTGTAATTCAATGTAAAATTGATGAACGAGGCAACATAGCCATCGCTGTCGATGACAGAGAAGAAGATGGAGAAAACAGTGATTTTGTGAGATTTGAGCTTAGATAGTTCTAGAGACACGATTAGGTTTTTTTGGGTTTGTGTGGGCTTTTGGATCCGGGTCTTGATTAGGTCGGGTTTCGATCCAATCTTATGACTCAGGCCCAGTCTTCCACCAGACCTTTAGATGTTGTCTTCTTTGCTCACTGGATCTAATGCAGATAGGACCTGGCCCACTAATGGAGCCCTTCTATTTCTCCTATTTTCCTTCTTTTTTGTTTTCCCTTTTTATTTTTGCCGAAGTTTGTTACAATTATGTTTTCCTCCTAGTTGTCTTGTACAAGTGGTTATAAATATTAGCCCTTCATCATTCAATAATGAGCGGAGAAAATACATTTTTTCTTTTCATCAAAACTACAGTTTTTTATGGTATCAGAGCAATACCTTCATCAGTCTTCTCTTTAATTCTTGTGTTCCTTTTTTTCGGCATAGTAGCCTCTCTCCTTAGTTTTTCTTTTCTTCCTTTACATGTCTGGGCCTTCTTATGCTCATGTTGCTAGAAATCAGGTTAGTAGTCAGCTTGAAGATCACCTAGCATCTCCTTTCTATCTTCACTGCAATGAGAATCCCTCTCTTATCTTGGTATCATCTCCTTTGACTAAACCCAATTATCACTCATGGTTGAGGTCGATGAAGATGACCCTCCTATCTAAAAATAAGCTAAAGTTTATCCATTACCATACTAAACAAAAATGAACCTACTTTTATGTATTGGGAATATTGCAACACCATGGTTTTGTCTTGACTCATGCGCTCTGTCAGTGAATCCATCGCACAGAGCATCATCTGGCTGGATTTAGCTACTGACGTTTGGAAGGATTTGAATGACTGATTTTCCCAAGTAGATTCCTTTTGTATCTCCAACCTTCAAGAAGAAATCTACAACTTTAAACAAGGAAGTCTTTCTGTTACAGACTATTATATACACCTCAAAATGCTTTGGGACGAACTCTATAATCTTAGGACAATACCAAAATGCGGATGCAATCCTCAATGCTCTTGTGATGTTAATACTACTATAAGATCCTACCGAGAATCTGACTGTGTATTCGTTTTTTAAAGGAACTTAGTGACTCATATACCACAGTAAGGTCTCATATAATGTTGATAATGTTGATTGAAACTTTAATTGATATCAAAAAGGTTGTCTCTCTAGTCACCCAACACGAAAAACAATTGTTGTATTCCTCTTAGACCTCTAGCCATGATTCCCAAGCTTTTTTCACTAAGACATGTTCAAGGAAAAGCTATCAGCATAACAAAAGGCCACTGTGCACTTACTATGGTAATCAAGGACATATGAATTATAAATGTTATAGAAAATGGGTTCCACCCAATTTTTCCATCCACAATAACAAGCAACCCAGAGACAACCCCAATCACAAATTCAAATTTGCAAACTAAATAGAGACTCACCCAGACTCATCTTCAGATCCAAGCCAACAGGAAATGACATCAGAAAACTCTTCTTTCGCTCCTAGTTATAACCTAACCCAAGAGGAGTATTATTAGTTAAAGGAATTGTTGAATAAGGATAAGGATACCTTACCATCCACATCGGCCATACACCGAATCAACACAATCTCTAAGAACACTTCAAGTAAACCTCCACCTGACATTTTTTCCCCATGGTCATCTGTTTGGATTTTGGATTCAGGTGTTACAAACCATATCGATTGCAGTCTTCACCTCTTTTATGCCTATTCCATTGCCAAGAACTTGGCAGTTAAACTACCTAATGGTTAGCATGTCCCTGTTACACATACTGGATAAGTCAAACTCTCTTCACTACTTTTAATTAATGTTCTCTATTTGCCTTTCTTTACATTCAATCTCATATCTGTTAGTCAACTTACTAAATCTTCTCACTGTCAACTAACCTTTCCTCATCAATCTTGTGGTCTTCAGGATGTCAGCACCTCGAAGACGATTAGTTTTGCTAAGTAATTTCATGGGCTCTACTTCTTATCATCAATTCACTTTCCTCCAATTCCCATCATATCTGGCATAAGAGACTAGGGCATCCTTCAAATTATAGATTACAGTTGTTAGCTAAAATAGACCCTTTTGTCAATTTTCAGCATGTAATTTAATGTTAGATTTGTCACTTTTCAAAGCAAAAATGATTACCTTTTTCCTTAAGTTCTTCCATTCCTTCATCTTGTTTTGATCTATTACATGTTGACATCTGGGAGTCATATCATATACCATTTGCCCATGGCCATAGATGTCATCTTCTATCGAGACCTCTTACCCTTCCAACAACTTACCACTGAAAATTTAACCATCCCAAGTGTTGTTCTCCCTACCACCACAGATTCGCCTCCTTATGAATCAACTCAGGTTCCCTTTTTGCCTATGAACCCTGATGTCCCTTCTTCCTCCTCTTCGTTACCACCCTCTTCACCTTCACTACCACCTCGTCGCTCTAGTCACCAGTCCCATCCTTCAACTTATCTTCAAGACTATGACTGCCCTACCTTACCTTTAACCTCCCTTAACTTGGTTTCATCAGTCTTGTCCTATACTAATCTTTTCTCACATCATAAAAAATTTTCCCTATCTCTTTCTGCTCTTACTGAACCCCAGACTTACAATGAAGCTATACAGTTTAAAGAGTGGCAAATTGTTATGAATAAAGAACTTGAAGCCTTAATCAAGAATGATACTTGGGAGCTCACCTTTTTACCTCCAGACAAGGCTGCAGTTGATTGCAAATGGATCCACAAGCTAAAGTTCCATCTTGACGGTCCTCTTCATCAATGTAAAAGTGGTGTTGTCGCCAAAGGGTTTACACAACAACTTGGTTTAGACTACACGGACACCTTTTCTCATGTTGTCAAGCATATTACCATCAGGACATTACTTGCACTCACTGCCTCCCAAGGATGGTACCTCCACCAGCTTGACATCAACAATGCGTTTCTCCATGGCAACCTTCATGAAGAGGTTTACATGAAACCTCATCTAGGCCTTGAACTACCTGCAAAAGATATGGTTTGTAAATTAAAAAGGAGCATATATGGCCTTAAACAAGCCAGTTGTCACTGGCATGCTAAGCTCATCTCGACCGTGACTTCCACTGGCTTCATCCAATCTTCTTCCGACCATGCCATGTAAACTAAGTGCCACGACAACAACTTCCTTGTTCTCCTCATCTAAGTCGATGACTTACTGTTAGTAGGTAGCAATCTCAACCTAATCAATTGTACAAAGACCTTTTTAGATCATACCTTTCACATTAAGGACCTTGGCTCGACAAAATAATTCCTTGGATTGGAACTTGCAAGATCCTCTATCGGTATCAACATTTCCCAGCACAAATACACCCTAGATATCTTGAAAGCCGTTGAATTTCTCGACTGTAAGCCTTTTTCCACCCTTATGGCACCTCATACTCGATTGACTGCCTCGGGTGCACCTCACCCTGATGTAATTGGGTATCAACGACTGATAGGCAAGCTT
>JANVCL010000001.1:683465-696871 GCA_026546855.1 Erythroxylum incrassatum
TAATTTTAACTATATTTTATTTTGTAATAAAAATTATTTATACATATAAATATTATTTAAAGTATATTAAACAATATTCAAAGTACAACATATTCATTATTATATAATTTTAAACCATACGAAACATAAATAAAAATATATCTAACCATACGGATTTGGTGGCGAGATCGGGTACATGTTCAGTATTGTAGGTTCAGGAACAGGATGATCTTGGCAGTTATCTTGGTCTTCCAATGACTATTGGTCGTAACAAGAAAGAAGTTTTTAGATATGTGAAGGATTGGGTTTGGAAAAAAAACATAATTCGTGGAATGTCAAGCAGTTGTCAAAGCCAGGTAAAGAAGTATTATTGAAGACAGTTCTTCAGGCTATACCGAATTATATAATGATGCTATTTTTATTCCCCAAGTCGTTGTGTGAGGAACTTGAGCGGATAATGTGTCGATTTTGGTGGGGTACTGCGGATAACAGGAAAGGTATACATTGGATGAATTGGGACCGGTTATGTAGATTAAGAGCGGCTGGTGGTCTTGCTTTTAAACATCTCAGAGAGTTTAACATTGCTCTTTTGGGAAAATTAGGATGGAAGCTAATGAAGGAACTTGATTCGTTAGTTGTGAGACTGCTCAAAGAACGTTACTATGCCAATTTCTTGTTTTAGAAGCCCCTCTTGGTGTGAATCCGAGTTATCTATGGCGAAGCATTCGAGAGAGTCAGGATATTATTAGAAGAGGCATTTGTTGAAAGATTGGTAGAGGGGATAAAGTGACAATCTGATCTAATCCATGGTTAAAGGATGTGGATAATCCATTTGTTACCACCACTTTTGATGCAAGTTATGGTGTTTTCATTGTTAAAGATTTGATGGTTAATGGTAGGTGGAATTTAGAGTTGATAAATGTTGTATTTAATCAACGTGATAGTAGTTTAATATTGAGTCTTCCACTTTCTAGTAATGGAGAGGATGATTTGTTTTGAATGTTTGAGGAAAAAGGGTTTTACTCGATCAAGTCAGCTTACAAAGCTCTCACTATTGGTGATCAAAAGCTACATAATGCAGAGATGCAGCAGGTTTGGAAGAAGCTTTGGAAACTTAAAGTGTCCCCGCAAGTGAGTATTTTTGTATGGAGGGCTTCTAATAATATTTCGCCGTTATGAGACAATTTGTTATTCAAGAAGGTTGATGTCTCGCCATGGTGCCCGTTTTGCAGTCAATGAACAAAAAGTTTGTTGCATTTAATGGTTAATTGTTCTTTCATAAAGCAAGTGTGGCAGTGTTCTTATATGAGTTGGTTTTTGCCCGCGGTGACAAGTTTTCAAGATTGGCCGTGTAGGATTTTCCGGTTGTTTAATGATAGTGATTTGGCTTTAGCATTGAGTTTGTGCTGGTAGGTGTGAAATGTGCGAAATGATGTTATTTGGAAGCTCAAAGTTGCTACTCCATTATCGGTTTGTGCTAGAACGTTGCGGTACCATCAAGATTGGTTGAAGGCGCAGGTGGTGGTTGAGAATGCAAGAGCTACTGATGGTGTCATTACATGGAGGAAACCAAACTTTGGGTGGGTAAAGCTCAATATTGATGCTACAACAACTGTGGATGATTCCTACACTAGGTATGGTTTTGTTGCTAGAGATTTTTCGGGTTCAATTTTGGAGCTTAAGGTTGGCAGATTTGATGGAGTTTTTTGACCAAAGATTGCTGAAGTAGTGGCCATAAACGAGGCCTTAGCTGGATTGAGAGTAAGAATTGGCAAAGGGTTATTGTTGAGAGTGATTGCCTTATTGTTATTCAAGCAATTACAAATCGGCAATATACAAATGTAATTGATTTTGGTGATTTGATTTCTAGTTCTCGTTTACTTAGTTCTCAACTTGATTGTAAAGTTTTTTTTCAATATGTTAGGCATTCTGCTAATGAGGTAGCTCATGGCTTAGCCCAAGTTTCTCGAACAATGGCAATCGTAGGCGAGTGGAGTGATAATTTTCCTCATTTTGTAATGCCTATATTGTGTTTAGATAGTTAATATAATTCATCCTACTTCTTCAAAAAATATAAAAAATAAATATTAAAATATATTTAAAAAATCAAATAATATTATATCAATTCCAAAATAAACGTGAAGATGGATTTGTGGGTATTGTGAGAATTATGTGTAAAACATAAGGACAAAAGGGACTAAAAATAGGCTCATTAATTGATTTAAAAAATTAACCCTTAAAAGTATTTTTTGAGAAGCTTTAAATTTGAGCTTCTTAAAATGTTGTATTTTTGCTACCAAAAAAGCCGTAACTATTAAAGAAGTGTTTTTTAATTTTATAACCAAACACCCATTTTTCTTAAAAAAGATTTTTGTGGTGAAGAAAAGTATTTATTGACTTTCCAAAAATCCATCCAAACAGGCACTAAATCTTTAACATAGGAAATGAATATCGTCGAATTTACTATTTGACATAATATATTTGCTTATTGGTGGGTGGGTTTGGCTGCACTTTGGCTCGTGTTATATTTTCTTTTTAGGTATTGAACCTTTTATAGCTCTATTTAAGATTGTCATTAGAAAAATTACACAGGCATAATTGTTGTGGGTATAAGTAGTTATGGTAAAACTGTTGTGAGAAAAAGCAATGCAATCATACTTAAAAGTGTTGTAAAATTAATGAAAACCAATTATAACGCACATGTTTGCTAAAATTGTCTTATAAATAATGATATACTAATTAAAAAAGAGATTAAATAAAACGAGTATGCTGTCATTTTTATATAATTATTATTTATATTTTATTAAAACCCCAAAAATCTAAAAATTATAACGTCTGACAGACTGCCACCTCATAGCATATTGCCTTATTTCTTCTAAAAAATCTCCTAATTATTCCGGAGCAACAAGAAAGAGATTTTTTGGCCAGAAAAAATTATGTTTATATGTAAATATAATTATCATTCATCACAATCGACATTAATATCTTAAATTTATTAGTTTAGATTTTTTAAAAAATGATAAAATAACTCCAGGAAAGCTAACTATGATTCAAATGTTAATAGTTGAATAGATGGCCTCAAATCAATCTAAACTTCCATTATTTTTTAATATATATAATATCACAATCTTGCCTATCAAATTTCGAATACTCTCGTAACAATGTACTAACATATTGATCTATGACTACTTGCTTATGTAATATATGTATACAAGATATATGTTAATGAATATATAAAACTAATTAAGTCGGTCTCACACAACAGTTTAAGATATTGTGGTGAAACGATCACTTAACATGGTATCAGAGCCTTTGTGACCAAGTGATCGTGAATTCAAATCCTACCACCTACCTATTATTCAACACAAGGTAGAGTGAGTCTTTGCAAGTTTCAAGCTCAAAAGGCTTTCATTTAAAGGGGTATGTTAGTAAATATATAAAACTAATTAAATTAGCCTCTGTACAATTTGGTAACCGCAAGAGGTAAGGAGAAAACTGAATAATCTGTTATTAATTCAGTTCTTGCGTATATATACATCAACATGCTTTAGCTACTTCAACTAGCTATCTAATTGCAACTAACTTTACAACTAACTAACTGTATACAATTATACGATTAACATATTTACAACTAACTAACTATCTTTCACACACCCCCTCAAGTTGGAGATGGATGAGTAATCAATCCCAACTTGATACTAATATTATTGAACTGAGGAGCTGCTAATGATTTAGTAAAAACATCAGCAACTTGCTTATGCGTTGAAACATATCTAGGAGTAATAAAACCTTCCTTCAACTTCTGTTGCACAATGTGGCAATCAATCTCCAGGTGCTTAGTTCTTTCATGAAATACTAGATTAGCTGTGATATGAAGAGCCGACTGGTTATTACACCAAAGATCAATACAAAGTTGGATGATGATTCTGAAATCCTGAAGCAAATAAACAAGCCACTGAAGCTCACACACAACAATACCCATACTTCTATATTCTACCTCACAACTAGACCTTGATACAGTATTTTGTTTTTTACTTTTCTAACTGATCAAGGAATTTCCCAAAAATACACAATAGCCACTTACGAATTTCCTAGTAATTGGACAAGATGCCCAATCACTATCACAGTATCCTATTATTTGCAAGCAGCTATCACTTCTGTAAAACAATCCTCTGTCTTTAGTTCCAGCAAGAAACCGCAAGACATGTATAGCCTCTTCCCAATGAGCTTGTGTTGTAGAAGCCACAAATTGACTGAGTTGTTGCACACTGAAAATGATGTCAAGTCTAGTCATGTTCAGGTACAATAATCTCCCAACTAACCTTCTGTATTTGTCTGCATCCTGGACCATCTCACTTTTCTCATCAAACCTATGATTACAAGGCAGTAGAGTTACAACAGTAGTAGAATCAACAAGACCACAATTAGTTAAAATATCCATTAAGTACTTCCTCTGAGAAATAAAAGTATCTTTTAGAGTTCTAGTGATTTCAATACCTAGAAAATACTTAGCATTTCCCAGATCTTTAATGGTAAAGATAGAGTGTAAAAATTGCTGTGATGTCTTCTTCACAAGTAGCTCCAATTAACACATCATCAACATAAACCAAGAGAGCCATAAATCTACCTTTATTTGCCTTAGTAAACAAACAATGATCATTCACCGACTTAGAGAATTCATATTGCAAAATCTGAGTAGTAAACTCTGAATTCCATTTCCTGGAGGCTTGCTTCAAACCATACAAAGACTTCTTTAATCTGCACACGTCTCCTTCTTCAGCCTTTGTATAACCTTTTTGTGGATCCAAATAAACCTCTTTCTTTCGATATCCATGCAAGAAGGCATTATTAATATCTAACTGATGAACATACCAGTTTTTCATAGTTGCTAAAGCAAGAAATGTTCTTACCACGACTAATTTAGCAACAGGTGAGAAACTGTCAAAGAAATCAACCCCAGCAGTTTGATTCTACCCCTTTGCCACCAATCTAGCTTTATACCTTTCCACAGTCCCATCGAAATTAAACTTTACCTTGTAAACTCATTTTGATCCGATAGCTTTCTTTCCTTTTGGTAGCTTGGTTATCTCCCATGTCTGATTGTTTTTAAGAGCCAATAACTCCTTATTCATAGCTTCTACCCATTTTGTGTATTGTACAGCCTAATTATAAGTATGTGGTTCCACAATTCTATTGACATTAGCCATAAATGATGCATAGCTTAGAGCAACCCCATAACCATCATCAGAAGTGCTGCAATTTACATAATCTTTCATTCAGGATACCCATGAAACTTGAAACAAGTCTCCTTTGTGTGTCCCACACTGTGACAGTGGTCACACTGCTTATCAGACTTCTTCCTATAATCCTTCTTCTTGCTTCCAGCTTTGTCATCTCCTATGAAACCATAAGCCTTAACAAGCAAAGCAGTATCTGGACTTTTAGCAGAGAAAGTTAGATTCACTTCTCTTTGACTTTCCAGCCTCAATGTCATACTATAAGCTCTATCAATGTCAGGTGCTGGATCTATATTTATGATTTGACTCCTAACATTATCAAAAGTCTTGTTCAATCCAATGAGAAACTGCAGCAGCTTGGAAGCATCTGCTCTTTCCTTAAGTTTTTCGTGCAACCACAAACAGGCGGAGGCATGAGCCTATCAAACTCATTCCAGCATTGGTTGAGTTAACTAAAATACTGAGTAACCGAACTATTTCCTTGTTCAGTAGACATCATTTCTCTCTATACTTGATACATTTGGGATGTATTACTGACCCCAAAACGTTTCTCCAAAACTTCCCACAGATGCTTGGCACTAGGAGAATAAACAACGCTATCACCTAAATCCTTAGAAATGGAATTTCGAAGCCACAACTTAATCATCAAATCAACCGTCTTCCACTTCTTGTATCGACTTGTATCTGTGAGTGGTTCTAGTGTTTCGCCTATGAAACATAAATTATCTTTAGCCTCGAGAGAGGTTTTGATAGATGTGCTCCAGCTGAAATAATTGAATCCAATCAATAACGTAAGCACTAGCGCCATCCCTGGATGATCAGAACGTTGCAACAAATACAGATCATCATCAACAATAACACCATGTCGAGGACGGGTCTCTTCTCGATCTGCCATTGATGAGCTATTTTTCACCAATTAAATAGTAATATCAATGTCGGAATTGCCTTCGTCCCTCCAGACTCTTTCTTCTTGGAATCAAGAACCCTAATTGTCTCTGATACCATGTACAATTTGGTAACCGCAAGAGGTAAGGAGAAAACTGAATAATTTGTTATTAATTCAGTTCTTGCGTATGTATACATCAACATGCTTTAGCTACTTCAACTAGCTCATCTATCCAACTGCAGTTAACTGTACAACTAATTAACTGTATACAATTATACAATTAACATATTTACAACTAACTAAATATTTTTCACAGTCTCGCACAACAGCTTAAGCTATTGTGGTGAAACGGTCAATTAATAATATAAACTTGAAATTCTCCCAAATAATTCATTAATTTTGTTGATAACTTTTCTCCATTCCTAACTTGGTTTTTGTTTAACATGTATGGAATATAAGAATTTCTGAAGAATTTATCAAAGTCGTATTTGATAAATATAAAAAAAGGCACAATATCCCCTTCGAGGTTATCCACGGCTACAAATAAAGTCAAATTGTTTTGCACCAAATTGGCTCGCGAACAACGTTCCCTTTCCTGGACTTATTGCAATGGTCTTAAGAATCTAGCCCCACATTTTAAAGGCGAAAAATTGACCATTGACATGAACTTACGACCACAGAAATTGATATCCAGATTTTGAGTTATTGGGTGCAATGAACTACGTATTATATTTGTATAGTATACATCTATATATGTAGATGTGTACGTGTGCATATAGCATTGTCGTTATTAGTTATAGCAGGTAATGACGGTTCAAGAACGCCTTCAGACGCGAAATTAATGCAAACGGAAGTTAGCTAGAAACCAGCTTTTCACAACAGTTTCGTTTTAATTCTCATCGCATTCACTCGTTTCAAAGGCGTTGTACCATCAAGCAAACGAGCCACAGTATAATGGTACCTAACATATTGGCGTCGTAGAATGAATTTAGGATAGTCTCATTGAGAGTGTTACTCTCCTTGGAAGTTGTGGGTTTTTGGATTTTCAAATGCAATAATGCATATCCTTTTCAAGGAGCTGAAAGCGCTTCTTCTAATGTACTTGTCAAAGCTTAAACGCACTCGAGCATAGTAATTCAGTTGTCAGCATCAGAGAGTGTCAATGGGGTCAAATAATATTCTTCTGAGGACGGAGAGGCCATGCAATCCAGGAGCCACGGTTTAGTTGATTAACTGTGTAACAATGGCCTTAGTTAGTAGCTAATCTGCTGATCTAATTATAAATTATGTGAGAGACACGGATGATTAACAACCTTAACTAATTTGACTATGCATTATTGGTTGGTCCTGACACGATTTTACGACTTCCCCCTATTCTCTAAAGAGGGTTAAGGCTTTGAAAACGATGTTCATCTTCACATAATTCGCAATTGATATTAATTAATTATAATCCAAAGTGAAAGTTGTGAGAAAAAATTAAGGACAGGAAGCCCCTCCCTGTCTCTTTCAGAATTAGCTAGATATATAGTATACTACTGGGTCCTTCAACGTTCAATCTGTTGGTCCCCCACCAGAATGTGACAAAAAATAATTGGACCAAGTTGTGTTTTGGTTCTAAGTATGATGTAATATTCTTATAGTTTCCAAAGACAGTGGAATCATTTGCTCCTAATCATGAACATTTTGCTTTCTACTGGTAATGGCCCATTTCAATGACGTAACTATTTGGTTATCATCAGTTCATGTGGTCCCAAACATGAAAGGAATTGGTTTGGATTTCTATACGTGGCAGGCATTATGCATTAGCCAAAAAGAATGCTTGGCTTTAATAATGCTAAAACGTCGTTATTTCTCTTTTTCTTTGTCAAACTAACTAATTTTTCGAACTTTAAAGTCTTAATTTAATGTTATTGCTACACGTGGTTTCCTAATCGTATTATTATTGCAGCGAAATTAAGTTCAAAATGATTGTTTAAGTTAGTAAATCCAACTCGGTGATGAGAAAGTGTTACTTTTTCATTACCTGACATCATATGTCGCAATTGATATCTTTTATGCCACTCTCAACAAGGTGCTAATTAAAACACAGTATCGTTTAAGAATTGCTAATTGCCTACGACTACAATGCAATTTTATTTGCCAATTAAATTATCATAATTAAAACATCATTTACAAATGCACATATATTATATATTTTAAAATTACTTATATTACTTTAAATAAAATATAAAATGTTTAATTACATTATATATAAATAGTTCAAATTAAGCATCAAATCTAATTCTTGAAAATCTATATTTGGAAGCAAAAACACAATTTCACAAATAAGGTGAAAAAAATTGTTTTTACGTAGATATAAATTTAATACAAATTCAACTGTGAATATAAATTTAGGGACGAAAATTTTTATTATATTAAATAAAATTTTAACTATTAAAATAATTATGCCGTTGACATTTAAAATTAAAAGTGTAAAAAAATCAAATATTTAAATTGTAAATAATTTATATTACAATATACTAATCCGTAAGTTCTGTTATTACTTCTGATTTGAGCACTTGATGATCAAATTACCCGCATACCAAATAAATACAACTTGTGATTAACCTAAAATTGGATGGAAAGTTTTCGTAATGATGTTATATATTAACCATTAAATTTCAATTTCATCCATAGAATTCTCGTCCAATTGCTCTCGGGCAATAATTAACCCGTCGTTATCTTCCCTTCTGAGAGAGGCACTAACTTTCTGAACCATCATTAAGTTTTGGCTTACACATAGAGAAGTGAATTTTTATTCCTAAAGCAACAAAAGAAGTTAAAAAGCGATCGTGCTAGTAAAATTTGCGTCGGGAGTTCTGTTTAGTAACAGACGTAAGCATGAGTATCTCTGACAGCAATCTAAAGATTTTCACGCCAGACAATGGCAAGTATTAACTAAAGCACTTTGACAGACAGAAGGTAAATAATGGCAGAACTGAGAAACCCTTACAGCTATTCATCCACCCCACGTCACCACTGCAGTGTCAACTTGTCGTCTATCGGGCGGCTGATGGAGAAAACAATTATGAGATGAGAATCACACTGTGAAAATTTGCGTGATCATTGAGACTTGAAAGTAAAAATATTTCTGTCTTTAAGTGTTTCCAAATAGGAGATGTAATGGAAAAGAAACGCCCATCAAACAGGGTTTTGATGGAAAACAATTTTAACGTGATATCCTATAAGCCCTTGCCGCGTTGGCTTTTAATCATTAAAAGCTTGAATTAGATGAGAAGACTGTCTCCGATTAGGCAATTCTTCACGTCTTTTAGGTTCTTCACGTCCATTGGATCAGTGTGATGATTGGTTGTTCTACAAAGTCAATAGTAAAAACACTTTGTAGTGTTTGAGATAGTGTAGGGGCAAACGTGCTGCACGAGATTGGAAAGCTCCAAATATAAAAGAATCCATAATCAATTGGGATAGTTGTAGATGCACTGCAACAAGTTAATACTGGGGCAAAAGTAGCACCTTTCCTTTTCTCTCTGTCACATTGAGAAGCACTGTCATGTACAGTTCCAATTTCTAGTACAATTTTCATGATCTGAGTCTCATTTACATGACATGACTGCAGTCTCTAGGGTTTATGCTCGTAGCTGTGTAAAGAAATGGATGCGATCATCAGTAAGTACTTTCAATATTTCAGCAATCCCAAGCCTGATGATCGTCTCCACAAGTGGCAATGGAAAGAACAGCTATTACAGTTTAACTAATTTATCTAATTGCAAGAGAATTATGGACATTCAAAAATAAATTTAAGAAAAAAGAAGAGAAAAAAGTAGAAAATTTGAAAAAGTTAAATATAAAAGCACATTCTAATATTAAATGCACTTTTAAACTTTTAGTTACGTTATAATAACATCAGTAACACTTAGCAGTAATTTTGTTAAAGTATAAAATTTAGAAAGATTTAATAATACGTAATCTTATCTTTAATTAATATGAAAGTTGTTCAAGCTTTTGAATACATTAATTTCGAATGTGTAATTGTAATTTAACGGTGCCAATAAAAATGTTTCAAATTTCATATAAAATTTAGTTCATGTCGACCTCATACCCTCAAGAATCTATTCCAAAGCAATTTTCATAAAAGCAACCAAAAGATCTTTTTCATTGACCCTGATGACCACATTTTATTGGTGGAGTTTTATGGGTGTTGTCGAAAGAAGTGAATTGAATCACCTTTTTCAGATAAAGCTTGGGGTGCATTTATCATTTTGTTTACGCAGTACACGTGGCACGTGAACACAAGACATTGCTTTCAACCGCGGAGGAGGAACCGGAGACCGGGGTTGAATTACTTGAAGGCAAGTGACTGTCACAGTCATGGATAAAGTCACCAAAACCCTGCGAAGGCGGAAAATACTGACCAGTGAACAGAGACTGTCGGCATGCTATGGTCACTGCGACTTCCAGCTGTGAATAGAATTTCGACGCGTCTTCCTTCCGGAAATGCAAGATCATCGGCTGTTGGTGGCCATGGTCCCACTTATATGTAAAATGTCTCTGTGGGTCCCGCTTTTGTCCCAGTCATGGGATTATCTAAGACCTTACAAAGATTTCGCGGTCGTCAACTAGATTCTGAGATATAAAGCAGGCTTGTTTTTTTCTTTCTACTTAAAAAAGTTATATTTTCGTAAAAGAACCAAATTATTATTTAGTTATTTAATAATATTATTTTAAATACATATATCTAACTTTTTTTCTTCTTTTACAAAAAGTGGAAAGTTACCGAGAGATGAGCTGTCTTTTGAAGAAGCCTTCCAGAAAGACTGGACTTCGTTATATTTTGATTCAGACCTTGTTAGCACCGTAACATTTTGACTTCTGCAACATTAACAATATCGAATAGGTTCGAGATCATGAATTTCCTCAACTTTCTGTATTACGTTTTCTAGTTTAGATTTTTTATAATTATACAAAGGTCTATTTAACTCCTTCCGGCTGAATTATTTCAGGTTTATCCTTTCAATACCTTATTGAGAACCTTTGAGGAAAACTTTTAATAGGTTGTGTTATGTTGTTGTCATGTATTCTTCTTGTATTATTTTTTTGACAATAATAAAAGAATTATGTCTCTTTATCTGTGGACTTAAGTCATATAAACTGATCAAACCATGTAATTCTTGTGTCTTTATTTCCTTTTTTTACATATATTATTTTAATTTTTTGCGACAATTAGTATCAAAGTAATTGATATCATAACAATGGTGTCAGAGCTTAATTTGTCTTTGTGAAACTAAGGTTTGCTATCAAGATAACTTTATACAAGTTTAATATTGAGAAGTTCAATATTAAACTACATATTGAAAAAAATTACATAAATTTTTTTTAGGTGAATTGAAGAAAGAAGAGATTTTGTTAAAGGTGCACAATGCAATATTGTTAAGTTTAAATGATGAGGTCCTGTCAGAAGTAGTTGATGAAATGGTTACAACTTTGTTGTAAAAACAACTTAAAAATAAGAATCAGAATATATCACATATGTATCATTTATATCAAAAGTAGCATTTATATACTTTGAGGATTCAAAAAGTACACGGGAAAAAGATCACATTGACAATTTTAACTGAAGCATCTTAGATTTACAATATGTTGGAATTAAAAATAAGAATGAGGATCAAAGAATAATGCTTTCTTTGCATATCAAATTTTTATTGATACCATTTCATATGGTAAATAAACTGCTATTGCCAGTGATATAAAGGATATCCTACAATCCATAGAATTGAAGAAAAAGGTATCTGGTGCATATGAAGGTGGATCAATTATGCTTCTGGTTGTTATCAAAGGAAGGAACAATAAAAAAGGGTACTAAAAATTGAAATGAGTCACAATTAAGATTGAAAGTTAATGTTATTTGATGCTTTAACTGTAAACTTAAAGAGCACTTTAAGAGGGATTATCAATATCAAAAGGATGGAAACACGAAAAGAGAAATAGATGAAAAAACAAGTGTTATTATACTCTATGAAAGTTCAAAGGAAGAGGTCGTGATGTTTTAATGGTGAGTAATTTTAATTCAACAAAAGAATAAGTGATAGACACTAGTGTCGCTTATAATATGATTTTCAATAAGGACTAGTTCTATTCTTTTAAAAAGTGGAATGGTATTGTTAGATTAAGTAATGATGGAGAACATGTTGTTAAAGAAAGTGGTTCAGAGTGCATTAAGATGCCTAATGGAATTTTCTAAAAATTGGATGTCTATTGTTCTTGAGTTTTAAAAGAATTTGATTTTTATGGTACTCCTTAATAGTCAAGGGCATAAGTTTTTTAGTGATGGTAGACATCTTAAGATGACAAAGAGTGCATTAACTATGATGAAAGAATAATTACGACACATTTTTTATATCTTAATAAGAAAGACAATAATATGATCGGTGGCTATGTCTCAATCTTCAAAGAAGAAATATAGTATATTGGTATAAAGCATGCAGTGAATCATCTTAGTAAGTGAAAGATGGCATAATTTTATAATGGAAGCTTATTGAAGAATGACAAACATAATGGGGGATTATTGAAGGATAATACACACAAAAATGTAGACTTTTATAAGCATCATGCACTTAGTAAAAAGTTTAGTGTAACCTTCAATAATATAGTATTTGAGAAGCAACATATATTAGGAAAAACATATGAAAAGTAAGTACCATATTCAACAATGAGCGGTACTGGTTTATAAATGGTAATAGAACAGTTTGGAATAGATGTTAAATGATTTTAGTTTAGGAGATAAAACAATATCAAAAAGAAAGCATCAATCCTGTATAGCCAAAGATAGAGTGAGAAGGACCATCAGATAGCCAAGGAGACATGGTTGGAAAAACTCGGTCGCATACGTTTTGACCATCAAATTTAATGAATGAAAATAACTTTCAGAGGACTATAGAAAGTAAGGAAAAAGATAGATGAGCAGAGAATATGGTGAAAGATGTAAGGTTTCATATTATCGAGAAATTGACTACATTCAGATAGATTTTATTGAAAAAGATTTACACTTTGAGGATGTGGCTGACATGTTGATAAAGTCATTCTCTTTAAAAAGTTCAAGTATAGCTTAAACTTGGTGAATAATCACATAGCTTAAAACCCTTGGAGATTTAATGTAACATCCCGTCTCCATCCAAAGAGTCAGAACCCTAAAAATTGAATCCAAATTGAAGATATTCAATTTTTGAATGAAAATTGTACATAGTGAACTGTTTTTGGATAAGAGCAGTCTAAAAGTGATTGAGGCATATTTTCCAAAGTATTGAACC
>JANVCL010000001.1:696971-712713 GCA_026546855.1 Erythroxylum incrassatum
ACTGGCTTCATCCAATCTTCTTCCGACCATGTCATGTAAACTAAGTGCCACGACAGCGACTTCCTTGTTTTCCTCATCTAAGTCGATGAATTACTGTTAGTAGGTGGCAATCTCAACCTAATCAATTGTACAAAGACCTTTTTAGATCATACCTTTCACATTAAGGACCTTGGCTCAACAAAATAATTCCTTGGATTGGAACTTGCAAGATCCTCTGTCGGTATCAACATTTCCCAGCACAAATACACCCTAGATATCTTGAAAGACGTCGACTTTCTCGACTGTAAGCTTTGTCCACCCTTATGGTACCTCATACTCGATTGACAGCCTTGCCTCACCTTGACATAACTGGGTATCGGCGACTGGTAGGTAAGCTTATGTATCTCATCATCACGAGGCCAGACATCTTCTTTACGATTCAGCAGCTCTTCCAATTCCTTGACAAGCCAACCACTGACCATGTCCAGGCTAGCCACTGCATACTTCGATATCTGAAGAGTGCTCCGGGTCAAGGGCTCCTTTACCCTCGTAACTCCTCTCTTCAGATAAGGGCCTTCTCCAACTCCAATTGGGTCACTTACCTCGATTTTAGAAAATTTCTTTTGTATATTCCTCAGCTCCTCCTTGATATCATGGAAGTCCAAGAAGCAACCCACCATATCCAAAAGCTCCTTGGAGGCGGAATATCGCGTTTTAGCTTCCACAGCCTATGAAGTACAGTGGTTGCTTTATCTTATTGGCGATTTTGGCTTCCCCCACTCTTGCGTCGCCTCCATCTACTACGACAATCGCTTTGCCATCCACCTCGCTCAAAATCTGATCTTTCATGAGCGGACGGAGCATATTAAGATAGATTATCAGCTCATATGTGAAAAGATCGTTTATGGAGTTATCCATCTCCTCCCCGTTTCTTCTCAAGCCTATCTCGCTGACGTTATTACCAAGCCGTTGCCCGCAACCCGCGCCATCTTTTGCTTCTCTCAAATCTAAATGGGGCATCCATGATGTATATGTTCCAGCTTACGAGGAGGTGATGCACCAGGCAACATAGCCATCGCCGTCGATGATAGAGAAAAAGATGGAGAAAACGATGATGTTGTGAGATTTGAGCTTAGATGGTTCTGGAGACACGATTAGGTTTTTTTGGGTTTGTGTGGCCTTTCGAATCCGAGCCTTGATCAGGCCGGGTTTTGATTCAATCTTATGACTCAGGCCCAGTCATCTACTAGACCACCAGATGCTGTCATCTTTGCTCACTGAACCTAATGCAGATAGGACCCGACCTATTGATGAAGCCCTTCTATTTCTCCTAGTTTCCCTTTCTTTTTTGTTTTCCCTTTCTATTTTTGTCGAAGTTTGTTACAGTTCTGTTTTCCTCCCAGCTGTCTCTGTACACAAGTGACTATAAATATTAGCCCTTCATCATTCAATAATGAGTGGAGAGAAAAATACCTTTTTTTTCTTTTCACCCAAATTACAGTTTATCAAAAATTGAATAATAATTCTCTTTTAGTAATTTCTGTATTTCTTGTATCAAGATTATTAAGATAATTATGATTTCGGATGGATATCAATGATCAAAAGCAATGAGATGAGAGTAATTTGATGAAAGAATGAATACTATTTGAAGTTTAATTAAAGAAAGAAACTATAAAATGTAAATTAATTGATTTATTCTAATTTCTGAAAACGGATTGACTCATAAAAATTAATTGATTAATTACAAATCAGTTAATTTTTATTAATAAAAATTATTAAAATAAATCAAATTATTATCAAGAGGACTGCTAAATCTAAATCAATTCTCAATAACAAAACGTCTAAGGTAAAACAAATTTTGAATAAAAATTATTAAAATAAATCAAATTATTATCAGAAGGACTGCTAACTCTAAATCAATTCTCAATAATGAAACGTCTGAGGTGAAACAAATTCTGAGTAATGGAGTTTCTTCAAAGGAATGGTTGCTTGTGCTTGAAAGTTTTTGACCAGATCATTATTCTCCCCACTTCGAACTTCCATCATTTCACGCCATTACAGCTTATGGAAGAAAGTCAGTAAGCACATTACAGGATGTCAGGAGTACACGCATCAAAGAGTCCAAGTTCATGTTCTTAGGATACCTTGAAATGGGTTTTTAATAGAACACGAAACAAATTGGAAAACACGTAGGTTTCCTGGAAAATATTAGCTCGATATTGGCACAAGTAGGAAAAAAGAAATATGCAAAACATGCAAACCTTGATAAACACGTAAATGACAATACATAAGTATAAATGCAATGTTTTAAAAACATAAAAATTACAACGGAAAAAAAAGAGATTTAATATTTAAAAGATTAAACAAATATTAAACCATTATAAATTAGCTAAAGATTTAATAAAATTAAAATTTTAAAATATGATTAAAAGAGATTATTCTTACCTATTAAAAAATTTGGAGTTTAATTAAAAAAAATTATTAAATAAAAATTAATTGATTTATTTAGGTTCATAAGAATATATTAATTAATAAAAATTGACTAATTAATTAATAAATTGATCGATTTTTAACAATAAGAGTTATTATAGTAAATCGAATCGAAATGTTAAACAATTTAAAATTTTTACGGTTGAATCGGCTAAATGGGTTGAGTTTTGTAATCATTGTATATAAATACTAAAAATACAACAGCTACAAGAAATTTTTTGTAAATATATAATGTGTAATATATTCTATTCTTATTTAATTTATAATTTTATTTTTCAGATTTGGAATATTCCTACATTTTGAGATTTATAAAAAGCTGGAGGGTATAAAACAAAACATGGCCCAATATTGTTAACGAATCGAACTTGAAAAATTAAATACTTTTTAACTTTTTTTAATGGTGAGAACTTGTTTACTATTAATTTTTATTGAATAAAAGTTATTTGTATAATAACAATTGCGGCACTCTTTTTAATTAAGGTTTGATTGTTGGTCTATCTCCTTATATTAAAGCCAATATTTTAAAAACCAAACTGTTTTGAACATTTTAATAGTAAAAATCTTGAAAAAAATCAAAATTTCAGTTAAATTTTAAAAATTTTGGTTTAATTTATATTAATAATTTTTGTTGTTAAAAATTAATTAATTTATTAATTAATCAGTTATTTTTCGTAAACTAATTAATTTTATAAAAAATTTAATTTTTATTTAACAGTCTCTTTTTTTAGTTAAATTTTAAATTTTCGATAAGTAAGAATAATTTTTAAGTTATTTTTTAAATTCTTTAAATTTATTTAATCTTTAACCAATTTTATGATCATCTATTACTGTTGGAACCTTTTAAACCTTAAATTTTTTTTTACCGGTTTAATTTCTCATTCAGTTTTGAAATCAGTGATTAAAACATGTGAAATAGGCACAATATTGCCAAAATTAAGATCTAGAAAATGTTTTCTGACTTGCGGTAAATGATCAGAAAAAATGAGAATAAGAAGTCTCATAAATTAAAACTCATTAAAAAAAAGCCAAACCCCAATATTTTAGTTATTTAATATATTATTATACTAATTCTTTTTGCAAAAATGGGATAAAGCAGTTCTTACGTCCTTCATATCCATTTACACGTGAAGTTCCTACTCCACCTTGAGTTGGAAGTAAAGCTTTAAGAAAACGTGACCTAAGAAGCTAATAAGTTAATGTGATGCATAACAAATTAATGGACATACACTTTAATTAATTTCTAAATGGTGAAGGACACAAACCAAAGTCAAAAAGTGGATACTTTAACAATTAAATATCCTTCATTTGGTCCCCTAAAGTGGTGTAAGTGGTTGGATGACACTCCCTAAAAATCTCTAAGCATTAGGTCTTAGATTTGAGTCAAATTCAAATAGATTTTATAAGAATTAAGTGCTTGAATTTGTCGTATGTTAAAATATTGAATCTTTAAATTAACTTGTTGTTTGATTTTAAATTATTAACTCGTTAAATAATTCAATTAAAATTCGTAATTTATGAATAAATAGGTGTATTTTAAAATTTATTAAACACGCTCCGAAAATAAGATTATGACTTTTTTATGAAACAAAAGAAATTTCTCCATTATTTACTTGTCTAATTGCCACCATTGTACCTAAAAAGTAAACTGTTTTTGATGTAGGAACACAAATTTATAATTCTTTATTATCTTACTAGTTATTTATGAAGGAAAAAAATAGTATAAGTCAAAATTTCATGAACAGGAATTTTAAAATGTCTTTTGGTTACTAAAATACAAGAGTTATAATTGAAAAATGACTTTGACAAGTACAATTATTAGGGAAGACTGACATGAAAAGATCATAGTATATTACATATTTGAACACTTTTTTTAATGTATATCTATATTTAATATGAATATAGTTAAAGTTACTTTTGTAAAATAAATTCTATTGCTTCTATCACTCATGTCACTCTACATCTTTACATTCTAAAATTTAGATAATTGCACATTAATTAAAACCCTTATTCTATACTAGAATTCAAAACCAGAGAAATAGGAAGATTTTTTTTGGGTCAATGTGTGATAATAAGTCTAATGATAATATAAGAAAAAAGATATAGAAGTACCCTTTAATTTAAAAAATTCTTAATTTTTAAAATTCTAAAAAAATTCTTTATAATTTTAAAATTTTCCAAAAAACTTATTTTCTTCAACTTTAGTTAAAAAATAACGTTGAAACATATATATCATGAATATCACACTTGGATAAATCAAATAATGTTTATATGACATTTTAATTTCGAATCGAACTAACTAAATTTGATCTAAACTAATAATTTATTATAATTATATTAAATTAATAATTTAATTCAACTTTAATTCATTCATATTAGGTTTAAGAGCTAAGTTTGATTGTCATATCAGTGACATTTGATTAATCATCATTAATTTGAACCCAAATTTAAGAGAAAATATTTTTTAAAAAAATTAAAAATAAGATTTTTAAATTAAAAAAGGAATTTTAAAATTTTCTTAAATTATAGAGGAGATATATGTTTTTTTTATCCAATGATATATTGTAAAAAATTTAAACAATCTATTTGTCAATTTTAAAATCTTAATAAAACTTTTAGTATTGTTTAATGTAAAGAAATCATAAGGGTCCAAGACGACCATTTTTAATTTTATTAGGGTTCAAATTTGAGCCATATTTATGTGGAGAGGGTATTATATCATCAAGCCCTAGCATAGTAGCACATAAATAATTCAAAGAAGGGGAAAAGTTCCAATTCTCCTAACCTTTTCCACCAATCTAGCAAGGACCTCGGATGAGAGAACATAAAGTGAAAACTGGAAAGTACTTCTTGTGTTCGTGACAGAAGTCCCAATAAACAAGTTATTGTCGTCACATTGTTGTCGTGACCAAGCATCCAATTATGCAAAAGAAGAGGAATGTTTTCTTTTGCTTTTTTTTTTCTTTCATAAGAGTGGAACCCTTAACCAATATCTTAAATAATGTATTTTAGACAAATCACTTGACGAATTAGCAATTTAAATTCAAGTGATGTGTTCGATTTAAATGATATTTATATGTTATAATATGTCTTCGCTCTCAACCGATCATTCTTATCAAAGTTGAAATAAATCAGGTTCCTTTTTATTATAACCAAACTTTAGACCCCTTAAGCAATTTAATCTCAAGTAATATGTTTGACCTAAGTGGCACTCATATGATATAATATGTTTCTCTTTTAATTAATTATCCTTATTAAGATTAAAGTGAATTATATATAACTCGAGCTTTTAATGTTTTAAATTAATTTTTTAAAAATAAATTACGTTAAAAAAGAGAGAAATATTTGATTAAAACATGGAATTAGCTAAGCATTTGTTAGTGGGCTAGTGGGAAATATGACACATATGTTGGAATTGCAGGAACCTTAAGACACTATTGGAATCCATATGTTTGATCAAATAAAATTTCCTTGACTAGGGAATTTATCCTTTGACAAGATTGAGATAAACTTGTGTTGGTTCGGTTTAGCTTCTTAGTTCCTCTTTCTCTCTTTTAGGATACATTTAATCTTTGGAGAGTTTCCTTAATGACAAGTTTTGTGGTTTATGGTTCGATGTATCATAAGTCGATGGAATGATTGTGGAGTTCTTTGGAGCTTGAAAGTGGGTGGAAAAGGCTCTTTGCCAATATGCACTATAAAACTAGCTAGTACCTTGAATCTAAGAAATCTTTAGAATGCATGATCAAAGTGGATGCTTCCCTTTAACAAGACAATGACAAATATTTTGTGGGATTTAGAGCATCCCATTTGAAGGTATTGATGTACAGTGGGGGCTTAGGATCATGAGACTCCAAGAGAAAAAGTGAGCAACAATTGTTGGATCTCTAAGCTCATCTCATCCCTTATTTGTCTTTACTTCTTTTTCTTCACTCTTTTTTCCTATTGTTATAATGCAATGTAAGAAATTTTCAATTTTCCTTTTGATCATTTCCTCCGAAGATTTAATAGTGGTTTTACCTTTTTATTATGTCTAGAGCATTATCATAATTCCATTCAAGATTGTTTGGAGTTATACCAAAGGTAAAAGATATAAGTAAGTGCTAAATATTTCCAATTTTTAAAAAATAAACGTTTAAAATATGGATGCTAATTAATATATTTGATAATTTTATTGTTATTAAATACTCATAAATTAGTGTTTAACATATTAAAATTTAGTAATGCACTTTTAAAGAGTTTTTTAAATATTAGGAATTATAAAAATTTATTAATTCTCTAAAGAAGGTATATTTTATTTAAAGATGCAAACCTTAAAGGCTGCTCAAATTTTAGGGCCTTTTTTAAAACTTTAAAAATAAAAACATAATTTTTACAAAATTATACTTTTCTTTCATAAATTCTATCTCATCACTGATTTGGTCAAGAAATAATCTCAATATTTTTTATAATGATGAAATCAACAACTATTAATTTTTGTGTACTTATCAAATAAATTGTTTAGTATATATGCTTAATAACTTATGATTTACATATTTTAAATAAATTATTTAACGAGTAAATGACTAAGAATTAAGTGAAATAATTAATCCAACTAATATTTGCAAGTCTTAACGTATCTTTACTCTCAATCAATCATATTGTTTAAGGTTTTAAGTGAATTTCCAACTCCCTTTCTTACAACTCGATCTTACAAGCTCTTGAATTGAAATAGTTTAAAAAGGGTTTGTTTCATTAATTGAACCACCCCTTAGAAGCAACTAATCCCAATATTACAAGGCCTATATTGGCAAGTAAATTTGTTACTAAGATTTAGAATCTTACATTTACATTTACATATATGTAACTTTGACGATCCTGCTTGGATCAAGACTATGGTGTCATATATATATGTATTATGAAAATTCCTATAAAAATTAAGATCAAGACCATGATGTCAGATATATGTATTACGAAAATTCCTATAAAAATTAAGTATGACTTGATCAAAACAGACAAAGGAGGAACACGACAGTTACTCAAAGTGATGGGTCTCCAGAAAGGGTGTGAATCTGAATGGCCACTAAAACCATTGTCCTGAGAAAGCTAGAACCAAAGGACTAACAACAAAGAGCTAAGTGACCAATAAAAAAAAGATAAGAAAATTGATAGGTGGATTCTGTACCAGTAACTTATCAAAGGTTGCTAGTGGGATTATTGGCGCATTCTCCATAAATAATGGTTATCTATTTCATCTTTCTCATGTCTATCACTACATTTTCTCATCCCCACTCTACATGTTTTAGTTTGCCTGTCCCACTCAATGGTACTGTGCATGATTGTTAAACCTTTTTTTTCTTTTGGCATTTCCAACTTATAATTTCTCTTATCTTCAAATTTTTGGAGGAAGACTTAACCAAAAAAAAAAGGTGTGTTTCCAATTTTATGAATAATATCAGAAAAGAAAAAGTTGGAATTAACAGTTAGAATTGGAAGTAAAATTATAATAAATGAAATTACAATATTAGTAAAAATTACTCGAGATAGTTTCAGTTGAAATTTGACGTGTCACGATTTTAACCTATTTTTGTCATTTAAACCCTCCGTAATTTTTTCTTAATATGTTCAAATTTAATATTTTTGACTTTATGTTAACTTTAGCAGGAAAAATGTCTTAATTGACAGAGTTTGATCAAATGATTAAAATCAAGTTAAAAATACAGTAAAGGCGTGATCTTAGTCATTGGCTAGTTGGTAAAAAACTAAAAATTATAACTTCTAGATTTGAATTTGCAGAAGAAAAACGTGCTAAAAATTGTTGGAACCTTATCTTGGCCAGAAGTAATTGAAGTTATGAATTGAGCTGACCAATAGCAATTATGATCCTGAAACCTTTAAGGGATTAAAGTTAACCTTTTGTTGCCTCTCAATGCTGCAACCAAGCCCTAGTGTGAGAAGGAAGACATGTGAAAGAAATTGATGCATACGCATTGGAAAAGAACGCCGCAAGTTTTTCAGCCACTAATTAGGGTTTCTAAAGCATGTGATATTTCTTCGGAATTTCCGTGATTTCATTGGTAGATGGGAGACTTTAGCTTTAGACATGGACATGGAGACTTTAGTTTTGTTTCCTTTTTCTAACTTTATAGTCTCTTAAAATTGATATGATAAAATATAGGGTAAATTGCATTTTTTTGGTTTTCATATTTATATTTTGAAATCTATCATTTATCTCTCTCTCTCTCTCTCTATATATATATATACACTATTGTTTAGTTATCTTACAATTACATTTATCATAATTTTGTAGTTTTTCATTTTGAATAATTTTTTAAATTTAGAAAATAATTCCTGAATTTTATTAAAATTAAAAATTAAGTTCAATTCTGACTTAATAACTCAATTTATTCAAATTAACATAAAATATTTTATTTTCTAAATATAATACCTATTAATTATGTATATATTTAATTTCCCTCTTCAACTTTTCCTAATTTATAATTTAATAAAAAATTTGGAATACATCCTAATACCATTACAACCTATTTTTGTACCGTTTTGTAGTCAATACAGATACTATGTCAATTACATGTTAATTTTGGAATAATCACATAAAGCATCATTCATTGTCAATTGTCATACAACAAAACTTTAAAACCATTATGCTGGATTTTCCTCCACCCCAGGTTTCTTTCTTTCTCATCCAACACGAAAGCAGTGTGATGCTGCAGGCACTTAACAAGTACTTAATTAGTTGTTCATTTAACAAATAAATCGTCCCAAGACATCATCCCTCACTTATGCATACACTAAGTTCTGTTATAAGTTTCTCAAAGATCGATCTCATCCCAATGAATCTGTAACATAAACTTTCCTGACTAAAATTATTATAAAATAGATGAGTTGGTGAGTCGTAAAAAGGGGAAAAAATAAATAAGATAAATATGAAGTCACTATTTGAGAAGTAACGTGTAACAGCCATAGGACAGTTGGCAAATTTAGATATGCAAAAATGGAATAAGAGAATCCAATTAGTGTAAGCTACAGTTGTTAAAAGTATGGATTTGTGGTATCAATCACCAAGATAGATATTTCCAGATCACAAAGTACAGGTATCCAAAGCCTACATGACTCCAGCAAATCTGACCTCAAAAGCTGCTTTCTTTACTCTTTAGAGTTGTGTTAATATATTTGTTTATTTCAGAGATTTGACTTTGTATCGTGTACATTTGTCGTGACAAAAAGGTTTTGTTTTTTCGAAAAATACATGATCAACTACTTTAGCTTTTTCCCCCTTTTCCTCCTAATTTCAATTACTATAATATATTATTGTAATTTTTTGTAGTTATATTCACATAACTTGTGGTTACACTTGTATCGATGCATTTTGCTTTATTGCTTATTATCTCTTCTTCTTTTATAGATTTTGACAACTTGAAATTAACCTTCAAGATAAATATATGATAACTTTTTATATTCCGAATATCTAATATTAATGGACTGTTATATTATTTGGATTCAATATTGTCCCTTTATTATTTCAACGGGTCATGACAAAGATTTTTACGCTCATTTTTTTTTGTCTTTGATCAGGGTTATCGGCAGACCCAGTGATTAATCTTCTCGCTGATGGGAAGACACCTCACAGGGTGGGACAGCTGGCCCAAAGATTTAAAGTTGCTTCATACCCAAAGCCAAGAATCAAAATCATGACTTTTGGTTAAGGGTAGATGAGTCCCTTGCCACTCAACCACACCCCTTAATTTTTTACGCTCATTCTTTAAAGTGCTTTGATCTGTACTGATAATATCATGTTATAGTCAAAAACCCGTGAAGATATCATTCAAATATAATAATATTAATAAAAATATTTATTTTATATTATCTAAGATTATAATTGTATCATTTATAATTATTATGATAGTATGTTTAATAATAATATAATTTGAAATTTACAATTTACAATTTAAAATTTGTTGTGAACATATTGTTTTTATATTATAAAACTAAAAATTTTATTAATGAAATATTAGAAATTAATTACAAAAGATGAAGCCTCATTGAAAAGGTCAATAAATCAAACACTACTTAGTCAAAGTGAAGCATCTACTATTCAAGATTAAAAAGAACAGGAGATTTCGATTATTCCAAATGGTTGCCATTATCAAGAGTTGAAGTACCAACATTTTCCCAAAATTTGTTACGTTACAAAACTCTCTAATTAAATGCTTTTGTTCCCTAGAAATATAACCACAACCGATATTCCACCAACTAATATAAACTTATTTATACTTTCGTTATAATAGCATGCACCCTTCTAATAAATAACACTTTATTATATCTTCATAATAAAGGTCAATTTATGATTTTTTAATAATTTAACTTAATTTAAAAAAGTTAAAATCAATCAAATTATCAATTTTTATAATATTTAATCTATAAAAACTTTTTTTTCCTTAAATTTATATACAATGCATATGAGTCAATTAAATATTACTCATATAACTATACAACTTAGCTCTTAAGTTTTATTTTAAGTAATTATAATGGACATAATTTTCTTCCATTTTTAGTAATTAGTAGGACATCTTACCAACTTATTCTTTTCCAAAACATGTTAGCCATGTTTTGTCGAACACGTCGTGCCAAGAGAACGCAATATACTCACGGCACTTATGATAAAAAAGCAATTAAATATAATATACATAATACATATATTATTGTTTAAAGATCGATGTAGGGGACAGAAGAAAAGGAAGATGAAAGGAAAAGATGGTAGAAAAGCACAAACCTTTCAATGATGTTGACGCCACCTTGAAGAGAACCTTTGATAGGAAACACGACACAATCTCTTCCGCAATCTCTCCAATTGAATGGAAATTTGCCACCTATAAAGCCATGAAAGAACCCACCTTTCCTTTTTATAAATTTTCCAGGACACAGCCATTCTGAAAAAGGAGATACCACTGTGCCTTCGTACAAGCCATATGTCAAAGAGACAAAAGTACATTTGTTGGAATACTTGGGTTTGGTTTTAATGGTGGGAATTCTTCGAAGTTTAAGTTAACCATTTAAATCCAATGTTGTTGTCTTATTAGTATATTGAGTTTGGTAAGAATAAGATAAAACTAATTACTATTTTTTTTTCAGAAAGAATGTACCAAAGTATAATAGGATGAAAGAAAATAACAAGAAAAGGAAGAATTTGGATAAAATTCGACTAATTTTAGTGTGTTTCCGTCCTTAAAAATAGAAATGGTTGTTTTTCACTATTTAATAATAATAATAATAACGATTAGATTAAATTAAAGTTACAAAAGATATTTGAGAAAAACCGAAGGGGTTAGTTATTTCGCAAACTTTCCGCAAATTTCTTTGGCACCAATAAAATATAAACAAGCAAAAACGAAATAACAAATAACACCAGAAAATTGGTAACGCAGATCGACACACTTTGCCTACGTCTGCGGGGCTCTCACCCAGCTTAATAACTTTCACAAAAGTACAATAGATTTATCTAAGACTTTACTGAGCCGACACCACTCAACCCTTGACACTATGACTCATCCTCACTTCCCGTGAAAGAATTTCACACCCAATAACACGACCGACTTGTGTTAACCTCAACATAAGATATTCTCAATCAACCCAATAGTACAACTGCCTTGTACTAACCTCAAAAGAGGATTTTCTCAATAGTATTTGATAATAAAGATAAGAATAAACAACTCAAGTGATCAATCAATTAAGAACAAAATAATAATACACTTGAGAAAAAGAAGACAACTTCCCGAAAAGGTAAGCTCCACTGAAATAGATCTGGAAGTTGTCGCAATAACAATGGGCTAATCACGACAACACACCAAAGAAAACACAACACAAAACCATTCAACCCAAGTGATGTAATCCACAGAAATTCCAACACAAAGATAACTAGCATGGGCTGCGTCTGTTATTCACCTTCAACATAAACCCAACAAGCACAAAAACAACTTTAGCTATTTTCACACAAAAACGCAGTTGACGCTACCCACGCAAATCTTTCATGCTACTTAGATGATATCAGCTGTAGATGGTCAACAATAAAAACCACACCATGGCATCTTTCCAAAAAAACCACAAAACACTTAATTCACACTGAAAACTTGCGGCAATCCTGTCCAGCCACAACACCCACACCCAATCTGTAGCTCACTACCATACGCCATCTACAACTGTCTCATGATGTCCTTCAATCCACCAGCATAAAACACACATACCACTCAAAGCACTTACACTCACACATTCACTCCACCACACCCTTACATACTACTTTTCCTAATAAGCATTTAATGTACACTTATTGACAATTAATGCATACCTATTGTATGCCATCCACGCACATCATCCTTCTATCGCCAATTAATGCACATGACTTCAATTTTCTGCACACCTCATTTGGCAATGGACTTCTACCACTAATAGAAGACGTAGATCAACTTCAAGGCTGGAGATGTTTGCTAAATGCCGCACCCACACCAGAAATGGACTTCTACCGTAATTAGGAGATATGCACAAATTCCTCACATAAATAGAGTCCCACTTAAAATAGAATTTTATCACAACTGAACCATTATCCAAATACCTTTTGAATCCAAGTCAATATCCAACTAATATCTTATATGTCTAATTAATAAATAATGCCAAAACACATATCCTAACAATATTTATATGTAAACACTAGATAATTCAATTCTATGTAAATTGTCTTTTACAATACTCAATCTATTTTAAACATAATTTTGATATGATCTAAAATCTGTATAAAAAAAATTACACCAAAATTTGTGTTTCTAAATGAAGCATCGTGTCATAAATACTATTTGACACATAATCATGTCTTATATCATATTTACACTATCTCTTCTGAGCAAAGACAGAAGTGTGAGTACCCAAGAAATACTCTAAGATTGCATATTTGTGTACATAAGTCATATACAACAATTTCCATATTGATGAATATACTCCAAATAGGTTAGGTTGCAGCCATGATTAATATCTAGAGATGTTAATTAAGTCTAGCCAATGCTAGAACTTCTTCGTGTTAATCAACATTATCAACATGTTAGCTAGATTCTTTGAAGCGTGAACTTTTTTTTAATAACATCTAATCAGGTGTAATTAACTCTTTTGTCTTGTGAAACATGAATCTGTATACTTAGTCTTTGTATACGTTTGTCAAATAAGTAACACTTTTACTATCACAATGCACTTGACTCTACCTTGTTCAATACCCACTTCCTTTATTATAACACTAATCCCTCTATCTTTTTCTTAGTTATACACAATCTCTTTAAAAGTAGTTAGATCCACGTTATTGATGATAAGTGTTAATGAGACTGACCCTTCCCAATTAAACATATTTAGAGGCCTAATAATATGTCCTGCTTTATATGTGACTATACCATGATACTGCTTTCACCTTACATAGTCTCTTGAATTAGAATTTTTAACTCTATTAACATCTATTCTAGGCTATTCTAATTCTATTTGAGCATACACTACTATCTACTGAACCTAACACATCATTTCCATACGTTCGTTTCAATATATTTTGTTCATCAAACACTACATGCTTTCTAAAATCATTTTCTTTGATATTGGATCCTAAAACTTGTATCCTTTTACACTTATAGGATAGTTATTACAGATATATTTCTTTGAATTTGGATCAAGTTTTGATCACTAAAGACATGCACATAAGTGGAGCAACCAAATATCTTTAATCAAAAGAAATCTAATTTACTTTTTGTTTATACTTCCTTTTCCACTCTCTCATCTATTGAAGTATGTGGTAATATTTTAATAAGATAACATATCATACTAACTACTTTGGCTTAAATTTTTTTAAGGAGCCTTACATTCAACCTTAAATATTTGGTCGTTTCAGTTATGGATCTATTCATCCTCTCCAAAATGTCATTATATTGTATTTTATGAACTACATTATGCCTTTGACGAATGTCATGCTCTTTACAAATTTTTTTTCTTCTGTATACTCAATACCATTGTCTAATGTTAAGTACTTAATTTTTGTGCTCTTTTAATGCTTTACCTTGGACTTCTATGCCTTAAACTGAGCAAAAACTTCACATTTTTGTTTCACGATGTATACCTTTTTTTTTTCAAAAATCCTTGATGAAAGTAACAAACTAGTAAGATCCATCCAATGAAAACTCTCTAAAAGGATCCCATAGGTTAGTATGCACAAAGTCTAAAATTTTCTCAATTTTATGCTTGTTCATCTTGAATGTCACTCTAGACTATTCTCTAAGCATACAAAACTTGTAAAAATCTAATTTATAGCGCTTCATAACATTCAATAAGCTCCTATTATAAAATTTTGTCGTCACTCATTCACTAAGATGATCAACTACATGTGCCACAAAACTCTATCTTCCTCTGAATCTACTGCAATAACTTCTCCATTTATAACTATGCTTCCTATTAGTATGTAAATGGTCTACGTTATTCTTGGCCTTTTCATTACAATTAGCGCAAACTTAACTACCTTAATGTTGTCTCTATCGATTTCATAGTCAAAACCATTAGTATATAAGATGCTCAAAGAGATCAAGTTATTCTTCAAATCTAGTACATTCTGAACATTACACAATGTCCTAACAATACCATTAAATATCATAGTTTTGTCCTATCTTATTATGAAGATTTCTAAAACTTTATCATCTCTCAACCAAATAATGCCAAAGTTGCTTGGCATATATGAAACAAACCAATTATTGTTTAGTATCATTTGATGTTAACATCACATATCCAAAATTCATAAGTTTGTAAGTTGACCAGTTGAAAGGTAAATCATGTCTCTGTTGTCACAATTTGAGTCCTCGTTTTGCATTATATTAGTAGACCTTAATGACTTATTATACTTTCTTGACCTTAATGACTTATTATACTTTCTTTTGTCATCTTTCTTCTTCTTATTTATATATTCCTTATTGATATGTCTAGTGTTCTTGTTGGACCCCAAACTTTCGGTGGAAATTAGAAATATTAAAATGAATTCAATGAGTGTTTTTGTATATGAATTGTATTATAGAAGTTTGTATGCCTTGAGGAAATTGATGAGAAAAGGAATTTATTGGTTTTGTTGACTTTGAAGATTAGTTTTGGTTATGAAAGTTTAAGTGAATGAGATGATTGAGATGATTGAAATGGAAGTCGAAAATCAAGAAATAAAAAGTGAAAGTGTAAAATTTTGAAGAAATTAGAAAGTTTGACCTTTTGGAGTAGAGAGTTG
>JANVCL010000001.1:727466-749117 GCA_026546855.1 Erythroxylum incrassatum
ATGATATTTTTATTATATTCTATTAAATTTTATCTACATATTTTTATATATTCTACGTAAATATAAGAATGAGATTAGAATAATTGAAATGGAACATTTTAAAGTACACTTTTACCTAGGGGTGAGCATTATTCGGGCCGGCCCGAATTAATTCGGGTAGAAAATTTTTAAATTTTGGGTAATTCGGGTAAAACTCGAATTATTTTCGGGCCGAGGTCGGGTAACTCCAAAAAATTTCGGGCCGACCCATTACCAGAATTAAGTTATAAAATTTCGGGTAATTATGATAATTCGGGCCGGAATTTTCGGTAATTCGGGTCGGGTAAGGCAAAAAAAATTTTGGGTAATTCGGGCCGGACCCGAACAGTGAAAATTCGGCCCGAATTACCCGAATGCTCACCCCTACTTTGGGCAGATCAAGATCGCGAGAGAAATAAGGCATGGCATAACGGTAATTGTATTATTAAAACTCTCCGTCAACCACCTATTAATAACATCCCACTCTTCCGATTCCAAAAAATCATAAAAATGAAGTATCTTCAATTTTGGAAATGATAAGAAAGATGTTGCCGTTTCTTTTTCTTTTTTTATTCTCAAAAATTCAACACTCACTCTTTTCACACTCATTCCATCCATGCGTAACTCTTCAAGGCTTGACAACTTTCTCAATGGAGGCAATTCCTCACAATTTCTATAGTTACTAGTTAGTAATTGAAAGTACCCTCAGTAGATTCAGCTTCATCACTCAAACTTGGGAACAACGTCTTGCCTTCATACTCTCCTATGCTTAATGTATCCAAATCCGAAGGTGGCTTTAAAGCTTCAAGTAACTCTTCCTCATCTTCTTGCACATGATCTCCATCACAGATCAATTCCAATTAAGTAATGTTTTTTTTTCTTCATAATTTGTGCTTTTCTTGGCTCTTCTACCTTTCTCACATTTCCCAACCCTCTTATCACCAAATCTCTTCTAAGATTATTCAACTTCTCCATTTGAACAATAGAAGATGCTCCATTCTCATACTCATATACCCAGAAGTATCTCATCTCTTTAAGACACTGGAGATTTCCTATTCCTTTAGGAAAATATTTTATCTTAAAACATAACCTAATTTCTGAAAACATCAAATTGATTAGTTTTCTAATTCCTTGCGACAATTCTACCAAATTCTCGCAATAAGAAAGAATTAATGTCTGCAAATTGTAACACTCGCACAAAGTTTTCGGTAATTTCTCTAAATTTCTATTCTCAGACAAATCAAGCCACCTGAAAAGAATTAATTTATTTATTGAAGATGGAACTTCTTTTGATGCCACATTTGCTAAGATCTAAAGTTCTTAGACATGTCAAATAATCAAATATATTCTTAACTGCATCAGCAGCGAATGATGATTCATACTCAAGGAATTGAATGCGATGCCCTAAACACGTTGGTTTTTGTCGAAACCTAAACACGTTGCAATCTCTAATGCGATGCCCTCGTCTTCTTCCATCTGCGTCGTCTGTGTGTTTTCTCTTCTTCCATCTGCTTCTAACGTCTTCTTCCATCTGCTTCGTCTGTGTGTTTTGTCTTCTCCAGAAACGTGAGTCGCCGTTGACGTCATAGCAGCATTCGACAGTCGACCGTCTCTTCGGGTAAGACCCTTTTGCATCCCATCATTTTTGTGCTTCTGGAATACAATGGGTTTCGAAATCATGCTTCTAAACTAGTTGTGGGTATTTGTAAAACATGCTGTTATGTTGCAGGAAATCTCCAACATAATCTTTCGGCCCTTCTCCTGCTAAGTCTAAATCAAGATCCCCATTTCGTTCTCGCTCTTTTCTGAAAAAGCCACGATCTTTGTCCAGGTATTGAAAACATCAACCCTCTGTTGCGATTATTTATCTCGTTTTATGTTTTGTTATCGATAATATATACATCTGTGTTACAACCCAACTTCTCTATTCTGTCTCATACTACCCTTCCCAAGATTTCTAGTGTAAAAGCAGTCAAGTTCTGCTATTTAAAAGATTTTATCAGAATTGCTGCGGAGTCACTTATCTTTGTGCAAGTTTGTGCAGTGAATCTATGTTAAGAAGGAAAAAAGTTAGTGTATATTGCTTTTGCCTTATCTTATGTTTACTAGAAACCAAATTGGAGATGCTTTGGTTGAATTTTTCTTTCATATCGTTATCACCTTTTCATTTCCCACCACATTTCGATGTAAAATTGTACTGTATTAGTAATCATGTTGTTCTTGCAATTTTCGTCAAGAAATAGTTGTGTCATGCACTGTTTTTGATTGGTGAACAATCCCTTTTGAAAAGAATGCCATTGCTTCATTCCTCTCCTCCCTAACAATTTTCATCCGAGGTTTTCCATTTCATAAAAATTCATTGTCTCTTAAAACTTTAAATTAAGAATCTACTGAAAATTCTTCTTCATAGCTCACTGACCTACAAAAGCTGCAAAAACCTAGCTTTTCTTGTTCTGCCTGAACACATGGTCTAATTATAAGTTAATATATTATTAATAACAATTAGTTGCTGATTGTTTTTGTCTTACCTACATATTGAAATATTATTTCAGTATGTTTTTGTGTTTGTTGTGTATACATAGCTGAATGTGGTAAGTGAAGCAAAGCTTAAAGTCGGTGATGTTGAATTGTAACAAATTGATTTTGTTGATTAAATATTTGAATGTAATTGTAGAAAAGATTTGAATGTGGCATCAAATATTTTCTTGAGAAACAAACAACTTGTAACAAATTGGAATTGAACAAAGTGACTGAAACTTGTGATATTTTGGATATTGTTAACAGGGACTTGCTTGCCTCGGCATGGAAATCCTTATGTGAATTCTAACGTAAGTGTATAGATAATTTACTTGCTTCTAATGGTCAAATTGATAACAATATTTTTCAGAATGCCATGATCGAACAACTTTTGGATTACAAGATTGGCAAATAACCTTCTTCATAATTCTACCATTCATGCACTCCATATATTCAAAACCCTTCAACACTCAACTTCAATCATTACATCATTCTATAATTTACAATTAGCCAAAACCAGAATCTATTTTAGTGGACAGTCCTACCTCCAACATTTTTGCTTTTTAGTAGTGTTTGCACTACGTGTTCCATTGTGTGCGTGTTGTTTTAGAAGGTAGTGTTTGAAGAGAAGTTTCTGACTCTGACAATTATATTCCCCACATTATTCAATTCACTCTTACAGAATTGTTCTGAACTAAGAGAAGAAGAATTTCAACCTTTTTGAACTCGCAATAATTATATAAAACTGATAAAGGTAACAATCCTGCTGATCTTTGTTAACTGTCAACAGATCAATGACATTACACAAATTTAATAAATTTCATGCTAACCATATAGGGATAGTTAAATCTAATGATCCAAGTTCTTAAGTGGCTGTGAGCATGTGGTTCTAAGTTAGTTGGTGATGTTTTCAACTTGAACTTTGTGTTGAGATTGTTGCAATGGCCAACACCCCCATCTGTGCATATTAATGCATTTGCTATTGAACATTTCTCCGTTTTTTTTCTGAACTTTAGGTCACATATATGCATAGCTATGAAATCCAAGCATAATTACAGCTGTTGTCCAATAATAAAAACTCTTATGAAGGTTCACAAGAATAGAAAAGAACAATGTTTACTTAATTTACTTCGCTTAACTTCATTTAAATGTTATCTTATGTCTTTTGTAATTGACTTAGTAATTATGCTTAGTAGTTACCAATCTTCAAAGTTACAATTTATATAGATACAAATACAGTCCATAACAGTATAACTAAGCTTCTTGTTTCAACAATGTTTAGTTAATTTACTTCTCTTAACTTCATTTCAATGTTAAAATTGTTACTTGTGTTGTCATTTCCGTATCTTCAATGCTTCTTCTTGTTATTTTGTTTTTTGTTTTTTCTTATTCTTCCCATCATTTCGTGCTATGTTTGCGCTGGAAAAGTGCTGTTTTCAAAACCTTCTTGTCTTATAAGCCTCATTAATTCTTGTGCCTCTAATGCATTCAAAAATTATGGCAAGGCGATGCTTGACAGATGGTTTCAATTTTCTGTAGCTTAAAATTGAAACCTCAAACGTGCAGGAGTTATGACCTGAAATTTTTTATATATTTTAGAATTTAAAATATCAGTGTCAAGAATTCTTACTTTGTTGACAATACCAAGGAACCTGTCAGAGTAGTCTTTGAGATTGTTTTTTATTCCTTCATCCTGCATTACAAATTCAACTTGACCCTTTCATTTCCTTCATACAATTTGCTTCAAGTAGTCCTATATTTGTTTGACTATTTGCAGACAGTTTGAGATTTTAATAATAATAATAATAATAATAATAGGTAATAAAAGGTAGTGGTAGTAGTAGTAGTAATAATAATAATAATAATAATAATAATAATAATAATTGTATAATAATAATAATAATAATAGTATTAATAATAATAACATAATATTCCTAATAATAATCTTAGTAATAATAATAATAATAATAATAATCATAATAATAATAATAATATTAATAGAAATAATAATAAAAACAATAACAACAACAACAACAACAATAACAATAACAATAACAATAACAATAAAAATAATAAAATAATAATAATAATAAAACATAATTCAAAATTGTAAACAAAATATTGCAACAATTATAAAATAATCAATGAATTACATCTATTATTCTTATTATACTATAGGGGTATTTCTGTTATTAACACTATTTTCTGTTCTGTCCCCGGCAACCAAACACATTTTTGTACTCAGGACGAAGACAAAAATCTCTGTTATGTCCACCACAACCAAACATCTCACTGTCTCCAATTCTTGTTATGTTCCGTCCTGTCATGTCTCATCCCGTCCCGCCCTTATCTGCTGAAGACACTAACCAAACGCTGCGTAGGGAACTTGATCATGGTGTAAGCTTAGCTCCTTCAAACTTCTCATCAACTAGCTAGGAAATTTGTAAAACATAGATATTTTCCCGATAGCACAAGAAGTGTGTCGTGTTCGTGGGGAAGGTAAATAATAAGGCAGTTAATGTGGTGGAAGAAGTGAGAAAAGATGCCTATACATACGAAGGGAGGTAGTGTGGTGGATGAGGTGGGGAATTGAGTAAATAGCAAAAGCACTGGTCGCATTTTTTGTCATATGAGAAGTAGACAAAGGTAACAATAATTGAATTTTGTCTGATAATTCTAGATATTTAATAAAATTTCTAAACAAACATCAAATGAAAGTTATCCAAACCTATCATAATTATAGAAACAGTCATTAACAATATTTTAAAAACCAGACCAAAAATTAAACCGTTAAAATAAGAGTTTTAAGGTTTTAAAAGATTTAACAGATATTAAATCGTTACAAAATTAACTAAAAATTAAATTAATTAAACAATTTGAAATATGATTAAAAGAAATTATTTTTGATTATCGAAAAATTTGAAGTTTAATTAAAAAAGAGATTGTCTTGATTTGAAATGACTTGTTACGTCAGCTTTATTAATGAAATTTTTTTATAATTAACTCATTTTATAATTTAACTCAAAGGTTTAAAATTAAAAAATTAAATTCAATGAAAGCCTGATAAATTCAAACTAAAATTACCGACTTGGAATGAAACCAAATTGCGGCCCTCAAGAATTGGATACAACTTTATTTGAATGTTGGCTAATACCAATGAAACGTCCAAATCTGCCAAAACGATTTACTACAGAAGATTACAAAGAAGTATAGGTCCATATAATGAAGGAAAATCCAAAAAGAATTAAGAATGAAAAGAATCTATCTCACTTCAACCACAAGCTCGAATGTATACTATTGAGATACAGAATCGGACAAAACCAATGACAGATTTGGACGTTTCATTGGTATTAGCAGATATTCAAATAAAGTTGTATACAATCCTTGAGGTCCGTAAGGTGAAGCAGGAAAGAAGAAGCAAGTAAGCAGCAGCAGATATGCAGTCAACAGGAAGTCCGGAGCATGTTGCACCGCTGTTGGAGAGTGCAGTTCACAGTATTGGATACCAAGAACAAAGAGGAACGTGGTTTGGTTGTATTACAAAGAAATTACTTGATGTTGAGGAAGCCAAGAACCAGATCTTATTTGCTCTCCCGGTGATTTTTACTAATGCTTTCTACTACCTGATAACTCTGGTTTCTCTCATGTTTTCTGGTCACCTCGGAGAGCATGAGCTTGCTGGTGCCACCCTTGCCAATGCCTGGTACTTCGCCACCGGCGTCTCTCTCATGGTATGTAATTGTTAAATTTTTAATATGGGTAAAGTATAGAGTCCACTAACAAGAATTGAATTTGGATCAACTATTGTCCAAATAACTAGAACTAGTTGTTTGGATAATTGACCCTTACCACTTATAAACCCTTTAACATATTCATGTCTAAGTAATATGGGACACTCTAACAGTAATAGCAGTCGTCTCACTCTCATCTATCCAGTTACATGGAGTTGATAAATGTTTTGAACACCTGATTTGAAGCACAAGGTTAGAGCATGTTATAAATCCTTCTGAATCTGCTCTCTTCTTTTGTCATTCTGTGTAGGCGGGGTTGAGTGGATCACTTGAGACGATATGTGGACAAGGGTATGGAGCAAAACAATACAGAATGTTAGGAATCTATCTCCAAGCATCCTGCATTGTATCTTTTCTGTTCTCCACAATCCTGTCCATAATCTGGTTTTACACAGAGCCAATAATGATTATACTTCACCAAGATCCTCAAATTGCAAAATCTGCTGCTCTTTACTTGAAATATCTCATTCCAGGCTTGTTTGCATACGGATTCGTGCAAAACATCCTCAGATTTCTACAGACACAATCAGTTGTTATGCCTCTGGTGGCCTTTTCAGGAGTACCAACATGTATCCATGTAGGCCTAACTTACGTTTTGGTTCATTGGACTAAGCTCGGGCTCAAGGGAGCTCCATTGGCAGCTTCCATTACATTGTGGACATCAACGCTTGGATTGGCTGCATACGTGGTTTTCTCCAAGAGATTCAAGCATACATGGGAAGGATTTTCATCTGTATCTTTCAGTTACATATTTGCAAGTCTGAAACTGGCTTTGCCTTCCGCAGCTATGTCATGGTAATCACAGGAAACTATACGATTTTGATACTCGATTGTTTACATTCTAATAATTTTTTTTTTCATATGTAGCTCACAGATGAACTTATAAACTCACCTGCGCTTACGTTTTCCATCTCATTCTTTGCTAGTTTGGAGTTTTGGGCTTTCGAGGTTTTGGTGCTCCTCGCAGGAGTCATGCCAAATTCTGAGATTACAACATCTTTGATCGCAACCTGGTTAGTTCTAAAATATTTCCTATTATACGCTATGAACTTCTTTTTACCCTTCTTCTTATGTTGGTTAATTGGATTTGTAACTTAAAGTGAACACAGAAGCTATTGCTTACATGGGAGCATTTGGTCTTAGCGCTGCAGTGAGGTTAGCTGGAAACCGAAATTTCCATCTTTAATGGTAGTTCCTTGAATCTCTACGCTCTATTGTAGACATTAAAGTGGGAGTTTTTTCTTTTAGCACAAGAGTGTCTAACGAATTAGGAGCAGGCGATCCAGACAGAGCAAAGAACGCCATGGCTGTGTGTCTTAAGCTCTCTATAGTCCTCGCTCTTATCATTGGTTTAGCTCTAGGTGTAGCTCACAACCAATGGGCTGGTCTCTTCAGTGATAGCACTTCTATTAGAAAAGGCTTCGCTTCTATGACAGCTTTGCTTGTCATCTCCATTACAGTAGATTCTTTTCAAGCAATTTTGTCAGGTTATGAACATTGACCATCCATGTCTTTTTTCAGATTTTAGTGACATCAATTTCCACGTTATATAACTTGTTCTCGATACAGGGGTGGCTAGAGGCTGTGGTTTGCAGAAACTAGCTGTTATTGCAAATACTGTAGCATTCTACTTCGTCGGATTGCCAATTAGTGCAATCCTTGGATTTAAGTTGAAGCTTTACATTCAGGTAAATCAAAAATTTCAAAGAATGCAGCAGGGACTTGTTGCTCCAACTTAGCTTTTCTTTGGATGTTTATCAGTTTTGTTCCATGGTACTAGGGACTGTGGATTGGTTTAATCTGCGGCCTTTCATTCCAAGCCTGCACTCTGTTCGTGATTTTGAATCGTGTTAAATGGGGTAAAATAGACCTCTCAGAGACTGCTCGAAAGGAAAAATCAATCATGGCTTAACAAGAATTCTGGACTGAGATCACTGGAGAATTGTTTGATGAGAATGCTACATCAGAATCTTGAAAAACGAATATCACAATTTATATTTATATCACTAACTTAAAAATAAGGTTATCTACTACTGAAACTCGTCAATTATTCACGGAAGAACAATTTTATCATGTTTGTTGTTAATCTTATGCAAGTTTATTTCACGAAGAAGAACCACTTATACTTTTGTTTTGTCAATTGCAAAATATGGAATCTATAAATGTAAAGATTATATAAATTTTGAATTGAAAAATAAGATAAAGAGAAATAAAGAAGTATTTAGATATTTAATCAACCCAAAATATTGAAGAAGGATCTAGGGTTTCAACCGAGAATGAATGTACATCTCAATTCGAGATTAGATGTAGTCTAATTAATTTGTACTCATTAATAAAAAATAGGGTTAATCTAAACTAGAGTTGATTCAACTTAATTTAGTTAACCTAATGTTCTATTTCTATTAATTAAGATAGGACTAATCTAATTTAGTATCGTTTGGTTCCACTTGACTTACTTGATTTAACTTTATATGAATTTTAATTCTATTAAAAGTTTTGTATATCAAAAAAGGAAAAATAAATTTAGTAGGATTGAAAGTTAAATTGGTATATATTTAAAATGTTTATATCCACTAATCAATGATAGAAGTGTAATTATTAATCTAAAATAGATTTTAATTGAGGATTGGACTTAAAATTTGACCTCATGCAAAGTTATGTATATTCAATAAACATTTTTAAATTTGTTTTAATTTGTATATTTAACAATTATTAGAGTAATATATCTAAACTACGCTCATCTCTTGAAATTTAACCCTTATAAAGTTATGTATATTAAAAAAATATTTTCAGATCGAGTAAAACTGAATTAATTAAAAAGCATATTAAAAAACTATTTTTTTTATTGACAAGGAAAGAAAGCAAACTAAACTAAATTAGTACATAGAGCGGCGGAATAACGCGCCATGTTGGTCTTGAAGGAGACAGTCGAAAACAGTAAGCGGGGGCTCCTGGAAAATGTGCAAGCCGAGGCTGGTCGGGATAGCAAGCGAGGCAAGGTGGTCCGCGCACTGATTCCCCTCCCTAGGAACATGCTGGAGCTGGATCTCTCAATAATTTATATCCATTAATCATATATAGGGTTAGTCTAAGTAAACTTGAACCGATAGATATGGTTTGACAAGGTGGAATCAACCCCACGTGTGTTCGTCTTGTATTGCAGGTGTTACTTTTTATTATTTTCCTTTTATGTATGTTTACAAAAACCAAAAAAGCTCTGACATTTAGGTTGCAGTCATCGGTTGTTCAATCATGACCTTCGTTGAATTGACACAGTTCTCTCTTTTTTTTGGTGAACCAGGAAAGAAAAGCAAAGCCTAAGTTCTTAAGATAGCCTCAGAAGCAGCATCAAGAGCGAGACGCTGGCGGATGCCAGGAAGAGGGGCCTCCAACAGAGACCATCGTTGAAGATGAGTAGCACCATGCTTAGCTAAAATATCAGCATATTGATTACCCTCCCGGGGGGTGTGAGCAACAGAGCAATCCCACTCCCGCCGTACCAAGTGCCTGATATCGTCAATGACATGCAAGTAAGGGTGGGAGGGAGAACATGGTCCCGTGACCAGATGTAAAGCGTCTTGCGAGTCGGATTCCACAACGACTTGGCGAAAGCTGCGCTGCCAAGCCAAATCCAGACCATGATGAATCGCTAGGAGTTCAGCGAGCAAGGTAGTGGCATGCCCAATGTACCTTGAAAACCCCACTAACCAGTTACCATCTGCATCTCGTAGCAGACCACCAAAACCTGCCACGCCCAGATTACCAGCCGAGCTTCCATCCACATTAATCTTAATAAATCCCGGGGATGGGGCCTGCCAGCTAACCCATCTGGGCAAGGTTGGATTGTGAACCGAAGAGTAGAAATTGGAACAGTCGTTAAAGAGCCTTAAAAACCATCTGACTTGGTCCTCCATCGATAGAACCTCATGTTGGAAAACCTCTCGGTTACGCGCATTCCATATGACCCAAGCCAGAATGAGGAATCGAAGCACATTGGGAATAGGACGCGAGGATTCGAAGACCTAAATGTTGATCCACACTTCAATAGAAGAACTGAAGAAGTAATCGTCGAGACAACCGAGAACGAAGAGCCACAACGCTTTCGCCCAAAGGCAATCTCTCAAAGCATGGGCATGAGTCTCCCACCCCTGGCCACATCGTTGACAGATGGGAGATGGAGCCATGCCTCGGGTATATCGTAGTTCATTCGTAGGTAGACGAGACCAACGAATTTGCCAGAGAAAGAAGCATAATTTTGGGGTATAGGCAGTTTCCAAAGCTGTGACCATTTCATGAGAGGATTAGGGGGAACGGGCAAACGAGTAATAAACTCATAGCCTGATTTTACTGTGTAATGTCCAGCAGTCGATTCCCCCCAAATAAGAGAATCCATGGGAAGACGGGAGCGGGGGACTGGCACCATTACTATGGATTGGAGCACCGTTGGGCCCAAGGGAGTTCGTAAGCGAGAGAAGTCCCACTGGCAGTGGACGGTCAGGATGTCCCCCACCATCAGACTTTCGTCAAGAACGTCTATCTGGGAAACCTGATTACGGAGGGGATAATCGTCGACCCATCGATCATTCCATAGCGAAATATGAGCTCCATTTCCGACCCTCCAACGGAAGCCATCGCGCAAGTAAGGGACCGATTTACAGATGGCCTTCCAGCCCAGAGACGCGGTGGAAGAAGCCAAACAAGTGAGGACAGAGGCACGCCGGAGATACTTTCTGCTCAGCACATCAACCCAGAGCTTCGAACTGTTCTGTGCGAGGTCCCACACTAGTTTTCCCAGCATGGCAATATTGTTGTCACATGCCATACGGAGGCCAAGGCCCCCGTAGCTTTGTGGCTACAAACAACATCCCAACGCAATAAAGGAATACCCGTACCGTCAGCTGATTTCCAAACAAAGTTGTGATAACTTTTATCAATGGAATCACAGACCCCCGTCGAAAACCAACACGTCTGCATCGTGTATAAAGGGATGGTGGTGAGAGTGGATTGCGCAAAATTAACTCGTCCCGCTTTATTCAAAAGTTTATCCTTCCATCCTTGCAAACGACTATGAATCCGATCAACAACTGCCTTGAAGTCGCCCTTCCTGTTTGTGCCCGTGGTAGGGACCCCAAGGTAATTCCCCAAATCAGCAGTAAATGAGAACTGGAAGTGGAGGCACAAGCGTTCTTTATGCCGACGATGGACGTGGGGCGATAAGAAAGTCTTAGATTTTTTATCATTAAGAAGTATCCCAGAGCAGAGCAGAACTAGTGGACCGTCTCCACCACCACCCGACAGCCGCGCAACGAAGCCTGAGAAAACAAAAGCACATCATCAGCAAATAATAAATGGGAGATAAGGGGCCCAGTACGTGAAACTTTGATGGCTTGCCAATCATTCGTTTGGACACGGTGGAAGATGAGCAGGGAGAGTTTTTCCATGCAAAGGACGAACAAATAAGGCGACAAAGGATCCCCCTGGCGTAAGCCTTGCAAAGGGGCAAACGTCGGAAGACAGGATCCATTCCAAAGGATGGAGAGACGAGAAGTAGAAATGCAAGACAGGATGAGGGAGATGATGGGCGACAGAAAGCCAAAGTCCCGAAGGGTCTGACGTAAAAAACTCCAATCAAGCCTATCATAGGCTTTATTAAGGTCAAGCTTCATGGCCAAGTAGCCTTCCCGTTTCTTGGAACGCCGGATAGAGTGAAGCACTTCTTTAGCCAGAACAATATGTTCCGCCGCAGTCCGACCCGGGATGAAAGCTCCCTGCATCGGGAGGATAAGATCCCCTAAAAGAGGACGAAGGTGTTGAACAAGAACCTTGGAGAGGATCTTATAACTAACGTTGCAAAGACTTATAGGGCGGAATTGCGACATGGTCATTGGTTGGCCGGCTTTGGGGATGAGGGCCACTAGGGTGTCATTAATTTTAGGGGGCAAAGTCCCGAAGTAAAAGCGTTCGACACCATGGAGAAGACCTGCTCGCCAATGAGGGGCCAAAATTTTTGGTAAAAAATCGGCTGAAAGCCATCAGGTCCAGGAGCCTTATAAGGTTTCATAGAATGAAGCACGGTGAAGACTTCGTCCCTGGTGATTGGAGCCAACAGAGAGAGAGCATTTGCCGGAGAGAGGGTAGGGTGATCTGGGAGCGGTGGAAAAGGAGTGGAGACGTCCACTGTACTACCGAAAAGCTCATGGAAAAACCGTAACACCTCGGTCTGAAGTGCTGCGGGAGTGGTAAGCTAAGTGTCATCTGGACCTCGAAAACGCATTACCCTGTTACGTTGTCGGTGAGTGATAGTCATGGCATGACAAAATTTAGTGTTTCAGTCCCCATACTATAACCATTGCACCTTAGACTTTTGGAACCAAAAGACTTTTTCTTGCCGAAGAATGGCGTTAAATTCATAAATAAGCTCCTGTTCCAACGAGAGAAGAGACGCACGATGGTTGAAGGCTAATAGCCGTTGTATGCCACCGAGCCTGGCAAGAGTACGACGCTTGTGGTGGAAGATATTACCGAACGTCTCCTTATTGAACAAAAGTGCCGCATCTGTAACATGGGTAAGGGCGGCAGAAAGAGAGGAGTGGGGCTTGGACCAGACAGCTTCCAACATCGGAAGGAACCCCGGATGCATGGTCCATGCAACTTGGAACCGGAAAGGACAAGAGGACACCGGTGGAATGTACCCGAACAGTTGTAATAGAATCAGGTTATGATAGAAAAGGGTGCGGGGGAAATGGTGGACGGCCGTCTTGGGGAACAGGAGTCGCCAAACAACATTGCAGAGGGCTCTATCAAGGCGGACAAAGGTAGAAACAACCCCATTGCGCTTCTGTCGGTAGGTGAAGGGGGAGCCGTTGAAACCTAAGTCCAGAAGGGAGCACTCATCCAGATTCTGTTGGAAACGACTAGCCCTCCGCAATGAATAAAAGCCCCCGCGTTTCTCCGTTGCCAACGCATAATCGTTAAAATCCCCAATCAGCATCCAAGGCCTCGTAGTGATAGCACTAATGCGAGAAATTTCGCTCCAGAAGCATTCGCGGCCAGAAGGGTGGGGGCTGGCATAGACCGCGGTCAAAAACCAGACATGGTTATGATAGTCCCGAACGAGACAGTGAAGGAATTGTTTGTGAGAAACTAAAATGTCGAGCTGGATGTCCGACGCATTCCATAGGCACCAGATGCCCCCAGAGAAACCAGAAGCCTCCTCCCGGATGACGTTCTCAAAGCCTAGTAATCTGGAAATCCTGTCAGCTCGGGGACCAAAAATATGCAGTTCCAGGAGGATCAGGATATCCATCTTATGACGGGCGCAGAGATCTTTTACGCAAGCAACAAAGTTCACCTGGGCCGCCCCCCAGCAATTCCACGATAATATGTTTAGGGGATTAATCATAAAAAACGAGATTAGGGGGGAAGACCGACATTAGCAGCCAAGGCTGCTAGGAACCATATCGACATCCACCCCGACTGTAGGGGAAGAGCTGAAGCAAGAGCATGGTCAGCGAGAACACTGTCTGCGGGAGTAGCAGAGGGCGAAGGGCGAATGTCTCCAGTACCTAGGTCCGGGGGGTTAGGACTTTGTAAGACCTGAACACTGAGTTTGGGGGACTCAGCATGGAGGACATCAGTGGAATGTGGTGTGGGGATGGAGGCTTGAAAGGCTTGGTGAAAATGAGATGCTACCTAGAGGACCAGGGAGGGATCCTCGGACGGGGACGAAGGGGGACAGGGTCTGGCCGGCTAGTAGGAATGGAAGGGTGCGGTGGGGGGACAAGGCCAGGAGCCCTTGGAGGGGTGTTAGCAATGTTGTCGATAACACCGGCCCCAAGAGGTTTGGGCAGACCCGTTAGAGGAAGGGCAGGGGTCAGTGGAAGAGTAATGGGTTGACCTAAGCCCAATGGACTAAGGGGGCAAGAAGTTTTCTCTAGACGTCTAACATTTTTCCCAAGCTTTTTAACTCCGCTGCTACACCCCACTTCGAAATTAAATTAGGCAGCCTGCGCCGTCACCTGTCCTACGTCCATCCCACTGGGTAGGGTGTCAACCCCAGGCGTAGTTGCATTGAGCATAGAGTAATGGTTAGTTGGCTGACCCTGACTAGCAGAAGGTACGACAGCCTGCTTTGAACACGAAGAACGAGAGGGCTGTTTTGCGACCACCATCTAGGTGCCAACTCCCACCGTGGCACTGTGACTGTCCTTATCATCTGTCACGACAGGGGGAGGGCGCGGGTCATCATCCATCGGGACCGCCTCCCCGACAGACGCCGCCGGAGCCCCCGGCGTTGGAAACCCCGGGCGCCAGAGTTTGAGGACAATGGCCGACGGTATGCCCAAATTTGCCACAAGTGAAGCAGATGGTATGGAGGCCTTCGTATTCCACATAATGCGTGAGCCTATCAATGACGAGCTGCCCCACGAGGATAAATCTCCACGCAAACCCGAGCAAAACGACCGCGATTAGCCAAAGTGGTATTCTTATCAACCTTAACTGGGCGGCAAAGGCCGGTTGGAAGCACTAAAAGCAGGTCCTCATCATAGTACTGGACCGACACACCAGGCAGCTGCGCCCAAACAAGAGTGGAATCAACCACAACAGTCATTATCGAGAAGCTCGGAAACCACTGGCGAATCGTCAAGTAATGGTAAAAAGTCATCCAGGGGCCATTATCCATGGCAAATTCAAAATCAGCATGATGGTCAAACTTAACCAGAAAGTAATCATGACCGATATCTAGGACATCAAAGCCTCCAGCAGGTTTCCACAAGTGCTCAATTTTGGCGTAAAGGATCTGATAGGAAATGGAGCGACCCAGCAGCTTGACGACAGCCGATTGTCGCCATGGGGCTTCAAGGGATTCCATGTACGCGGGGTCCACGTGAGATTCACAGGGACACGCTCCTTGGCCTCATAAGCTGCGGCCTTAACCCGTTCCCTATTGAGAACCTTATCTTTCCAAGACATCGAATGCGACACAACGCTGCCATTACCTTGGGAACTTTGAACCAGGACCTGTGCGGCCTTGCCAGGAGGAGGATCCAGAGGTTTAGTACGCTTGTGTGGGCAAGGATCGGAGGAAGGGATACGGTCATGCATAGTGAGCTCACTGTATACTTTTACTGTTTATTTATCAACACAAACCATAAATACGTAAGCCTTTACAGTACAGGAAATGTTGAGAGTCATGTGGTGTGAGCTCTCTTGTGCATGTTGTACTAAGATTCCACCTGTTTTGTTTTTCACACACTTTGGTTGAGAAAGTAAGCGAGACTGAGAGCAGAAGAGGAAAAATACAACTTCCAAATGCGACTGACAACTTTTTTTTTTAAGATTTGCAAATTCTTTTGTTGACTTAAAAGAAGATGAATTTGTTGGGAGTAGAAATATGTTAAAATTTAGATGAGTTTTTTAATTAATTCTAAATTATTGATTCATTAAATGATTTATTTGAAATATAGGATTATTTAAATATGAAACATTTTTTAATGTATTATTTATTATTGAATTCTAAATTACAGATTCATTAAATGATTACTTGAATAGACAGATTTTTTATTGCATTTATATAATTGCAAAATTTGGAATATGTTAATTTGTATGAGAGTAGAAACATATTAATTATTGGATTGAAAAGTTATAATATTTATAACTTTAACCCTTATAAAGTTATAAATATTTAAAAAATATTTTCAGATTAAGTCAAATCGAAATAATCAAAAAGGTATTTTAAGAAAACTATTAAGCTAAGTTAACGTAATAATTTTATCCATTAATCATAAATAGGGTTAGTCTAAAGTAGACTTCTTATGACTAAAATGATTTGACTCCACTTGAGTTGGATCGAATTGGTTGAATAAGTATGTTTAGAAATTATGAGGGTAACTTAATAGTTTATATCCACTAACTAGAGGTCATTATGTACCATAAAAGTCACCTTCTATAACTCAGATTGGATTGGAAACTTGTTATGAACAAAGGATTCGGACGATTATTCTTCTGTTAGTTTATGCCTTAAAGTCAATTGGTTTGGTTGTAATTTAGTGATAATTATTTAAAGATATTCTTTATCTTATACACGTTTATATGATAAAATTTATGGAATAATTATACATTGCAAATAAAATTATAATGAAATTATAATTATGAGATTCATATTACATGTAATATTCCTAAATTGTTCATAATCATTATTTTATTAAGATTGAACATTAATAGAATGTAAACAGATTAACACACATTATATTTTTTCTTATGAAAGAAATAATCGATCTCATAAATTAAAACATAGAGATATTTAAATAAATGTGTGAGTATTTATTAGAGAACAAATTTACTGAATAGACCCGATATGAGAAATCAAATTAGAACATTACTTATACGTCTATAAAATTCTCACTCTGATAATTATATAAGTGATTCTTTAACTGGGGATCTCCAAAGTTATCTTGTATAGGAATTGTTATGCTTTGATACTATTGATAACTCATTTAATCATGGGTCATTCAGTCGGTGGTCATTAGATGTAGCATCAACTATATAGAGGTAGTTGAATAATCAAATTAAGATTCATTACCCTAAAGTAATTAGAGAGAATGTTTCGTTATTTTTAGTTAATATTAATTCAGAAAATTATTGATCAAGGTGGAATGGGATTTTGTAAATAGTTTACAGATGTTATTAATTGAATCAATAAGTAATGACGAAAAACTAATATAATTGGACTCAAATTAGAGTAAATATTAATTTCATGCTCTATGTATAACTAGAACGTTGTATGATAAAATGATTAAATTATACAAAAAAATCATGTATGGAAAAGTTAGTTAAAACTACTTTGACATTCTCAAATATTTGGGTGGTCATGATGCGTTGCTAAACTCTAATCTTGATCTATGATATAAATTATTTAATTAAAGAATTAAAGATAAATTAAAAGAAGATTTAATTTATGTAATTATAATTATAATCATTATCAACATATTTGAGAACCTAATGAATCTCATAAATAGAATGTGTTGAAGAGAGCAAAAATATTTTAGTCAAATTAGACTTGATTGTAAAGTTTGAGAAACTTTATAATTAAATATAAGATATTTAACAAATAAGGATTAATGTAAAATATTAGATATTGTTCAGACATAAATGGTATTTAATTATAATTATTTACAATTCTAATTCAAGTTTAGTTGAAATTAGAATTTAATTTTAATTAAATTATTAAAATATCCCAAACATATTATAAATAGACTTAAACTCTAATACAATTAGCACTTATTGCTTAACTCTCTGTGTAAGAGTTACAAATTTTTTTCAAACTGTTACATAAATACCGTTAAAGACTAAACACTTTTACAGCTATGATAGTTAAGATATAGCGATTTCGGAAACAGTTCAAAAGATACGATAAAATTATAATCAAATTTGAGAATAAGGTATAAATTAAGACCCACGTTTTATTATAATTTATGTATTAATTATTTTATAAAATTAAAGTAATTTTAGTTTTTAAAAAATTAAAATATAAAATAAAAATATTATAATTATTTCGCTACGACAGAGATACATAAAAACTTCAAGAAGTTTAAAACAGGTGGTCCTGTAAGCTCAGAGCAAGCAATCATATACATTATGCCAACAAGAATATTTTGTTTTTCTATTACTTTTTTCAGCTACGTGGAAGCCTATAACCATGTGAACTTTGATTCTCTTTACCCATAGTTTCTTCTTGCCAAAGCTATATCAAGATAAAAGACGAACAAAATGACGACTGAAAGGAGAAAAGAGGACAAATTCGATCCCCTAATAACAACAAACAAACGATTCGGAAATATTTTAGGAATCCACTCGAAATGCTCGATGTTAAGAGCTAAATCAATCTAGAGTTGTAATAGAATGTTATTTTACTAATTCAAATCTTGTTTATATCTGCAACTTAAACACTTATTTAAAATAGCCTATTATAATCTTTTTCACTTCTAAACAAGTCTTAAATCTAATATTTTAAAAATCGAATTGAAAGTTAATCCGGTAAGATAAAATGTTTCAAGTTCAAAAAATTCAACCGGTATTAGATCGCCATAAAACTAGCTGAAAAATAAATAAAATTAAAGAATTTGAAATATGATTATCCTTATGTATATAAGAATTTGAAGTTTAATTGAAAAAGATTATTAAATGAAAATTAATTGATTTATTTTAATTTATAAAAATTTATTAATTTATAAAAATTGATCCGTTTTTAACAATAAGAATTATTAAAGTAAATCAAACTTGAAATTTAAAAACCAAACTGAAAAGTTAAACAGTTTAAAGTTTTTATCGTTAAATCGTCTAAATCAGTTAAAATATTTAATCGTTACTTAAATCTTAATTCAAAATTCTGAATCCTACTTGATAGTCATAATTTCTTCTAGATAGCTCCAGTTAAAGTGTTGTCTATTGCATTAGAAACTAGGCTGATAACCCTTTCAAATAACTGCAGATTTTCCTATCTCAAATACTCAAAGGCTTCAGAACTTCTCCTTCCAAGTGGCCATTCAATTCTTGGACTTTCATTGTGAAACATTGTTTTTATAATTTTTATTAATGCTTCTAGAACTTGCCATCACAAAATCAGGCAACCAAGAACATAAATCAAAGTAGATACGATCTGATGGAATTCTATAACTATTCTGATGTAATTATGACAGGTTTCTTAATCAATTATATTCGGAAAAAAAGTCAGGACATATATGCCTGTTTTTGGAAATTATGCCTATAATATCAGTTTGAGCATCTAATACCATCCAACCCAAGTGCACTCCAAATCACTTGTTCTCATTCTTTTTCCACAATCACTGTCTGTTTTCAATCTTCACTCTATACATCAGACGTGAGATTCTAATTCCCTCCTCGCACTGATTGATATTTCTATATATATAGCCCCTCCTGATCAGAACGTGATGCAACAAGCAAACAAGCACTTTACATTCAATTCCCACCAACTTAGAGAAGGGTTGGTTTTTTGGATTAAAAGAGATGGCATCATTGAAGGTAGAGAAATCTGTTGGCACTTCACTCTTTGGACAGGTCAAGAAAGAACCTGCTAAGGTTAGTACTGATGGTGCCCCCAAACCTGGAGGTTCCAAGCCATCAGCCTCCAAGAAAGGTGCACCGAAGTCTCAAGAACCTAAGAAGAAGGTATATTAATCATAATGTTCCCCAATTTTGTTTGCATAATTCAACTTTAACGTTTAACTTTTGTGTTATTAGAGGAAAGGAGGCAAATCATCAGCGAAGAACTGAGGGAAAGAAAAAGTGATGCAGAGTACGAACAAAAGTTGGCTAATATGATAATGGAAGTCTTGAAGTCTTATTTAGTTTGCTTATCCTATGGAGTTTTTGGTGTTAAATTCAGAAGAAGAAAAAACGATATAATTAATGCATGCACGTCAGCTATTTAAAGACCTTTATTAATAAAATAAGATTTCACAGGTACCAACAATATGTTTACTAATTTTATCATGATTATGTGACCAGTTATTAATAAATATTGATGGTTAATAATATTGTAAATAATAGAATATATTTTTTAAAAATAAATATTTTTTTCGATAGTGATGATAAATAAAAATTATTACTTGTTCATCACTATAGTTGGTCCCTTCTATTTAATGTTAATTTTTTAAATTGAATTAAAATTTTTTAAGTTTGGTTATTTAGTGGTAAACCATAATCTTCCAATTTGGAGCCTTCAAATAACTGGCTAAAATGCTTGTCGGTTTTATTCTTTTCATTCATAATTTTTATATAAAAATGATTAATTTGATATCTACGTTAAAATATTTTAGACTATCAATTAAATCATTATTTTAGAAAATGAAATATTAAAATAAACATAAGATGGATACATTTTTAATTAATATTTCATAAAAAGCAAGAGAAAGATTAGATGAAGTGGTTGTTTGGTTTCACTTATGTTTTTCCTGCCGTGGTTTTGAATTTATGTTTTTTGTTTTTGTTTTGAGTAAAAACAAAACTTGTTTGGTCGTTAATCAGGGCTGTTCCTATCATTTTAGAGGCCCTGAGCGAAATAAAAAAATGCTCCAATAAATCGACAATACACTTAAGTTTACATGTTTATATGAAACATAAATGAGTCAATTTATAAGTCTACATACTCAACCAAATATTAAATGATTATAACATCAGCTAGTAATATCTTACAAATATTATTAACAATAAAATAACTAAAAATAGTAACAATAACAACAAAATAGCAATAGCAGCAATCAAACAACAATATTAGATTGCAAAACACTAAGAAAATTACACTAACAAATACACAGAGGATCATGATTTATGAAAAATAATTTTCTCGTGCATTTCTATATGCAAAATCATTAATAATATTATCAAGATCAATATTGTCTAACATATCCTTTTCAATATATAACATAGATAAACCATTTAATCTTTCTTGTGACATTGATGACCTCAAGTAGGTTTTCAATAATTTTAACTTTGAAAAACATCTCTCAGCTGATGCTACAGTCACAAGTATAGTTAATAGAATTTGATAAGAAATTGAAATATTTGGACAACAATTTCTAAAATTTCAACTAATGATATTAACTCATTTGACAAAGTCATTTGCAATACTTTAATTCAGAAAAAAGATCATCTAAATCCACATCTGACAAATTATCATAAGAAAAAGTCGTCGTAAAATTAGAGCAATATTCTCTTAATTCATTATCATCCAATGACCTCAACTTCTTTGAATCAAATAAGAATTCAAAAATATTATCAAATGTCATTAATTATTCAAATCTATTCTTTAACGAAATGATTTCCATATCCACAACAACTAGAAAGTAATTAACTCTAAAGAGTCCTTTCTCCATTATAGTTAATTTCGTCAAATTGTCTTTTCCTAATAATACAACGTCTAGTTGAAAATGTAGGCTCTATATTCATCTCAAACGCAAGACTTTTGGCAATAGTCATACTAGAGCTAAAACCTTCATCTCTATATTTCTCAAAAAATACCATCACACCTTCTAATTGCTTTATGGTAGCATTAATGCACATATATTTAAATTACAACTTTTTACTCACCATGTTAATAGCGAAAAAAATATTATACCAAATAACCATACCAAGTAAAAACTCAAAACCAAGCTTTCTGCTTTACTCTTTGGCTTGGCATCATTACAAGATCTAGACAATTCCATCAAAACCAATCTTATTTGAGGAGTGAAGGCGTGTCAAACTAGCAAAAATAAGTTTCTACTCTAGAACACTTAAGCGAGTAAAGTGGTGAATAGGGTCGAAC
>JANVCL010000001.1:769985-784585 GCA_026546855.1 Erythroxylum incrassatum
TTCATTGATTTTTGAATGATTTGATAAAATTGAAATAATTGTTAAATTCATTGTGTTTGAATGTGTTAATAATTGCTATAAATGCTGCATTCTTGAATGTTTGAGAATGTGTTATGTGAATTGGATTGAGATCGTAAATGTTTGAATGAATTTGTGTTTGATTATGACATGATTAAAAGATATTAGTTTATGAAAGATGCCTCCGGGCAGTTTGATTTCAAGTATGAAATGTGTTATGTGGGTTTGGTTAGGTCCCATAACTTAAGTCAAGAGCACTTGTCTTTTTAAAGGCTTCTCCCGCCTGCCTGCTAGTGGCATTGGAGCTCTGTAAGGACTCCCATAAGTTCACGACTACACCGGACCGCTATGTAGGAAGGTGTAGTACGTTCTGTTCACGGCTGCACAGGACCGCTATGCGGGAATGTGCAGTACATTTCGTTTTAGACTGACCCAAACCATTCTGATGTGTTTACGTGTTTTTGATTTTGATTTTGTCCATATTTGTGATGCATTCATGGTTTGAATTTGATCATGATTTGTGAAAATTTTGAGAATTTTAAGAAATGAGAAAGTGAGGTTTTTCAACCGTGAAATTTTTGGAAATTGATTATAAATGATTTGAAAAGTTTGAAAAAAAATAAGTTGTTGATAAATTTTCTACTGTGAAATGCTTATAAATGGCAAAAGTTTTGAAAACATGATTTTTGCTTATTTTTCGATTTTATAAACATGTTATCCATGAGCTGTCAAGCTCACCCCCTTTCATCCCCATCTCTAGGTATTTGAGCAGGAGATCGGATGAAGGAAAGTCAAGATATTTGTTCGATTTTGCTTATTTTGTGTTTTGAATAATTAAGCTTTTGGTGTTGATTTGTATATGGCTTGGAATGCCATTAAGATTTTTTAAGCATTAATTCATAATGTGTATGAATTATGGATTTATGTATTGGATTGAGATGAATATGAATGGGATTGATTCTGATTATGGATTATGGATTGAGATTTATTGAAGTGTTTTAGTTATAGAATTGTGTTTGTTTATATTAGGTTTCCAGACAGGAGGTCCGATGAATTGTGTGAATTGGTTTTGAATTTTGGTTTGGAATATAGAAGTGTGTTTAAAACCCTTTGCAGGTTTTTGAGTTTTATAGAATACAGCCGTTATGCTGCCCAATTTTTGTTATATTTAGATATGACATGTTTAAGACGAATTATATGATTTAAGTTTTGTTTGAGGATAAGTTTCCAAATGGGGAAATTATATTGTTTTGATTTGTATAAGATTGAATAAAGATGAAGGGAATGAAAAATAAGAAAAAGAAAAGAAAAAAAATTTATGCCAGATTTCAGATTGGCTTAGTCTAAGGGTTTCCAACGCTAATTTAGTTTTCGAAGATATACGCTACGGATGTCGGAATTTGTTTCAGTTCGTTTTCGAACCGTTTGTTTGGATTCGCTTTCGATCCTTCTGCTTTATGACCTTCGATCCGATTTGTATTCCGTTCTTTTGGAGGTGATTTCTTTTGTTTGTTTCCGCCAGCGTTTGATCGCGTTTGCTTTTGATTTGTTTCACTTCTTTCCGTTTTCCGTTTTTCGGTTGGGATCCGTTTCTGAAATTGGGTCCCAACAACTTGAGCATGTTCGGTAGTAATATTTTAAAAGCTTGATCGAAATTTGCTAGTTAGACAAAAAATTTAGTGTTTAAAAAATCAAATAGGTGTTACAGTATCATAAATTTGGTTAAATGTTGAATAAAATAAAAATTGAAATATAACCAAAAGAGATTATCTTTATTTACCGAAAATTTTGAAGTTTAATTTTTTTAAAAATATTAAACGAAAATTAATTTATTTATTTTAGTTTATAATAACTTATTAATTTTTAAAAATTAATTAATTAATGAATTAATTGATCAATTTTTAACAAAAAATATTAAAAGTAAAACAATTCGGGAAGTTAAAAACAAAAATAGCAAGTTGACTGATTTAAAATTTTTACAGTTAAACCGATCGGACTAGTTGAATTTTTTAATCTTTGGTCAAAATTAAAAGATTGTTGGTTTGAAAAATAAGTAAAAAAAGCATTCATCTCAAATTTAGTTTAAAATTTGATCTACTGAAATTTAATCTAGCTGAATTAAATTAAATTTATTTAAAATAATTAAGAAAAACACCGATAATTAAAATTTACTCTTGAAAAAAATTAAATTATAAAACACGAGTTATAATAATTAGAATAATTGTAAATAATGTGACATAATGGTTTAGAGCAAGTGAAAAATATAGTAAATTTCTTGGTGAATGGCTAATAATTGAGATTGGAGGGCACTAGGTAGGCCATCCACCATGACTTCTTTTTCTTATCTGAAAGAAATATTGGAGAAGGACAACACAAGAAGCAGCTTGGCTTGTCCAACTAGGCTTGCCAGCTTTTTCTTATATATCCAATAATAATTTGGATACTATTTCACATTTCACGTCTTTGTAGTTAGGAAATGTAGAGATATTTTAAATCAAAAAATACTAAAAAGTTGTTGTCTTTCGCCATGCCTACATATTTAAAAGATTTTATTATATTTATTTTATTAACATGTTAATAAAATCAACCTTTCGTATTAAAAGATTGATTACATTAAATTTCCACATAATCTAATCTTTTCTTTTTTGTGTGTTTTTTTATTTACTTACTTTAATATTTTTATTTTTATTTTCAAATATTTTTTAATTTTACTTTTATTTATTTATGTAATTATTTATTCATGTATTTATTTTTTTCTCATCAAATCATTTTTAATATTTTTCTTTTTTCTTCTTCTTTTGTAAGTCTATTGGAAATAACATCACTATTAGTTAAAGGTAAAATTAAGTATTATTGATTTTCTTCAAACCTTATATCTCAGCAACCTTTCTTATCATTTTTTAATTTTTACTTGTTTTGTTAAAAGGCCTAACTCACCCCCAAATGCTAGCTCAAGAGGGAAAAGTTTGCACACTATTATAAATTTGTTAAATGTAGAACTGAAATTTGAGAGGTATATTGGGCAAAGGAACATAACCGAGCATCGTCTCAAACCATCGAGACAATGGGCTCTGATATTATGTTAGAAGGCCTAACTCACCCTCAAAAGCTACCTTAAAAGAGAGAAGTTTGCACACTATTATAAATTGTTAAATGCTATTATATTTATCCTATGTGGGATTCTTGACATGTTTATAATTTTTAAATAAAGATAATTAAAATTTATTAATTTTAATACTATATTATTTTAAACAAAAAGTAAATAGATAATATGACATAATAATTATTCGATATAACTAAATGATTATTAGAAGCTGTAAGTTTTTACAAGAAAATTCACAAATTTTGATTAAAAAAAGGTAATAAAAAGAGCTTATTATAATGCACAATTAACAAAAAATTAATTAATTTGAATATATTTAGCATCATGTAGTACAATTACAACGAATGTAGAAAAGTGAAAAGGAGCTGAAACCATTCACTTTTCTTATTTAAAAAGCTAAGTTCGATGAAGTAGAAAAAGCACACATTAATATGACAAATTTAACCATAAAGCTGTTTATGTATCTATCAGTCATAGTTTTCTTTATCAGGATGTTAACTAGAAGAGTATCTATCTAGGAGGAGGAGAAGGAGGACTGTAGTCACGGCTGACCGCCTCTGTATCCTGACCCGGCGTTTGGACCGTCTCGTTAAGCCGATTAACACCACCTGGCCGCGATCTACTTCGACGAACTGGTCCCCCTATTGCCATAATACCATAATCATGTACCATTTCTCCAAGAAAATTAATCACTCAAACAATAAATTATATACAATTTTTTTAACATTCTGTATGCAATGAATAAATTACAAATGGCATTATTAGAGGATGAAAGTAGCATCGATAATACTAAAAACTAGAGTTGAAAAGATCGAAAATTATAGTTAAATTATTAAAGTTTTATATAAATAATTTACTTTTCAAAACCATAAAAAATACAGTTAAAATATAAAGATGCCTAGTGCAAAAATAAACTTACGAGCAGGCAGTCTAGGAGGTCGTGATGGGGCTCCAGAGACAAGGATGATGAAGATAAAGCAGCAAATGTATAGTGAGGTAGGCTTCATTATGAATGTAGTAGCTAAGATTGATGACTCATTCCTTGAAACCATCTTCTGCAATTCATGATTTTATAGACACTTTGCGGGCCAGTCTTTGGTGGATCACTCAAGGCGAATTTTGGGTAGGAATGTGGGGAGTAAGTTCCGTAAATATTGTTTATTGGTGCAAGTCAATCTTTTTGGGCTGCGCTAAGCTAACCTTCCGACATTCGAGCAAGGCGAATTTTGGGTAGGAATGTGGGGAGTAAGTTCCCTAAATATTGTTTATTCGTGCAAGTGAATCTTTATGTGCTGCGCTAAGCTAACCTTCTTACATTCGAGCAATTGGTTCATCTGAGAGTAAAAGAAAACGGATGAAAATGAATATAGTAAGGAATAATAATATATATAATTATTATGATTATGATGATTGGTTAAGAGGAAATAATATTGATAGTGGTTGGTTTGTTAAAAATATTAATAAATAAAAATTTATTAAAAATTTAAGAAATAAAAACGTATTAAACTTTTGTTTTACATAAAATTTTAATATATTTTAATTAATTATATTTAATTGCTAAAAAAGATAGTAATTAATTATATTTTAATTAATTAATTATATTTTGATTAATTAATTATATTAAAAAACAAGAAGATGCATGTCACCCGTATGATGACAACCAGCGCGACAAATTACTTAGACCTAAAAATAAAACTCATTCTTCAATATATGAGGTGTATGGACGATTTTTTAAAAGTGAGATATGTTTTATAATCATAATATAAAATCAACCACCTATATTCATTTTATATTTATGGATTCATTCACAAACCCCTAATCCCAGCAAATTCCTCCAAGTTTTCATTGAACATATTATTTTGAGTTCTAATTTTTATAAATTATAAAGAAAGGATTAATATTTAATTATTTGATTTTATCTAATTTTTATAAGATTTTAATCTTAATCCTAAATTCTTCAGTACTTTCTATTTTTAGATAATTTGCTATATGAGCTCTAATTAAGTGTTGAAAATAATATTATGCTATAATCTAACTCGGCTCGAAGCTTATAAATTAAATTTGACCATTTAAATTAAAACTTGAAATTTTTTTGAAAAATTAATATACTTTTTCTGAAAAGACTTGGAATCAAATTATTTATTAAGAATCCGTAAAAGCTTAATTTGATTAGAATTTATGGTATATAAATAACAACTTAAATATATATATATATATGCACTTGTTTATTTCTTTACATAATATATTTTGTAGTTAAAATATAATACTTAATACTCTACTTTTCTTCTCATACCAAAAATTCTAATCAAAATTGGAATTATTTTTTTGAATAATTGATATACTTTTTTTGAAAAGACTTGGAATCAAATTATTTATTAAGAATCCTTAAAAACTTAATTTGAATAGAATTTATGGTATATAAATAACAACTTAAAAATATTTAAGCTAAAATAAAGGTGTAAGGTGCCAAATAAATTAAATAATGTGAAGGCTTCGTCATCTCTATTTATATTATCTGTTGTCAAATCTGTTTAATCGAAATCTTCTTGGAAAGACACTTGCTAAGGCCATGCAGCACCATGACTTCTTTTTCTTCTCTGCAAAAAGACGTGGACAAGGAAAGTCACTGAAACCGCGTCGGCTGGTCAAAATAGGAGTGCGTTTGCTTATATATCCAATAATAATTATGGACACTATTGCACATTTCCAGTTTTTGGAATTAGATATTTTAATTAGAAAATAGTAGTACTTAATTGAAATTAATGTTTCTTATTTATCATTTTAAGATTGGGTATATTAAATTTTCATGTAATTTGATTTTTTATTTAGAAATATCATTAACCCTCAGTATATATTTTTAAGTCACATAATTTTTCTTAGTTTTTCATTTATTCATAATTTTTATTAAAATTTAAGAATTTTAGTACAATACTTATTTTAAATAAAAATAAAATATATAATAATTAAATAATATCTTGAGAATACATTTTAAAAGATATTAAAAAATTAAAATGTAGGTGTTAGGATATTTTATTTTTGGTATTATTATATATTTTATCTTATATAAAAAAATATTAATTAAATAATATCTTGATAATACATTTTAAATATAAGGTGTTAAGATACTTTATTTTCGATGTTAAGTAGAAAAAGCACACATGACAAATTTAATTAGGCGCCCATAAAGTTGTTTATCTATCTATCAATTATAGTTTAAAATTTGATCCACTCAAATTTGATCTAGCCGAATTAAATTAAACTTAATTAAAATAATTAAGAAAAACATCAATAATTAAAACTTACCCTTGAAAAAACATATTTAAAAGATTTTATTATATTTATTTTATTAATGTGTTAAAATTAATCAAAATCAATCTTTCTTATTAAAAGATTCATTACACTAAATTTCCACATAATCTAATCTTTTCTTTTTTGTATGTTTATTTATTTACTTACTTTAAAATTTATTTATAATATTTTTTACTTTTACTTTTGTTTATTTTTTATTTTACGGAGTAAGTTTTCTATAGGATTGAACATTGGAGATACAGTAATACTTTTTTAAATTAGAAACTGTGATTTTTTATAAGAAAATTTACAAATTTTGATTAAAAAAGATAAGAAAAAGAGCTTATTATAATGCACAATTAACAAAAAATTTTGTTTGATTATATTGAGCATCATGTGGTACAATTACATCGAATGTCGAAAAGTGAAAAGGAGAAGCACACATTAATATGACAAATTTAATTAAGCGCCCATAAAGCTGTTTATGTATCTATCAATCATAGTTTTCTTTCTCAGAAGGTTAACTAGAAGAGTATCCATCTATGGAGCCGGAGGAAGAGGAGCATTATAGTCACGGCTGGCCAACTCTGGACCCTTAGCCGGCGTTCGGACCTTCCTGTTAACCCCATTCATGTTGCTGTAGGGTGGTAACCCAGCAACACCAGCTGGCCGCGGCCAACTTCCGGAGACTGCTATATCTGTTGCCATAGTACCACATTCTCATATAACATTTCTCTAAGAAAATTAATCACTTAAAATATTAACGTATATTATTATAACGTATATCATCGTATAATTAGCCTTTATTTTCTCTTAAGATCTTTTACATTAATGGTGTATATTATTGTATTGATTTGTTGCTTTAATTAGAAACACTTAATTAGAGTGTATAAATAGGAGTATGTACTTCATATTTGAGACTCACAGAAATACAGATTTCTTCTTTAACGTTCTCTATTTCTACACAAAAGATAAACCATAAATAGTTTTTTTAACGTTCTGTATGCAATGAATAAATTATAAATGGCATTAATAGAGGATGAAAGTAGCATCCATAATACTAAAAATTAGAGTCGAAAAGATAGAAAATTATAGTCGATATTATTAAAATTTTATATAAATAATTTATTTTTCAAAACCGTAAAAAATACAGTTAAAATATAAAAGATGCCTAGTGAAAAAAAAAACTTACTTGGAGCACTTCGTGATTGTGGGGCTATAGAGATAAGGATGACGAAGATAAAGCAGCAAATGTATAGTGAGGAAGTAGGCTTCATTATGAATGAAGTAGCTAAGTTTAACTCATTCCTTGAAACCGTCTTCTGCAATTCATGATTTTATAGAGGTTTAAGAGTATAAGATACGTTGCAAATCAGTCTTTGGCAGATCATTCACGGTGACATTTGACAAGGAGTGTGGGACCGGGGAGTAAGCTCCTTAATTGTTTAGCCAAAAAACTCTTGGTTCTAATCTTAATGGGACTCGATCAATTTTGACGCTTTGCATCTAGGCCTTAGATGTCGTCCGAACTTGATGTAAAATTTGATCAGACTCAAATTACTACTTCAACAACGTCCTACAGTAGTGGAACTCAATCCTTTTGGGCGAACTAAGCCAACCTTCTTACATTCGATTTAGATTTTACGTTAGAATAATTCAGAATTAACTCATTAACTTCAAACTGGTTGCACCGGACCAAAAATAAGTCATCCCGACTCTGATGAACAACTTATTTGCAATCTTGATAACTCTAGTTTCCGTCCAATTTCTGCCAAGTTTTTTATGAAGACTTCCTCTTCTCTATTTAAACTAAAAAAAACGTTAAGTAATGTGAAGACTTCCTCTTCTCTATTTATATTATCTGATGTCAAACTCATTTAATTGACAGCTTCTCGGAAAGACATCCACTAGACTTCCTCTTCATATCGTTTTCAATATTTTTTCTTTTCTTTATTCTTTTTTGCATGGTTTATAGATGTTTAGGCAGCGTATTAGATACGGCGAAATTGGAAAGTCCAACATGTTTGGAACTTATCCTATCGTTAGAGCCCTGTGACCACAGGTTAAAGCATGCACGAAAGTCACGGCAAGTGGTCGACGAGTCCAAAAAAAGAAGATGACCGACTGGTTCACTATTTTGGCAAGCAGGAATGCTACAAAAACTAAGCATCATTGGAAGAATAACGTCGTTTTCAAAACTAAAACTAAAACATGGTTGACAGGAGCAAAATAATATCTTTTTAAAAGATAAAACTAAAACAACGTTGATCTTTAAATCTGAATTTAGTTCAAATTTTGGTATACTTAAATTTGATTCATTAACTTTAAGTTTATTCAAGCCAAACTAGATTGAATTTGTCAAACCTAGTTAAAACTATGTAGAAGATCAATTATTACAAATTTGGTTTGACACTCGTTCTTACTTCTTACATTCTTAAGATATTGGAAAATTGCAGAAAATACAGACCATCCCATCGTAGAACGAAGAGTATAATAACAATATATAATCTGCATCAGCATATGCATTAAGTGGAAGAGAGAACTTGGAAGGAAAAAATCGTCCACCATCACAAGTTCCCTTTAGATAGCGAAGAATGCAATGAAGCGATGAGAACTTGAACAACAAAAGAGATTTCAGGATGTGTAATAGTGAGATAAATGAGACTTCCCACTAGGCCACTACGCATGGATACAAATTAGGATCTGAGAGAGAAGAACCATCGTCGCGCTTTAACTTCGAATTTTGTTCCATTAGCGGTTTCTAATCAATGATTTTCTGCACCTAGACCCGTAGAAACTGTTTGAACCAGGCTAAAGTTCGGTTAAGTTTGACTTATTATTAAAACGATATCGTTTTAGTAATAAGGTTCGATCTTTTAGACTAAGTTTGAGGATGATATTTGTTTCCGAATCCTATATAACCTGCTCTGAAATCAATAAGATCAACCCAAATTGATCATATTTCAAGTTAAATTTGGGTTTGAAATTAAGCCTGAATGTTTTTAAGTACAAAGTCATCATTTTCAAAATAAAACAAAATTAGATCAAAAATAAAATAAAATTCAGGCTCAAGCTTTAAGCTATATAAGCACAATTAGGTCGTAAAGTTCTGGCCAATAGGGCTCGAGCCCGACCTAATCCGATGTCATCTTTAAAAAAGTTAAGTCAATCCCTCAAGCTTAAATTGAATTCGAAATCCGACCAATTTAGATTTAGTTTGTTAATCTTCAAAGAGAACCAAGATGAGACACAAACATCATCCTACTTGCATCAATAATCTATCTAGAGTGTGATAAATTTATCTGTCATATTGTCAAATCTACTTTTTGCCAAGTTTTAAATGAACAAATTATTTTAACGTTCTTATTTTTTATAGATTGAATTCTTGTTCCCTATAATGAAGGATTAACATTCAATTATTTGATTTAATTTTTTTACAAGATTCAATCTAGATAAGTTATTTTATAAACGCCAATTATGCATTGTAAATAATATTCTCAACTCCATTCGAAAACAATGATCTAAATTTAATTAATCATACTTAGGCTTATTTAAGTAATTAAGTGCAATCGAACTAAGATTTTCACGTAAAAGCTATGTCAATTTTTTTATTAATATTCCTTCAATTCTATTTAGCTACAAATATGCTGTAATTTAGTCAATTTTCACAACATTATTATATATTTTATTGGCCACACTACCTCCTTTATCATTTTTCTTAATTTTTGTTTATTTATGATTTTAAAATAAAGATTATTAACATTTAAGAATTTTAATGCCATATTATTTTAAATAAAAATTAAATAAATTATGTGACATAATAATTATTAGAATACGTGATGACTTTAAAATGTAAAAATTAAATTAAACAAAGTTCAAAATGAAGGCTATCGTATTCTTGAGTTAAAAAAAACTATATTTTATTAATACAAGTGCATTTAACTATTCATTACTCCATGTCTATAAAGTCAAAGGAGACACATAGAACAAGACATGCCTCAAGGGTTATAAATGTGAAGACTTCGTCTTCTGTATCTATATTATCTGCTGTCAAACCTATTTAATTGAAGTCTTCTTGGTAGAAACTCAACTCACGAGGCCATGCACCGTGGCACCAAGCACTTGGCTTTTCCAATTAGTTGTGCTTTTCCTTATATATCAAATAATAATTTTAGATACTACTCACATTTCAAGTCTTTATAATTAGGAAGAGTTGACATATTTTAAATAAAAAAATCCTATAAAAATTGTTCTCTTTCACATTTCGATAATGTGTTAAACTTAATCAAAATCAATATTTCATATTAAAAGATTGGTTATATTAAAATTTCATATAATCTAACTTTTTTTCTTCTTTGTTTATTTATTTATTTTACTTATTTTATTTTTAATCTTTATTTTTTAGTTTTAGTTTTTTTTTTTGGTAAATCAGAAATTTTATAAGGAATAAAAAGTTATGTACAAGCAAGAGCTACCAAAGGTAATCTCAAAACACGCAAAACAAAATGGCATACATCTAACTGTCCTGCCAACAATTGCACCCTAGTCTGTCAGAACAGGAGGTGACAAGATCAAACTCAAAACAAATACCACAAATACTCAGTTATACGCCAAGCAATAAAACACCAACAACTACTACAACAATATATTAGCAGATACTCAAAATACACTAGCAAACACATACCAATCCCATAGTCATACATGGTAGCTTCAAATCCTATAAATCTGTATGCATGTGCTTAGTTAATGCCCACAGCAGCTGCCATATGTAATGGTTTACAGTGCAGAAACCATTGCCTAGAAAAACTCCAGGGAATTCGAATTGCAGTTGGAACGTCGTCGAAGCCCTTGAAAGTGTGGCCATCCAAGAGGGTTCATCCGTGTGGAAGTGAGACCGCCTAGTTGAACAGGAATCTGCATAGAAAAGTTAGTGCATAATAGATCTAATTACCTCTCAATATGTGTAGGCTGAGATGCTCCAGAACTTGGACGATTATCCTAGCTTGTAAGCTCTCTACCTCCATGGCTACATCCTTGAAAGTTCTTGAATTCCTCTCAGACCAAATGTGGTAAACCGTTGTGGAAAGAAGGATAGGGAAAAGGGGGGATAAAGGAGGTGTTTGGTGGAACCAATAAAGGATAGAAGGAAGGCTGGAAGGATTTAGGATGGGGATATGGAAACGGGTGAGGCAATGGTCCCATACAGATTTTGAGAAAGGGCAGTTAAAAAATAGATGTTCATGGGATTCCATGTCCGACTTACATAGTGAACAGTGGTTGGGCGTATATAGAAACTGAAGTTTATCCCTTGTTTGGAATTTGTTGAGGACTGCTAGCCAAAGAATGAAGGAACATCGTGGGCTGTTATTTTTAAACCAAACCAGGTTATACCAAGGAACATGTTGAGTTGAGGGTCTCATGAGTTTATAAGCTGAACCATTGGTGTAAGTCTTGGGGGAGCTAGGAAGCCATTCCAGGTGATCCGGAGAAGTAGTCGGTTGATATTGAACGGGTTCAAAATCAGTAAGGAGTTCCCTAGGAAAATCCTGCCACCTCCACCCATTATTATTGATTATATCAGAAACCTTTGCTGTCATAGGAAAACCCGACCCATTTATCTCCCCAAGAGATAAGAAGTTCCTTACGATTCCCCTTGGATGCCAAGGATCCTGCCATAAGAGAGTGGACTGCTCATTACCTATCCTAAATTTGAATTGATTCCCTAATTTTGTCACGGACACTTAAAATTTTCCGCCAACTCCAGGAGCTATTATTAGTAGGGTGAGCACTCCAAAAGTTTTTCCGTCTCAAAATAACCGTATGCACCCATCTAACCCACATGGACTCTCTATTATAGAAAAGTAATCAAATCCTCTTCCCTAACAACACAAGGTTCCAGGTTGGCAAATGTTTAATCCCTAAGCCCCCCTCCTTTTTGGGTTTAATAAGGTCACTCCATTTAACTTTGGATTGATGGTGGCTATCCACCCGCCCAGCCCATAGAAAATTTCGGAGTTTAGCTTCTAGTTCCTTGAGGATAGAAGAAGGGAGAATAAAGCGAGAGGCCCAATACACTTGGAATGAAGAAAGCACAGAGCTCACTAGTTGAAGTCTACCCGCATTAGAAAGGCTTTTATAGGTCCATTTGTTAACTCTCTTGTTGGACCCCGAACTTACTATTAAATGATAAATTCTTAGTGATTAGTTATGAGTAAAGAAAAAAGGAGAATTCTTGAATTTGAAATGATATATAAGATTTAGGTACTGAATGTAGTAAATTGATGATGAGTGGGTATATATGTGTGTGTTTTGTTATTAATGTTCATGATCAATCATGGACTATAATTTATTTATGAATGATATTGAGTTTAAATGAAAGTTGAGAGGCATAATAGTGATTGAGCATGAAAGTTGAAAATGCAGAAAAGTAATAGAGCATGAATAGGTTGACTATGAATTCTTGGTTTTTGATGATTTTTGACAAAACTTGCATGTTTTGGAGTAGTATGAAATTATAGTGAATGAGTTGATTGAAATGGAGTAGAAAGACTAGAATACAAATAAAAGTGTTGGATTTTGGAAAGTGGAAATCTGAAAATTTTCAAAGAATGAACAGTGGAGAGTTAGATTTTTAATCTGAAACTTCAATAATTTTTATGTACTTATCTAGAGCTATTTTGATAAAATGGCCTTCATGAAAGTTGTAGTTATCTTTCTATCTTTCCAATGGTATATAGTATGAAATTTTTGGACAATGGAGTTGGAAGATATGATCATTAGAAGTTTGGATGCTATTTAGGATGGAACTTTCGGGACAGCTACTTTGATTGAAATTTTGATCTTTACAGAGGTAAAAATTAATTTCGAGGTCTTCATAGAAATTGTAGGCCTAGAAGTCTTCTTCAAAATGGTCTTTGAATGACCTTAATCCGATATTTGTAGCAAAAGTTATGGAGGTTTGAAGTCGGGATATTGGTGGAAGAGAGGAAGAAGGATTTGCAGGTCCACTGGAGTGTCGCGATCATGCACGCACACGATCGCGACTCCACAGGACCACCCGCAATGTCGCGGTCGTGCATGTGCACGATCGCAACTTGCAAGCCTCTCTTCAGACATGAACACCTCTCACTATTTTGGCCATAACTTTTTCGTCCGACCTCCAAATGACCTGATTTTTAAAGAATTGGATTCATAATACATTCCTCTACCTCTCCATAAAAATTTTAAGCTTTTGGTATTAATTTCAAAAGGTTTAATGGAATCAAATGAGAATATCAGTTGAAAGAGTATGAGTTGGATATTTTTACTGAATATGCTTCAGTATTTTGGTAATTTCTTGATCTGTAAAGCTCCAAATGAGTTGATTCTTATCCCTAAATAAACTAGAGATAAGGAGCTACAAATTATCTAAAGGAATTTAATTTTAATTCAGTCCCTAAGACTTTCAATTTCTGGACTGAATTTGGGTATAGTGTACAGTCTTGGTTTAGTAATAAGGACATGGACATATTGGATTTGTTTGGCCATAGGTTCTTCGTCGGACCTCCAATTGAGGTGATTCTTGAAGAGATAGACTCCTAGCACGTTTTCCTATCTCCCCATAAAAAGTGGTAGCCATTGGTATTAAATTTCAAAAGATTGGTGGAAAAAAAGTAAGGGTCGGTTGGGAAAGCATGATTAGGCCATGAACATACTTTGGATTTTCAAGCATATCTTGAGCTATAAAGCTTCGATTGAGATGCGTCTTATTTCAAAATAAACTAGAGAGATAAGGCTACAAATTGTCTAATGAAATTGAGTTTTAGTTCAGTCTCTAAGAAAGTAAATTTTTGGATGGAATTTGAGCATAGAATATTGTTTCAGTATAAGAACAATTCGAAATGTTTGGTGTATAACTTTTAGACTATGGAACCAAATTGAATGATTTTGATGTCATTAGAAAATTGAGACAATGAGGAACATACTTCTTAGAAGGAAGTGCTATCAAATTCCTTCAATTGTATGATTAGAAAAAGGTCTTGATTTTTGGAAGGAGTTAAGCATGATCTTAAATGAATTTTGAGGTTTTGATAGATTAATTATTTTATTTGGAGTTAATTATTACGTTAATGTTGGTTGGATTTTAAAATATGGATTAGTTGAATTAAGTAGCAAGAGTGTGAATGTATGAGGACATTTTGGGAAGAACACT
>JANVCL010000001.1:784685-799901 GCA_026546855.1 Erythroxylum incrassatum
ATCAAATCTCATGCTCAATTCAATCAATCACAAGTTCATATTCTCATGATTTTTCTTCTTTCCATTTAATCAAAATGCCATAATACAAGGCATAGCATAATCATGCTCACAATTCATTTCTTATCAAATGTCATACATTATGATGCAATTTCCACATTACAACATTTCAAAGCAAGCCATTTAGCACACAATACACACACAATGCATTTTGTTCATTACACAATAACTATAAATAAATTACCCACCTTATTACTCTTAAAGATCCAAACTCAAATTGGCCCTTCCCTTTGCTCTTAGGTAGGATTTTTTTGATTTCCTAAAACAAACCAAATTTCTCATTCAATTCCAATTCAACAAAATCCCTAGAACTTCAAAATCACAACAAATGAAATCAACACAAATCAAGCCCAAACCTAACCTACCCATAGTCCATCTAGGTTAGAAAACCTAAAACCTATCTTAAAAACCCAAAAATCAAATGGGTTTCCTTAAACCATCTTCTTTCTCCATTCATTCCCAACAAAAAAATCCATCTTTTCTACTTCCTTTTTCAAACCAAACAAGAAGATAATAGCATGGAGCTTACCTTGAACAAATCTTCATCCTTCTTCTTCTTCTTTCCTTCTTCTTTTCTTCTCTTTACGACTCTCTCCTTTTCTCTTCTTCTATTTCACGATTTTTCTCCTCTCTTTTGGCCTCTCACGACACTTCTCTCTTTCTTTCTTACTTCAAGCTCATTTATTTGGTCTTTTCCCATTTTACCCTTCATTTACTTGGTCCTTCCCATTTTACCCTCCTTTTGTCTTTACAACTAACATCTTATACTTCTAACTTCTTAACTAATGATTATGAAAAAATTGAAGGAATTTGATAACACTTCCTTATAGAAAAATGCTCCTCAATGTCTTAATTTTCCAATGACACCAAAATCATTCAATTTGGTTCAAAAATCTGAACGTTATATCCCAAACATTTCTGAAATATTCTTATACTGAAACAATATTCTGTGCTCAAATTCCATCCAAAAATTGAAACTCTTAGAGTCTGAATTAGAACTCAATTTTATCAGATAATTTGTAGTCTTATTTCTCTAGTTTAATCCAAATTAAGAATCATCTCATTTGGATAACTAGAGAAAAAGATATGGCTAAAACACCGTAGCATGTTCAATAAACATGTTCCAACTACATTTTTCAACATTTAACTTCCAACTACATTTTTCAACATTTAACTTCCAACATTTCATATATAATAATTCTAACTTCCAAAAAAGTTTGGGATCCAACAAAAGCTAATTAAAGGAGCACCACTCAATATAAGGAAGTGCGGGTTTAATTCAAAACTTCACCTTAATTCCACAACTACCTCATCACTCAAATGTCAAAATTTTGACTAAGTTTACAAGATCAGTTATTGCAATTAATCCGCATGTTTCACTTAAAAGTCACATAGCCCAATTTAATATCATGCACACACTCAATCTTATCTAAACTAATATGATAAAGCTTGATGACTTAACATGTATAACCACATGCAAAAATTGAAAAGAGACACACACATATCCTCCAATTCCTTCCCCCACACTTAGAACGGACATTGTCCTCAATGTCCAAAAACAATAAAAGCATAAAAGAGGGATGGAAATAGAAGTACTCCCCTAGATCGAAGACGCCATATGCAGCTTTGAAATGAATTATTGCAGCTTTGAAAACACAGACAGCAGTGTTGAAGTGAAGGATTGCAGCTTCCTTTTCAAACGCAAAAGAAAGGGATACGGATGGAGTGCCTCCCATCAAGCGCTTATTTAAGGTCAGAAGCTTGACCCTTGGTTGTATACATCATTCATTATTTAATAGATGTTTGAGCCCAACAGGAAGCATGCTTAAACTCCTTGAGGAACCTGGTGTAACTTTCCTCAAAGTAGGCTCCTTCCCAGCACGATACTCCATGGCTTTTGATGAGTAAAACTTCATCATTTCGCCTTTATACTCTAATGTCCACTCGTCTTTTTGGGCATCGCCCTTCTCACACCAGGATGGTCTCTGTAAGAGTATCGCCAATGGGTGTGGAGAAGCTTGCTTGCCCATAGCTCATTTAACTCATATGTGATTAGTGGCTTTTCTTCTTATTGTTCTTCTTCTTCTTTTACCTATAAACAACTAGAAAAAGGAAACAAAATTCAGCTAATGATAACGTGAACTACATTACTTACCTTAGGAGTTGCACATCCTCTATCTTTTCTCGAACTATAACCTCTTCCTCTTTTAACTCCGCTTGCTCTTGCTTCTTTGTCTTGGCAAATTGACTCGAAAAAGGGGGTAGAACAACCATATTTTGCAAAGTTATATGCGTCTATTCTGGTTTTTCATATGCTCTTTCGTTGTTTCTTCTTCTACCTCTCTTTTGGAAATTTTCGAATGTTATTCTTACAATTCCCTACCATTTCGCAATGTGATAGCCTTCGCACTTTGTTTGGGATTAATTTCCGATTGTGCTGGAAAATTTCCAAAATTTTGTGCCTCCAATCGATTTATGGTAGTTGCCATTTGGCTTATTAGATTTTCAATATTTCTTTGTTAATTTTTAATATTTCAGATACTTGCATCAGTATTCCGCTGAAACGTCAAAGTGTTAGTAGCCAAATATTGAACTATATCTTCCAAGGAAGACTTACCTTTAGAATTGGATGTTATATTTTGATGTTGTCGAGGCATGTACGGTTGTCTAAATTGTTGGAATTGAAGAGTGCTCGTCTCTAAACTCATTACGATCTCCTCCAAAGACATCTCATTAGCTTATGGTGGTGATGGTGGAGGTGGTGGCTCTGGCTAGAAATAGGGCTGCTCTTGATAGTAGCTCGGTGGAGAAGTGAATTTGTACTATGTATCTTGCAAAACAGGACACGTACAAAAAGAATAACAAAAAAATGAGCAAACTTCACATACATTAACTTGTTGGTCATCCATCGGTCCTTGCGCGGCTAAAGGTGTGAAATTCGCCACTTGATGGTCAAACCTGAAAATAGGAACAGATGGAAACTCATTATCATAATAAGGATAACATGAAAAATCATAATCAAAAGCATACTGAACGTGAGCCATGCCACTAAAAGATCAAAAAATCAGAAAACAAAAACTGTGAAACTAAAACAAACAGAAGACAAGGTAGCAATAAAAACAAAAACAGAAACAAACATCACTAGAAAAATTGTTAAGAAATTCCCCAACAATAGTGCCAAATTTTGGTGTTGTTGTCTCCTGCAACCAATTTCAAAAAGAAACTAAGTTTCGTTAATACAAAATAATTAAAACTAAAACAAATAGGGGGTTTGGTTCACGTAATTTAAGGAATTAGAAATAACAAAAATAAAAAATTAACAAAAGTAATTGGATCTAAAATTTTAATAGACAAACCTTGGTTTCAGGTCACTGATGTTATCACACTAAATGGAATCCTTGATATAAAATTCAATTCATCAACAAACATTCATTGGGTGATGTTTTATCTTAAGTGTAAATAAATAAAAACATGTATTCTAAACATTCTTATTAATCAACAACCTAGATATGATCGTAGGTTCAATTGAATAATAACTTTAACAACTAAGAAACCAATGAACAAGATAACACATGTATGACATGCATTTAATCAAAATGAGTATCTTCTTAGAATTTCTCACTCTAGCGTAAAGAAGGTAATCTTAATTGCTACTTGTGTTTAACAAAACTGAATGTCATATTTCATTAATCTAGCTATTAAACGAATCAATTCTTAGTTGTGCACCTAGAAATCAATCAATACAATTAGAAAAAGTAATTCGGAAGACACTCAATGTTTATTAACAAAACAGACTTTATTAAAACATCTCACACATAATAGATGATCACTTGGTTCCCCTCAACTAAGAAAAGAAATTTAGATACTCATAATGGAATTGAAAATGAAAGAAATAAGAAAAAAAGTCTCCATCCCTATTCTTTCTCTAAAGAATTTGAAAATCCCTAAATAAATAATGTAGAAATTGAAAGCTAGCTATGGCTGTCCAGAAAACTAGAAGAAATGAATGCAGAAATTAAACTATTCCTAAAAATGAGTCTACAGAAAAATTAGCGTAAAACTACAAAAGAAAAACATAAAAACTCCTAAAATACTGGCTGCTTGAATAGTAACTTGACCCTTCTTTTATGCCTTTTCGATTTCTTCTCTATCTTTCCTTGATTTTCAACAGATAACGTATCCCCCAACTTCAGGTGGTCAATCTCCATTGATAAGATAGCAATCCGATCTTCAAAGATTATGAAAATCTCGGATTTGAATTTGAAAACAGATCTGCAGATTATTTGTATCCTTACAAGTGCCCACGTTTAGTCACTGAATTTGCTGTCAATCTGGAATTTTTTATTTTTCTTTGTTTTTTTGCATCTTTTTGATTCAATTCCATCTCTAAAGTGTTGAAAATCACCTGAGAACTATCAGTAGACAATTCCATTAATTTTGGATAATAACTTCCACATATTAAAGAGAATTAAATAGAAAATAAGCACAAAATGACAACTTAACATCTACTATCTTAAAATATGTAGTATTTTTTAAAGTTAAGATAGTGAGGAAGAAATGAATTCCAAATGATATAGAATCCTAATGAAGGTAGGATTTGTTGGAGAAAACAAGCATATATCTATTGATATTTGTAACTGCATTTTGGGTACACTTGCGTGATGAATTATATGTTCCATTAATGATTTTTGTGGCTACTGTGCATGGGTTTCTTCAGTGATCAATCAAAAAGTACACAACAGATTTTTGTTTAAAGGCAGTCCATAGTGTGACACATATCGATTGATTTTAGGCTACCGTGTTTTTGGAGTGCTTGAGAGATTAATCACAATGTTCTATCGTTGATTTGGTGTTATTGTGTTTTGGGAGGTTTTGCAGAGATAACTTAAAAGTTTGGCAGCAGGCTTTTGTTTGAAGACTCTCCAAGATTATGGTTTAATGCGGCTAGACATATAGGGGAGTGTTCTTTGACTATAGTGCTCTTTTGTTCCTTATTATTCTTAATATAATCACTTGAGATATTTTTATCTTTTTTATTTATTGTTTCAAAATTCTCTGTTAAGGTTAGCGTGAAGTGGTCATGCTATTGGGTGTGAGATAACTTTCAAGATGTGAGTACGAGTAGATGTCATCAAGGAGTGAATGGTGTTGGCTCCATAATGGCCTTATGTACGACTATTGTACTATAATGAAAGTTGATTAACTTGGATGAGGGCCCTACAAATGTAGGCCATGTATTTCAAACTACGTTAACAAATTTCTTATGTTGATTTATTTATAGCACACTTAAATTTTCTACTTGTGACCAAATTATGGAAATTGTAGTTGCTAACTCAATTACATTCTGATAAGTAACTGTCAGTCTTAGTTTGAAGCAATTACGGCAGAACATGTATTTTACAAAACTTTAACCTTCGAGCTTTTCAATTGGTATCATAGCAAGGTTCACTTCATCAAAACTTGGTGTGTCAAGTTGGAGTAGATCAATGTTCTGCACTAATGACTACTAGAGAAGGAGTGTCAATTATAGGGCCACTGCTACTAGATGGTTCTAACTATCCTATTTATTCATCAAGCATAAGGGACTAAAGCATGTACTTCTGTGTTGAAAGGCTAGACTCATCTTATCATAAATAATGAAAAGAATGAAGCATTACTTAAGATCCATCTAAATGGACAAGGGTCGAAAAAGAGAGAGTGCTTGGTAAGTCTCAAGCAATGCATACGATTTTGAATGCTATAGATGAAGGACATTTCAGTATGATATCAATGTGTAAAGTATGTGATACATTACAAAAAAATACATGAGGGATCAAAATTGGTGATTGCATCAAAACTTCAGGTATTGACCACGAGATTTGAAGAAATTTAGATGGAGGAAAGTGAATGTGAAGCCCCAAACTATACCCTAGTAGGAATGTGTCGTGCGCATGAAGATATTTGTAATGGGTGTTAATAAGTATTAAAGTGAGTGCTTAGTACATGACCAAATTAGTATTAGCGTAATTGTTGATGGTAATTTGGTATTTTGCATTAATTATATTATGCATGCACAAATATACATTAATCATGGGACAAAATTCTAAATGAATTAAAATGGCATGCAACTACACTGAATATGATAAAGGTGTGGTTAAATTGTAATTAATGAAAATGGAAAAGAAGGAACCAATGTGAATTAACCATTTGTCACTCTACATACCATAACCTTGTCACTCCACACACGATAAGTTTTACATAAACATATGAAAAGGGTGAATGGAGGTCGACCTAGAACTTAAAATTTTAGAATTTTGAGCTCTTCTTTACACTGAAAATTCACACTAAATTGATCTCAAAAGGGGATTTCGAAAGATACACAAGAAATTGGTGAATTTGAAGTCTAAGGTAAGTTAATTTCGTGTATTGAAGATTAACTGCTTCCTCATCTCCTCTTCATATAGGGTCTTGTTATAGGTATATAATTGTTGAAGATGATTTTTGAATGGGTGTATTATGTATAGAGAAGCAGAAGACTAAATACAAAGACAAAAGGAAGCAAGTGGAGTGATGAATTTGATCACTCCTTCATGAGGTATAGGAATTTTTGATTTGTTTGCTTGGATTTATGAATGTGATGTGTAGGGAACTGATAAAATAAGTATTCAATAACAAATGTGATGTTATTGGTTAAATTAGATGTGTTTTTGCATTGCTATGGCATAATAAGACCGAAGATAGTTGATTTGAGATGTGTACATCTCTAGATGGATAAGTTCCACTGAATAAACTTTTGTAATTTGGTCATATATTGTCCTATAGACCTCCAAATTAGATAGTTTCAATTAGAATTTAAATTAGAGACATAGATATAAAACTTTCATAGAGGAACCGAAATTTGATTCTGCTTCTAAAATTTTTAAATTTTGGCTTGAAGTTGAGTTATAGTTGTTGTCCCTGTTTTCGAATATCCTGTAGTGTTTTAGGTATAACTCCGAAATTCTTAACCAAATTGCATTAAATTTATGCCATTCTAAAATTAAACCATATGGGAACAAATGTATAAAAGACCTTAAAACTAATTTAAAATTTTCTATATGCATATAATTAAACAAGTAAAGGTATGAATGGTGAGTGTCAGTCACGATCGTGACATGGGTGTCACAATCATAGCCCTGTCTTTTGTTACAACTAGGGCATTGTTTTCACTTATGATGTTTACCGCATCTCATCCGAACCCTTTTTGGATGTCCTTGAAGCTTAGCAAATCATATATGTAATGTGTATATACTTTCATGTTTCATTGATCTATGCTTGAAAGGGAATATGATCGTAAAGCATAGTAGATACGATTGGGCATGATAAACATTTTCAAATTATAGTCGCAAGCATAAGGCAATGAATTTGTATCTTATGAATTGTTGCTCTTTATTGTGACTCTAAAATGTAATGATGATGTTCTGATGATTAGTTTTAACCTGTCAGGTCTTAGTTGTTGGTAAATAGGCATGCTTAGAAGGGTCTGCAGTTGCTTCTGTTATAAGAATTATGGTGTCTTTTGTTTTAAAGACTTCAGTCTCTTATGTTTCAAAGGCTATTGCCTCTTCTATAGATACCAATCATATGTATCTTCTGTTATATTTTGGTTACCTACATCTGAAGAAATTAGCAGGTAATTCTATATATGCTTCGATACTTGTTATGTTTTGATGCAAACTTATATTTGGAATAATCTCTTAATATCATGTTCAACTATTATTATGTGATACTTCATGATTTTTATTTTATAATGTATTTCCCATCACTTAATTGTCATGAATCATTTATATTTGATTGTTAGGCGACTGTTGTGAGTAGTTCCTATCTTGCATCATTATTCCTCGCTAAGTTATATGCTTAGCACGATAGTTTTTCCTTCATGTAGGCCTTGATAAATAGGGTTAATGTTGGGACAACGACAATGGCCAAAGAAGGACGTGTAACCTTCTGGAAGATCTTGTATCTAAACAATGTGTTGTATTTAAAAATATTAAGTAGGAATTTTGTAGTATATGTGAATGACCTGTATTAAGCATAACTTATGATGATATTTTTTATGTATGGAAGTTATATGTGTAATTTGTATAAACCATAATGAAATATGAGATGTGATATATGTTTGCCTTATCTTTGGAAATTGTTTAATTATCTAATTCTATTTTGGGTGCATCTGTATATCCTCCTAGGGAATATTAGGGTGTCACAGTGAAACTAATGGAGACTTGAATGAGCGACTGCGTGATATCACCAATCAAGCACATCAATTTGGGAAGAAGTACTCAATTCTGAAACTTGTCAAGAAAAGCTTGAGATCATTGCCTCTTAGATTCATACTGAAGATTGTAGCTATTAAAAGAGCTCATGATATTAATGTGTTATCTTTAGATAATGTAATTGGAATTCTCACAAACTTTGAGATGAACATATTGAGAGACAAGCGTAAGAAGAATAAAGTATTGGCACTGCAAGTCGAAGTCACTAAATTTGTGAGTAATTCAGGAGATGACTCCAATGAAAATGATGCTGGTGTTGCTGACAAGAAATTTCAATAAGTGGCTGAAGAAGATGAAGAAAGATAAACCTGAGTTCAGGCAAAATTGTGGAGGTTCATTAAACAGTAACTTCAAACATCAAGAAAAAACCTAAAAAAGTGAAAGGAAAGCAATAAGATACAATGTCATGAATGTCAAGGCTTCGTACATGTGCAAGCAGAATGTGCTAACACTTTTAAAAAGACAAAAGGGAAGTTTTACGCCATCACTTGGAGTAGAAACAAATTTGAAAGTGAGTATGAGAACAAAGAAGAAATTATGTCATAATGCTACGTTGGTTGCTTTATATAAAAAGTCCAATTGCTTGCTTGATAGCAACCAGTGAATAAACAAAGGATAAAGATACAGATGTTTCATTATTAAACTCTAATTCAAATAGCGACAGCGATGATAGTGACTTTGAATTCGAAAAGGAAGATATTTGCAAGGCCTATGAACTAATATATAGCAAGTGAGTGAAGATGTGTAGACAAAATGAGAAGTTACAAAGGGGGAATATCAAAATGAAAGGTGTTAGTCAAGATCTGGAGATGAAGTTATTGTCAACAAAAGATGAACATGATAAAACCAAGCTAAAGTTGATCAATACAGAGAAAGGAATAAGAATGTTGAATGGCAGTACTGAGAAGCTAGAAGAATTGCTAGAAATTAGAAAAAGAAAGGGTATTTTCAAGGCGTTGGATATAAAGGTGAATTTTCTCAAGAGAATAATGAGTAAAATGGTGACATTAAATTTATTAAAAAAAGCATTATCAAGTAAGCAAGGAGAAATTTCAAAAAGAATCAGAAAGTTCATGCTTACATATCACTTTTGTGGTGTAAAAGGTTACATAAGGCGAAATTGTTACTGCAAATAATGTCAAAATAGAAAATCCAAATATTCTTGGAAGAATTTTAAGTAACAGAGGATACCAAAACAAATTTAGGTTAGAAAGAAACAACCGGAAGAACTTTTGGCTTTTAAATCAGTACGTGACCTTCTCACATTGGATGGTACTTTGATATCAGGTGTTCAACACATATGATAGGTGAAAGAAGCTATTTTATGAATTATCAAAGTTGTATGGATGATCATGTTACATTTGATGATGAAAAGAAAGCAGCGGTGATTGGTAGAGGAACTATTCAAGTGGATGGATTGCCTTATTTTGAAAATGTGATTCATGTGAATGATTTAAAAGCTAACTTGGTGAGTATTAGTAAGCTTTGTGATGACGGGTTATTCGTCAAGTTCACCAGTGATGAATGCAAGGTGTTAAACCAACAAGGAGATTGTATAGTAAGTAGAAAAGGATTGGTGGATAATTGCTACATGTTAGAAGATTATGAAGTTGCTAAAGATGTTTTAACTGTCATGTGTGATAATAAGAGTGTCATAAACATCTCCAAAAACTCAGTTCAACATTCAAGAACCAAACATATTAATTTGAAATATCATTTCATTCTAGAGCTATTAAAGAGTAAATTCTTTCCTATATAACAACTAAGAAGCAACTGACCGAAATTTTTAAAAAACCTCTTAACTCTATCAAGTTTGAATCTCTTCGTGGGGCACTGAGACTATGTGCTTTGTAACTTTGAAATTTATTGAAATAAGTAAAAAGAAAGAGTGTTGGATGATAATGCAAATACTCTCATAAGGTTTATGTAAGGGGGAAACTGATTAAGTTTGATCCTAATTCGTTGAATATATTTTTGGGGTTTGTGAATTTAATTAAGACCAGCCTTATGAGGATGGATTTGAAGCGAGTAATGATATGTTGATACTTATGCCTCCTTATTTGCTGAGGTTGATCGCATTGAAGGTATTGTTCATGCGGAAACAAGTTCTTTGTTATGCTTCTTCAAATGATTCTTAGCCTCTTTTGCCATTGATTTGCTCCAAAGGGAAGATAAGAACTTGCCATAGCTTTTTTAGCTAGTATTTATAGATTTGTTGGTGACAGTTGAATTAGACTTTGATTTTTCGATATCTTTTATCATGGTATTTTATTTAAGGGAGAGTTTCCATTTCACTTATTCAGGGGAAGATTTTGATGTGACAAATAATGGCAATAAGGGAAGATTATTAAGGTATTTTATTTTTGACATTATTTTTATTTTGATATATTTGGTATGCCTCTTATGATAAGGAAGTTGATTTAGATTATGTATCTTTTGTGATAAGGAAGCTAACTTCATATAGGATTCCACTAACTTGGGATATATAGTATTTAGATTATGTATATCTTTTGTGACAAGGAAGTTAACTTATTATAAGATTCCATTATCTTGAAATATGTAGTATTTTTGAAAGTTAAGATAATGTGGAAGAAAGGAATCCTAAACAAGATAGAATCCTAAAGAAGGTAGGATTTGTTAGAGAAAAAGAAGCAGTATATCTATTGATTTTTGTAATTGTGTTTTAGGTGTGCTTCTGTGAACAATATCTATTGAAGTTCAATGCATAAAATTTTAGAAGAAAATCAGTTATAGAATTGGTTCTCTCGATGTATGACAAGCACCAGTTCCATCCTTGGGAGGAGCGAAGTACTTTGTGTCCTTCATTGATGATTATTCCAAGAGATATTAGGTGTATCCAATCAAGAGGAAGGTAGATGTGTTTCCAGTCTTCAAAGTTTACAAAGCAAGGTGGAACTTGAATATGGAAAGAAGATCAAGTGTCTAAGGACAGATAATGGAGGATAATACACTAATAATGAATTTGATCAATTTTACAAGCAAGAAGGAATCAAAAGGTAGTTCATATCGACATACACTCCTTAGTAGAATGGAGTGGCAGAGTGGATGAATGGAACTCGATTAAAGAGAACAAACGTTATGTTGGCAAACCTTAGACAAGACTTTCTAGGAAGAAGTAGTCAATACCGCTTGTTATGTAGTAATCGGTATCTATTAACTGCAATTGAGTTGAAGGCACTGATGCAAATGTGAACTAGCAAGTCAATTGATTATTCAAACCTCCATATATTAGGAAGTCCTATATACGTGATGTACAATCCTTAAGAAACTACAAAGCTAAATCCAAAATCCAAGAAATGCTTGTTCTTGGGATATGCTAATGGAGTGAAAGGATATCGCCTGTGGGATCCTAATGTTCATAAAGTTATGATCAGCAGGAATGTAATCCTTATATATAAGCTACAAAATAAAGGAGTCAATTTCACATCAAAGACTACTGTTGTTCAGGTGGAAAAGGAATCCTAGACAGATTCTTCTGAACCAGCACCAGAGCACGAGGTATAAAAACTAATAGAATTTGAGGTTCCAAAGACTCGTCGATCAAATAACCCAAAAAGGCGACTACATTGGCATTCAAACTATATTATATAGGGTAATGTTGAATATTGTCTTTTAACTGAGTATAGGGAACCATCAACTCTCTAGGAGGTAATGAACATTTCATATGAATCTCAATGAATGACAGCAATGTAAGAAGAAATTGAAGCTCTTCATAAGAATAAGACTTGGGAACTTATGCCACTACCACAAGGAAGGAAAGCCATTGGAAACAAATGGGTCTATAAGATCAAGCAAAGTGGTGATGATCAGATAGAGCGATATCGTGCAAAATTTATGATAAAAAGATATGCTTAAAAGGAAGGGATTGACTTCAATGAAATATTTTCCCCTATGATTCGACTTACTACAGTGAATTAGTCCTGACAATATGTGCTAGGTTTGACTTACATCTATAGTGATTAGATGTAAAGACAAATTTTCTTCATAAAGATCTTAAAGAAGAGATTTATATGCTTCAACTAGAAGGTCTTGAAGAAGCAGGAAAGGAGAACTTAGTTTACAGGTTGAACAAATCTTTATATAGTCTAAAATAGGAGCAGAGGTATTGGTTGAAGAGATTTGTTTCCTTCATTATGAGCGTTAGATACAACAGACTAAAAATAGACCCTTATGCATATTTTAAGAGGTTCAGTGAAAATGAATTCACTATCTTATTGTTGTATATAGATGACATGTTAGTAGTAGGCCCCAACAAAGATCGTATTATGGATTTAAAGGTTCAGTTGGCTAAGGAATTTGAAATGAAGGACTTGGGACTAATAAACAAGATTTTAAGGATGCAAATTTACCGAGAGAGAAGTAATAGGAAGATTTGGCTTTCTCAAAAGAATTATCTAGAAAAGATCTTGCGATGCTTTAACATGCAAGATTGTACGCCAATTTCTACCCCACTTAATGTTAACTTCAAGTTATCCTCCAGCATGAATCCTAATAGGGAAGATAAGAGGATGGAGATGTCTCAAGTACTATATGTATCAACAGTGGGAAGCATAATGTTCTTTATGATTTGTATAAGACCAAACATTGTATATGCAATGGGAGTAGTTAATCGATATATGGCAAATCCTGGCAGAAAATATTGGAATGCTATAAAGAGGATCTTTGGATACATTAAAGGGGCCTCAAATTTTGCATTGTGTTATGAGGAATCAGACTTTATTATCAATGGATACGTTGATTCTAATTATGTAGGTGATCTTGATGGTAGCAAATTCAACCATAGGTTATGTGTTTACATTAACTAGCGGGTTGCAAATTGGGTCTCAAAATTGCAATCATTTGTGGCTACGTCAATAATAGAAGCAAAATATATAGCTGCTATACAAGCTAGTGAAGAAGCAATTGGGTTGAAAATGATATTGAAGGAGCTCGGATATAAGTAAGAGAAGATTTCTTTATTTTGTGACAGTCAAAGTGCCTTGCACCTTGCAAGAAATCCAGCTTTTTATTCAAAAACAAAACATATACAAGTTTAATATCACTTTGTTCGTTAGAAAATAGAAGAAGGAACTGTAGATATGCAAAAGATTCATACTAAAGACAACATTGCAAACTTTTTTACGAATGGGATCAACATTAACAAATTTATTTGGTGTTGATCCTTTGTGACTTGATGGAGACATGAGCAACATGAAAATGGCAAGGAAAAAAATGATGTGATGGCTTGATTGACTTTCAATTAAATCTTAAATGGTAGATTGTTGTTGCCAATTTGACAAGACGGTTGGTTATACACTTATAGGAAACTTATCAATAGGCCTTTTCAGACTAATTGTAAATCATCTAAAATTTTCTCTTCTTTAATTTAATACCCACAATTTAGAGAGTGTTTCTCTTATTTCTTAAGAGAGTTAATGCTTCTCCTAGTAAAATAGAGAGAGGTTGTAAATCCTAAATTTTTCATAATGAAATTTGTTCTTCTCATTAATGGTTTTTACCCTAATTTATTCGAAGTTTTTCACGTAAAATATGTAATTTTTTTCATTACTATTCCTTCAATTCTTTTTAGCTACAAATATGCCCTAATCCAGTTAATTTTCACAACATTTATTATATATTTTATTGATCACACAACCTCCCTTATCATTTTTCTTAGTTTTTGTTTATTTATGATTTTAAATTAAAGATTATTAACATTTAAGAATTTTAATGCCATAATATTTTAAATAAAAATTAAATAAATTATATGACATATAATTATTAGAATAAGTGATGACTTTAAAATGAAAAAATTAAATTAAACAAAGTTCAAAATGAGGGTTATCGTATTCTTGAGTAAAAAAAAGCTATATTTTATTAATACAAGTGCATTTAACTATTAATTACTCCATGCTACAAAGTCAAAGGAAACGCAAATAACAAGACACGCGTGAAAGGTTATAAATGTGAAGACTTCGTCTTCCGTATCAATATTATCGATGTCAAACCTATTTAGTTGAAATCTTCTTGGAAAGACACTCGAACTCATGAGGCCATACGCCATGACCTTTTTTTCTTCTCTGAAATGAATATGGAGAAGGACGGCACAAGCTTGGCTTCGTGTCTTTATAATTTGGATACTATTTCCACGTTTCAAGTCTTTGTAATTAGGAAGTGTAGGCATATTTTAAATCAAAAAATACTATAAAAATTGTTATCTTTCACGTTTTGTTAATGTGTTAAACTTAGATCAAAATCAATATTTCATATTAAAAGATTGGTTTATATTAAAATTTCATGTAATCTAACTTTTTTTCTTCTCTGTTGATTTATTTATTTTACTTAATTTTATTTTTAATCTTTATTTTTATTTATGTATTTAGTTTTTTCTCTTCAAATAATTTTGAATATTTTTATTTTTCTTATTTGTGAGTCTACAAGAAACATTTTCTCTCATAATTACATATAAGACTGTATATTATCGAACCTTTCTTAACTTTGTATCTCAACGAGATTTCTATTAAGAAGATGTTGTTGTTCTTGTTTATCATATATTTTATGGGCCATACAACTTTTCTTATCATTTTTTCTTAATTTTCTATTTATTTATAATCTTAAAATAAAGATTATTAGAATTTAAGAATTTTGATACTATACTATTTCAGAAAATGACAGAATAATTATTCGATATAACCAACTAATTATAAGAATAAGTGATGAAAATTAAATTAAAAAAGTTCAAAACCTATATTTTATTAATACAAATGCTTTTAATTATTAATTACTTCATGATTAAGAAGTCCAAGGAAACACGAATAACAAGAAATCCGTGAAAGGTTATAAATTTATTGACTTACACTAGTCAACG
>JANVCL010000001.1:800001-825341 GCA_026546855.1 Erythroxylum incrassatum
GTTGATTAATTAAATTCTTGGACTTAAATAGTTTTAAGGTTGATCTTTCGAAACTTAGTGGATTCAAACCCCGAAAAATCGTTTTGAACAATGATAACCCGAGTCACATTTTCAAGAGAAATTTAGTAAATCGTTTTCAATCTTAGTTTTCTTACCAATTGATTAATTTTCCCAAAAATCCAAAAAGATTCTTTTATAATTTTCTTTATTTTTCTTAATTTTTAATCAATCAAACAAAAACCCCCCATTTCAATTGCTTTAATTGCATAATTCGACTTAGGCTAGTTTAGAAATCAGTCTCACACGATTCCATCGAGAGAGACGACCCGAGGTTCAGCTTGCTGCAATCTTAGAATTATTTTATTTTGACTGTTTTCCAAGGTCGATTTCCTAAATCGAATGGTAGAGCCGCGATCAGATATCAACGTGTGAAGCATGGGATACGTTACAAACCATACACGAGGGATCAAAATTGGTGATTGTATCAAAACTTCAAATATTGGCCACTAAATTTGAAGAAATTTAGATGGAGGAAAGTGAATGTGAGGCCCTAAAACTATACCCTAGTAGGAATGTGTCATGTACATGAAGGTATTTGTAATGGTGTTAATGAGTATGAAAGTGAGTGCTTAGTACAGGACTTAACCGGTATTAGCAAAATTTTTGGGGGTAATTCGATATTTTGGGTTAATTGTGTTATGCATGCACAAATATATATTAATCGTTGGCTAAAATTCTAAATGAATTAAGATGGCATGCAATTACATGGAATATGATAAAGGTGTTGTTAAATTGTAATCAATGAAAATGGAACAGAAGGAACCAATGTGAATTAACCACTTGTCACTTTACATACCCTAAACTTGTGACCACACACGATAAGTTTTACATAAACATATGAAGAGGGTGATTGGAGGTCGGCCTAACACTTAAAATTCACACTAAATTGATCTCAGAAGGGGATTTTGAAAGATACACAAGAAATTAGTGAATTTGAAGTCTAAGGTAAGTTAATTTCATGTATTGATTAACTGCTTCCTCATCTCCTCTTCATCTAGGGTTTTGTTATAGGTATATAATTGTTGAATATGAGTTTTGAATAGGTGTGTTATGTATAGAGAAGGAGAAGACTAAAGACAAAGGCAAAGGGAAGCAAGTAGAGTGAGGAAAAAGGGTTTTGATCACTCCTTCAAGAGGTATAGGAAATTTTGATTTGTTTGCTTGGATTTATGAATATGATGTGAAAATAATTGATAAAATAAGTATTCCATAAGCAAATGGGATGTTATTGGTTAAATTGGATGTGTTTTTGCGTTGCTATTGCATGATAAAACCGAACGTAGTTGATTTGAGATGTGTATCTCTCTAGATGGATAAGTTCCACTAAAAAGGCTTTGTAATTTGGCCATATATTATCCTGTAGACCTCCAAATTGGATATTTTTAATTAGAGGTTAAACTAGAGACATAGGTCTAAAACTTTCATGAAGGAACTGAATTTTGATTCTACCTCTAAGATTTTTGAATTTTGGCTTGAAGTTGAATTATGGTTGTTGTCTCTGTTTTGGAATATCCTGTAGTGTTTTGGGTATAACTCTCGAAATTCTTAACCAAATTGCATTAAATTTATGCTATTAAAAAATTAAGACATATAGGAACAAATGTATAAAAGACCTTAAAACTAATTCGAATTTTTTCTATATGCATATAATGAAAAAATTAGAGGTATGAATGGTGAGTGTCTGTCACGATCGTGACATAGGTGTCACAATCATGACCTTGTCTTTTGTCACAACTAGGACATTGTTTTCGCTTATGATGTTTACCGCATCTCATCTAAACCTTTTTTGGATGCCATTGAAGCTTAGCAAACCCAGTGTAAGGGTAATATAAGACTCATCATACATCTAATGTGTATATTCTTTAATGCTTTCATTGTTGCATTATTTAAAAGGAATATGATCATAAAGCATAGTAGATACGATTGGGCATGATAAACATTTTCAAATTATAATTGTAAGCATAAGGTAATGAATTTGTAACTTATGAATTGTTGCTCTTATTGTGACTCTTAAATGTAATTATAATGTTCTGATGATTAGTTTTAACCTGTCAAGTCTTAGTTGTGAGTAAATAGACATGCCAAAAAGGGTCTGCAACTGCTTTTGTTCTGAGATATTATGGTGTCTTCTATTTTAGAGATGTAAGTTTTTATGTTTTAGAGGTTATTGCTTCTTCTGTAGGTACCAATCATATGTATCTTCTATTATATTACAGTTACCCACGTCTGAAGAAATTAGCAGGCAATTCTATATGTGTTCTGATATCTGTTATGTTTTGATGCAAACTTATATTTGGAATAATCTCTGAATATCATGTTCAAATATTGTTATGTGATACTTCATGACTTTTATTTTATAATGTATTTTCCATCATTTAACTGTCATGAATCATTTACATTTGATTGATAGGCGACAGTTGTGAGTAGTTCCTATGTTGCATCATTATTCCTCGCTAAGCTATATACTTAATACGATGATTTTTCCTTCGTGTAGGCTTTGATAAACAGGGTTAAGGTTGGGACAACGACAATGGCCAAAGAAGGACGTGTAACCTTTTAGAAGATCTTGTATCTAAACAGTGTGTTGTATTTATAAATATTAAGTAGGAATTTTGTAATATATATGAATGGCCTGTACTAACCATAACTTATGATGATATTTTTTTATGTATGGATGTTATATGTGTAATTTGTGACTTGTATAAATTACAATGAAATATGAGATGTGATATGTGTTTGCCTTATCTCTGGAAATTGTTGAATTGTCTAGTTTTATTTTGGGTGCATCCGTATATCCTCCTAGGGGTATTAGGGTGTCATAGTGAAACTATTGGAGACTTGCACGAGCGATTGCCTGATATCACCAATTAAGCACATCAACTTGGGAAGAAGTACTCAATTTTGAAACTTGTCAAGAAAACCTTGAGATCATTGCCTCCTAAATTCATACCGAAGATTGCAACTATTAAAGAAGCTTATGATATTAATGTGTTATCTTTAGATAAGGTAATTGGAATTCTCACAAACTTTGAGATGAACCTATTGAGAGACAAGCGTGAGAAGAATAAAGGATTGGCGCTGTAAGCTAAAGTCACTAAATTTGTGAATGATTGAGGATACAACTCCAATGAAAATGAAGTTGGTGTTGTTGATAAGAAATTTCAATAAGTGGATGAACCTGAGTTCAGGAAAAATTGTAGAAATTCATCAAACAATAACTTCAAACAATAAGAAAAAACCTAAAAAAATGAAAGGAAGGCAAATAAGATACAATGTCATGAATGTCAAGGCTTCGGACATGTGCAAGCAAAATGTGCTAACACTTTTAAAAGGACAAAAGGGAAGTTTTACACCAACACTCGGAGTGAAAACGAATCAGAAACTGAGTATGAGAATGAAGAAGAAATTATGTCATAATGCTACATTGGTTGCTTTATATAAAAAGTCCAGTTGCTTGCTTAGTAGGAACCAGTGAAGAAACTAAGGATAAAGATACAGATGTTTCACTATTAAACTTTAATTCAGATAATGCCAGCGATGATAGCGACTGTGAATTCAAAAAGAAAGATATCTGCAAGGCCTATGAACTAATATATAGCAAGTGGGCGAAGACGTGTAAACAAAATGAGAAGTTTAAAAGGGGGAAAATCAAAATGAAAGATGTTATTCAAGATCTGGAGATGAAGTTATTGTTAACAAAAGATTAACTTGATGAAACCAAGCTAAAGTTGATCAATACAGAGAAAAGAATAAGAATGTTGAATGGCGGTACTGAGAAGCTAGAAGAATTACTATAAATTAGGAAAAAGAAAGGGTATTTTCGAGCTGTTGGATACAAAGGTGAATTTTCTCAAGTGAATAATGAGTAAAGTAGCGACATTAGATTTATTAAAGAAGCAAGATCAAGTAAGTAAGGAGAAAAATCAAAAAGAAGCAGAAAGTTTGTGCCTATATGTCATTTTTGTGGTGTAAAAGGTCACATAAGGCCAAACTATTACAAGCTACTACAAATGTTATTTCATAATGTCAAAATAGAAAATCCAAACATTCTTGGAAGAATTTTCAGCAATAGAGGATACCAAAATAAATTAAGGTTAGAAAGAAACAACCACAAGAACTTTTGGCTCTTAAATCAATACGTGACGCTTCTCACATTGGATGGTATTTTTACAGCGGGTGTTCAAGGCATATGATAGGTGAAAGAAGTTATTTTATGAATTATCAAAGTTGTATGCATGATCATGTTACATTTGGTGATAAGAAGAAAGCAACGGTGATTGGTAGAGGAACTATTTGAGTGGATGGATTGCCTCATTTAAAAACATGTGCTTTATGTGGATAGTTTAAAAGCTAACTTGGTGAGTATTAGTAAGCTTTGTGATGATGGGCTATTGGTCATGTTCGCCAATGATAAATGCAAGGTGTTAAACCAACAAGGATATTGTATGGTAAGCAGAAAAAAATCGGTGGATAATTGCTACATGTTGGAACATTATGGAGTTGCTAAAGATGTTTTAACTGTCATGTGTGATAATAAGAGTGTCATAGACATCTCCAAAAACGTAGTTCAGCATTCAAGAACCAAACATATTAATTTGAAATATCATTTCATTTTAGAGCTACTGAAGAGTAAAGTTGGAGTTCTTTCCTATATAGCAACTAAGAAGCAACTGACCAATATTTCAAAAAACCTCTTGACTTCGTCAGGTTTGAATATCTTCGTGGGACACTGAGACTATGTGCTTTGCAACTTTGAAGCTTATTGGAATAGGTAAAAAGAGAGAGAGAGAGAGTTGGATGCAGAGACGTAGCTACATGGAGCTACATAGGGGCATTGGGGCCCCAAAGCTTTTCAAAAAAATTATTTTTAATATATATATATATAAAAGGACAGAGTTATTTAAGGGTCAGTAGGGTATTGGGCCTCCCAAGATTTTAAAAAATAAATATTTGGACCCCCCTATATTAAATTTCTGACTCTGTCACTGGTTGAATGATAATGCAAATACTCTCACAAGGTTTATGTGAGGAGGAAATTGCTTAAGTTTGATCCTAATTTATTAAATGTAATTTTGGAATTTGTGAATTTAATTAGGATCAATCTTACGATGATAGATTTGAAGTGAGCAATGATGTGTTGATACTTATGCCTTCTTATTTGCTAAGGTTGATCGTATTTAAGGTATTTTTCATACAAAAACGAGTTCTTTGTTATGCTTCCTTAAATGATTCTTAGCTTCTTTTGGCATTGATTTGTCCCGGGGAGAGATAGGAACTTGCCTATAGCTTTTTTAGCTATTATTTATAGCTTTGTTGGTGATTGGACTTTGATTTTTCCGTATCTTTTATCATGATTGTTTACTCCATGTCTAAAAAGTCAAAGGAAACACAAACAACAAGACATGCATGAAAAGGTATAAATGTGAAGACTTCGGCTTCTGTCTATATTATCTGATGTCAAATCTATTTATTTGAAATCTTCTTAGAAAGACACTCAACTCATGAGGCCATGCACCGTGACCTTTTTTTCTTCTCTGAAATGAATACGGAGAAGGATGGCACAGGATGACACGAAGCAGCTTGGCTTATCCAGTTAGTTGTGCTTTTCCTTATATATCAAATAATAATTTTAGATACTATTCCACATTTGAAGCCTTTGTAATTAGTGTAGACATATTTTAAATCAAAAAATACTATAAAATTGTTCTCTTTAACGTTTTGTTAATTTGTTAAACTTAATCAAAATCAATATTTCATATTAAAAGATTGGTTATATTAAAATTTCATGTAATCTAACTTTTTTTCCTCTCTGTTTATTTATTTATTTTACTTATTTTTATTTTTAATCTTTATTTTTTATTTTTAGTTTTAGGTTTTTATTTTTTTATTTATGTATTTAGTTTTTTTCTCTTCAAATCATTTTCAATAATTTTTTCTTATTTATCAGTCTACAGGAAATAGTCTCTCTATTAATTACAAGTAAGATTACGTATCACCAGATTTCTTTAGACTCTGCATCTCTGCGAGATTTTTATTAAGATGTTAATGATGTTGTTATTGTTTATCATATATTTTATTGGCTACACAATTTTTCTTATCATTTTTTCTTAATTTTCTATTTATTTATAATTTTAAAATAAAGATTATTAAAATTTAAGAATGTTAATACTATATTATTTAAAAATGACGGAATAATTATTTTATATAACTAAATAATTATAAGAATAAGTGATGAATATTAAATTAGAAAAGTTCAAAACCTATATTTTATTAATACAAATGCTTTTAATTATTAATTACTTCATAATTAAGAAGTCCAAGGAAACACGAATAACAAGAAATCCGTGAAAGGTTATAAATTTATTGACTTACACTAGTCAACGAAAATTTCATTAATTGCCTTCTGAAATAATTTTATACTTGAGGAATTATTTTCAAGAATTTACTAAGTGAGAAGAAAGAGCAAACAATCAACCGGGCGTTTGTATTTTCTAGCTATTTTAATAATTTTTATTTGAATATTATTGAAAAACTTGTGGTACATGTTACATTAAATATAGAAAACTTAAAATGGCCACAAACCAATATGTTTCTTTCTTCTGATTGGGAAGCGGAATTGGTGAAGAAGAAAAAGCTTCCAGCAAATTACACATTAATATAATTAATTGACTAAGATTGTTTATTTATCTGTCGCCACTTTTTCTTCTTCACCATACACGGAGGAAGATCTTGGAGTTTTTCTAGCTGTAAGGTCTTGTGATGTGGAATGCAGGATCGAGATGATCAAGAGAAAGCAGTAAAAGGGTAGTGAGGAAGTAGGTTTCTCGACCATTGTAGTAGCTAGAATTTGATTGATTCCTTATATAGAAACCATATTGGTACATGGTTTATAGAGTTCTAAGCAAATTTTTAAACAAGGTGAAGATTGAATAGTCTAAGATGTTTGGAACTCTGTGACCACAGGTTAAACAGTCACGGTGGGTGGGAGTCGGAAGATCGACGAGTGCAAACAATAAGAAGGTCGACTGGTTCATTACTTTGGTGAGCATGACTGTCACAAAAACGTGACTATGGTCGAAAATAAAAGGAAGTCGTTTTGAAAAATAAAATTAAAGTGATGTGAATCTTTAAATTTAAATTTAGTCTAAATTTTGGTTTATTTAAATTTAATTTATTAATTTTAAAATAAATTGAATTTATTTGTCAAACATAATTAAATTTAACTAAGCAGAAGTTTAATTATTTAAATTAAATCTTTGAAATAATATTTTAAATTACAAAATACAAGTTATAATAATTATGATAATTGTGGATAATGTGAACATAATTATAAAAGAAAGATTGCAATTATAACAATATTATAGTTGTAATTGTAATGCCAATTGCATGTTGAAACTATGGTTTAGAGGAAGTGAAAAATATGAAAAATATATTTTCTTGGTGAATGGCTACAAATTCAGATTGAAACGAGGATTATAACGGAGCAAGTTTTCTATAGGATTGAAAATTGGAGATACACTCACCAAGGGCTAATGATACTTTTTTAAAAATTAGAAAATGTAAATTTTTATAAGATAAAATACAAATTTTGGTTTAAAAAAAGTAAGAAAAAGAGCTTATTATAATGCACAATTAACATAATTTGTTATTTGATTATTGAGCATCATGTGGTACAATTACATCGAATATAGAGAAGTGAAAAGGACCGGAAACCATTCACTTTTCTTATTTAAAAAGCTAAGTTCGATGAAGTAGAAAAAGCACACATTAATATGACAATTTTAATTAAGTACTCATAAAGCTGTTTATTTATCGATCTGTCATAGTTTTCTTTTTTAGTACGTTAACTAGAATAGTATCTATCTATGGAGCCGGAGGAGGAGTACTATAGTCACGGCCGGCCACCTCTGTACCCTGAGCCGTCGTTTGGACCGTCTTGTTAGGCGGATTCCTATTGTTGTGGTAATTGGGCGGGGGGTAACTACAAACACCATCTTTCGGCGACGTACTTGGGCCGACTACTATGCTCAATCGTGAGCCTGTTCTTACAGTACCATATTCTCATATAAAATTTCTCCAAGAAAATTAATCATTCAAAAGATAAATCATATATAATTTTTTTAACGTCCAATATGCAATGAATAAAATGTTGGGACTTCAAGCATGAAAGGAAATTTTACGTTGAATTAGTAAGAAGTATATAAATGGAAAGATCCATGATATAGATCTTTCATGAGAGTAGAGTCAAATTATAATTGGAATCAATAGAAGATGAAAATAGTATCAATAATAATAAGAAGTAGAGTTGAAAAGATAGAAAATTATAGTTAATATTATTAAAAGTTTATATAAATAATTTATTTTTCAAAACCTTAAAAAATACAGTTAAAATATAAAAGATGCCTAGTGAATAAATAAACTTACATGGAGGTGGAGGAGTTGGGGGTGGGGCTCTAGCTCCAGAGATAAGGATGACGAAGATAAAGCAGCAAATGTATAGTGAGGAAGTAGGCTTCATTATGAATGCAGTAGCTATTTTTAACTCATTCCTTGAAACCATCTTCTGCAATTCATGATTTTATAGTGGTTTAAGAGTATAAGATACGTTGCAAATCAGTCTTTGGCAGATAATTTATTTTGACGTTCTAATTTTTATAGATTATAACCAAATGATTAACATTCAATTATTTTATTTAACATTTTTTATAAGATTTCAATCTTAATCCTAAATTCTGGAAAGTACTTTCATTTTTAAATAAATTGCTTTACAAGCTCTAATTAAGTGTTGGAAAAAATGATCTATTATAATCTGGCTTGACTCGAGTTCAATAAATTAAGTATGATAATTTAAATTCAGACTTAGAATCACATTATTTATTAAAGATTGATAAAATTTTAATTTGAATAGAGTTTGTGGTGTTATTATTACTATTTTAATAATATTAAATTCAATATAATACTATAAATAACAACTTAAAAACATTCCAAATAAGTAATGCGAAGACTTCCTCTTCTCTATTTACATTATCTGATGTCAAACCCATTTAATTGAAAGCTTCTTGGAAAGACATCCACCGTGACTTCTTTGTTCTCTGAAATAAATATGGAGAAGGACAGCACAGGAAGCAGCTTGGCTTGTCCAATTAGGGGTGCTTTTCCGCCATGCACCATGACTTCTTTGTTCTCTGAAATAAATATGGAGAAAGGACAGCACAGGAACAACTTGACTTGTCCAATTAGGTGTGCTTTTCCTGGAATATCTAATAATAATTTTGGATATTATTCCACATTTCAAGTATTTGTAATTAGGAAGTGTAGAGATATTATTATATTCATTTAAAAGATTTTATTACAGTTATTTTGTTAATGTGTTAAACATAATCAAGATCAATCTTTTGATTCAAAAGATTCATTGTATTAAATTTTCATATAATCTAACCTTTTTTCTTTCTGTTTATTTATTTACTTACTTTAATATTTATTTTAATTTTGAATTTTTTTTGCTTTTATTTTTATTTATATATTTAGTCGTTATTATTTTCTCTTCATATCGTTTTCAATATTTTTCTTTTTTTTTCATGATTTGTAGAGGTTTAAGCCGGCGAAATTGAAAAGTCCAAGATGTTTGAAACATATTAAAGCATGCACAAAAGTCACGGCAAGCTAAATTTAGGTTGTAGGCCCCGGGCCTGTTCTGGCCAGTAGGGCTAGAGCTCGACCTAATTCGATGTTATCTTTAGAAATGTTAAGTCAATCCCTCAAGCCTAAATTCAATTCGAAATCCGATCAATTTAGATTTAGTTTGTTAAGCTTTAAAGAGAACCAAGACGAGCCACAAACATATCCTACTTGCATCAATAATCTATCCAGAGTGTGATCAATTTATGTCAAATCTACTTTTTGCCAAGTTTTAAATGAACATATTATTTTAATGTTTCTATTTTTTATAGATTGAATTCTTGTTCCCTATAATCAAAGGATTAACATTCAATCATTTGATTTAATTTTTTTATAAGATTCAATCTAGACAAGTTATTTTATAAGCTCCAATTATACATTGTAAATAATGTTTTCAACTCCACTTGAAAACAATGATTTAAATTTAATTAATTATACTTAAGCTTATTTAAGTACCTAAGTGCGATTGAACTCATATTTCATATATTTTTTAATCAATCAATTATTAAAAAAATTGAACTTTATTAAGTTTAAGTTTGAGTAATTAAGTTCGATTAACTTCAAGCTCAATCTCAAAATCAAAATTTTTTTCAAACTAAACTTCGCCCATTAGAATGTCTTTTTTGACAAAGTTATATTCCAAAATCAAATTACTTTCTTCTATCATGTAACAACAATAATTTCTCGCTAAAATGTGAAATTTAGAAAGGTCCAATAATACGTAGTCTTAATCTTAACTAATAAAGAAGTTACTTTCAAAACTTCCCTTTACCATGCCTTTCTTCAAAATGACACAAGTTGATTTATCTTCACAACATCGTAAAAGAACCACTTCATAAGCTGAGCTCAAACATTCATCCACTACTAGTAACACTGTATAAAATCATCTACTGAAAGCTATCTTGTGATGGATTAGCTCTGTTTCAAGGTTTTTTACATGTCTTGTAAGCTCGATAAATGTTGTCCTGAGCTGACCAGGATCGTGTAAAATAAACCGTTTCAATGGTTGAAACAGAGAAGTTGGTGACCTGTGGAAAAATGGAAAAATATGTACACTACACCAATAGTTGAAATCAGTATAAAAGAGAGATTGAAAGTCCTCAGGATTTTGGCATTTTGAAGGTTTCTGCAACTGTCAAAAGGGGCTAACTTTGCGAGCCACCCTAATCATGAATTCAGGTACCATACGTCTTCTTGGAGGCGCCACTGCGTCCTTGGCCTGTGCTTGCAGGTCATCTGCATGAATTATGGCAACCAAATCTTCAAACATCTGATCTTTTCCACCTCTCATGGGATCCTGAAATGACCATCCATTAGAACAAGTTATAATCTCCCATTGGAAAGAAGTTGATGGGGAAGGAATTTCAGCTTTACAATCATGAAAATATTTCAGGGATTACACAAGATAAATAGCTAGATTACCTGAAGAAACAAATCAGTATGAGTCTTCCCCTCATACACGATTGATTCAGCTCTGACCCCGATTCCTCGAAGAGTTTCAGCAAAGTTTTTACTGCAAAAGAAGTTCAAATGATAAGATCCTGTTCCTGCTGACAAGCACCTGGAACATGTATTAGGCCATGAACAGCAAACAAATTTCGCAACGGGATGCAATCATTCTTTACTTCTCATACAGTACATCCTCTCTGGGAACAAATTCTCTTGTGCAGAATAGAATTCAAAGACAGCTTTCTCATTTAAGTACTGCAATTCTAATTTTATCAGTACTCTCATCATTTAATCTCTCACATTTGTGATAGTGATTCAAGACCAGTATAAATGCACCAACCTGACGCACTAGAACAAGGAGGCTGCCAAATCCTGAGGCGCGAACACATTTCAATTTGATATGCCTCAAGTACAAGGGTTCAGATAATATATTGATCAGCCATTTAGTGAAAAGGGTTTGGGTTCAGAGACACCAATTCTCTGAAAGTATTATGAATTCCCTTAAACTATGAGATAAAAATATTTGTTACAATAGCCTGCAACCACAACTGCCTCTAACCTACAGTGATCTTAAATTAAAATGGTGAATTCAATCATCCTAAGTCTCTGAAAACCTATTAGAGTTGCATATCATCTGCAATTAAGAGTAATATGTATGGATATATGTATGCATCCAGGATTTTAATTGGAGAAGGTCCTGACCTGGCATCAACTGGAATTGAGTAATCTGCAGTACCATGAAAAAGGATGATAGGAGGTAGAAGAGCAAAAGCATTTTTCAAGTTAGGGTCCTGAACAACAACTTCAGGAGAAAATCGCCTTAAAGACTCTTCCCCTTCCATTATGCTGTACATAAATATGATAACGACAACAACAACAACGACAATCAAAGATGCAGTCATTCATAATGTATTACCAAAACGAAACAACACGTATTGGACGATTTACAGAGGAATGTAGTATGAGGTTACCTTAAAAATACAGAACGGTACAGACCCCGACTATGGAAGTAATCTACGAGGTTAAACAAATTGTACCTATTCCAAATGATAAGAAAAGGTCCTTATAATCATGATGAAACATGATAAATTTTTAAGATATATCATCTTTTAAATCTATATTTACCCTCCAGATAAACCAAAGTGTGCATTTATCTGAGAAAGACTCCAAGAAGTGCTCTCTCCTTCACCAGCCTCTTTGATTGCCTGTTCTACAAGTACACAAGCTGCAATATGTGCACCAGCTGATTGTCCCATTAGATAGATCCTACCCAAATGAAAAATGATCATAAAGAGAAATTAATGATTCATGCAAGCTTTTAAAGACAAGAAAAGAATTAGTACAAAAGAAAAAGGACAAGATGAAGAAGGATCAAAGGCTCCAATTACCTGTTAGGATCACCTCCATATTCAGCAATGTGATTGCAGACAAATGAGATACCTTGGGATGCATCAGCAACCATGTCACTCATAGTTCCCTGAGGGAAGTTTCTACATGTGCAATGAACTGGGGTTAGGATACAAGGAGTCATTAACTAGAAATGAATTGAAACTAAAACATGAAGAGAAGATACTGAGATAAACTTAACCAAAAACTATCTTTGTCTGTGATGATAAAGTTCATAAATAGACCATAGAATGAAAAAATATAACCTAGAAGATAATCTTTTGTCATTCACCAATAAAACCAACTGTGAGAAGTCCAATAACACTCATCAATCAGTATAATTACTAAACAAAGTTAGACATGAAATGGGGAAAAAAAAGGAAGCAAAACAGAGAACAAATTAAAGAAATTAACGGAAGAAACACATGTACACTCGTTGGTAAAGGAAATGGAACACAGATTAGGTAATCCACAGTGGTGATCACCAAATACCAACAAAGGAACATTAGGCTGTGCACAAAGGGAGAGATAGATACAAGCATTTGTTAATTTAGTTTACCAGAACTTGCAAGATAATATGCAGTGGAACAAAGAATAAGGCTTTATGTAGAAAAGGTACAGAACAGATGTTTGGATAGAGATGAGATGTTGCTGTGATTTCTCGAATGATATAACGTCACAGAGGAAGGAATTTTTGCAGTTCGAAACTACAATGCAGTCACGTGCCAGAAAGATGGAAACTACGTGTTCCTACGCTAAGAACCTTTCCTCAACTGTAGTGTGCACACAAACTTCCATATATAGGGCATGTGAATCAGTAGCTAAATAACCAAATAACAACTCAATTTCAACAAAAAGCATCACATAAAGGTAATATACAAGAAACATGGCATGGTAAATTGATAATTTAAAGATATTACCTGTTGAAGTACAAAATCTCACCTGTAGTCTATGCAAGCTACTATGATATCTCGTTCTGACAACTGCTGTCCCAATAGAGAACCCCATGCTTTATAACTGTACAAACAAAGAGAGCTCCATGATATATGATCAAATAGGAATGATGAAGGAGAAAGGCACAGTAATGACATTCAATAGAATCTCAATACACAGACTATGTCTCATCAAGTCCTCTTTTTCTTTTTAATACCAAAGCTAAATAAACAAATATAACATTCAAGAGGAAATTCCAAATTTCTTATAAGCGTACTCAAAAAATGAAAAAGGATAAGACTTTTGATTCTAGCTCCATCTGCCAATGAGAAATTTGCTCTGACTTCCTCCCATCATATTAATTTTCCTTTTTCATAGGAAGTATCTAAGAAGCAATTATTATCTCCAAGCAACTCAGAAGAGGGTTGTAAGTGGCAAGAGATTGACTTTCATCTCATATTATGTCAGGCAATGTATCTCCTGCATCTCTATATTCAAATCTAGAAGGAACAAGGAACTCACCCAATTATCCATGCTCCACCAGTTATAAAAGCAACTACAGGCTTTGGTCCATCACTGGATTTTGGTAAATAAAGGTCAAGCCTGCATGAGAAAGATTTGGATATTCATTTTACAAATGTGTTCTAATAGAGTTTATATGAACTCAATGTGAGGCAACTCAGGATAAACATAGCATGTAAATCATACCTATTTCTTGGTTGTTCCCCATATACTATACCTCTAATGACATGGTGAGAGAAGAAATAGTAGTACCCAACTGCAAAAGACTAACAGAAAACTTTGAACTCGATACTCATGGATACATTTTACCAATCTTTAGCCTAGTGATCTTACCAAACAAAACAAATTGTTATGAGGTTTTAATAGAAATAATCGAAGGATTCAATATGACATTGGAGAACTTCTTCATGACGTACTGCTCAATTACCTTGAATAAAACCAGGAAGAAGCATCAAAGAGTAACAACCAAGGGCAAGAAATCTCAGAATCCATCTGTAGCCTACCCTGAATGAGAAGAAATGATTAGGAAGCACATGACAGTTGTGAGGAAGTGAGGGAATAAACATTAAGTTCCAAGTTCAAGCAGCTATTCAGCTCCCCCTTCATTTAGGCGAAGTGATCTTCAGAAAACAAGCAGATTTTCATAGTGGTTAGATGCTAATTTTTCCAAAGACTTGAACACAAATGTTTGGACCAATAACCTTGAACTCAAAATCCTTCCATTAAAAACATTTCTAAATGGCATCCATTGTGTGTATTACAGAGGATAACAAAGAACTCAACAGCCTAGCACAGAAATGAGGAAACATTTATGGAGGGACAGACACAAATGAAGTGACATAATCCAACAACTGAGTGTACTATCTTCATCAACAAGTTCACTTTGCTGAGAGATAAAATGGCAAATAAAGTTTAATCTCCTCATTGCAACAGATCCAATCAAGATGAAACAGAAGACTCTTCTTAATGGCAAGTTGCATCTTATTTCAAATAACACAGGCTTACTAAGCAAGCATCAAATAGACAATTCATGTATTCTGGTTATGAATCAACCGCCAATCTATTTATATTACGTTCAACAAGCCCAAGATGAAGTTGGACAAATGCTTCTTCTATCAAGAAAAAGACTTTTACCAAACAAAAGAACTTCCTTAGATCATTTCTGAAAGAGTATGGAACAGTGATCCTATCCCAAGAACCATCAGAGTAGTCATGTAAACCATATATGCCTTTCAAAAAGGGGTACAGAAAACTGCAACTTGAAGCCACGAGCAACTTAAAAACAAAGGACCCACCATTTATGTGTGATAAACAATTAGCTTAAAAATTTATACCATGAAAAGGCACCCAACAGACAAAAAGGAAAGTAACACAGAATCCAGAAGAGACGGTTGAGGAAAAAAATTAAAAAAATGTTCTTTGTCCGTACAATTCTAGGCGTTGGTATATCTTGAAACAAAGCGCAACAGTATCTAAGTGTAAGCAAATTCTATAACTGAGCATATAAAAGTTGCAACAAATTAAAACTCAGAAAAACATACCCAAGATAACTCAGGAGCTTCACACTCAAACTAGTGGCAACAAACGTATGAGAGGCGACTTCACCCACATCGTGACCAAAAGACTGCTCTCGACCATTGCCATCTGAAAGGGAACAGAGAGAGCTTTCACTAGCGATCCGGCGACGTCTTTGTTGATAAAACTTGGTAGTACTAGTAGTTGTGCTATTAATACCTGCAAAACTAGAAGTCCTTGACAAAAGAGGGCTCATTGAAACGCTGGATTCGTCATGAATCCTTGGAGAAATCAAAAGTCTCGTTGTTGGGTCGTCGAGCATCTCTGGTTTGAGGAACATCGTTGATGACAACACATTCGGTGAAGTTGGGTCAACAAGAGAGATGGGTTTCGAAGACTGGGGACTAGTTACAGGTAAAACAGGAGATGGCATGATTGAGAGGTACAACACGTTACAGATACCAAATGCTGTCCTGTTCCTATTTGTTGGGTACTCCTGAAACCTCTTTCTTTCACTGCATCTCCATGTTGCAGGGAAAAAAGATGCAAACTTTCTACTCCTGGGTGGAAAAAGATTGAATCTTTAATGGCAAAGAGATCTTTGAGGCATCAATTCTTTTACAGTTGATGACAAGAAAGATCTAGGGGATGGGGAAGAGGATCGATGATTGGAGAAGGAATTGCCAGTTGGTGTCTACCACGTGGGGCTGTGTAATTGGATGATAACCGAAGCTTGTTCCTTTCGGTCCTTCGTGAGAAGGAAGAAGCTATGTGCTTGCAGAAAACACTTTGCTTCCCTTTTTGTCAATTTTTGGCCGTGTATTAAAAATCTTTTATCTAAAAGTTTTTAATAAGTTAATTTTTATTCAATTTTTATTTTTTATTTAATTTTATTTAATAAATTTTATTTATAAAAATTAATTAATTAATTAATTAATCAATATGTTTGATAATTAATTAATCAATTTTATAAATTAAAATAAATCAATTAATTTATATTTAACAATTTTTTAAATAAATTTAAAATTTTTGATAAATAAAGACAATCTTTTTAAATCATTTTTTAAATTCTTCAATTTTTCAATTTTTGACTAATTTTATAATTATTTAATACCAATTAAACCTTTTAAACCTTAAACTTTTTATCTTATCAATTTAAATTTTAGTTCAATTTTAAAATATACTTTTCTGTTCATATAGTATTTTGTGTCTGTATCAAAAATAATTTCTTTATTAAATAATAATAAAGTTGAGTATTATCATATTTTTTCAAATCTTACACCTCAGATGATAATACTTTGGATCCGTTGATATTTAATGTGAACATTCGGTGAAACAATTAATTATCATTGGTTCATATGATAATTCCGAGATGATCTTATTATATATTTTTGTTCTTTTTTAATATACCTAAACCATATTGATTTTAAATTATATAAGATAGAAATTAGGAATACCAAAAAGGGTTAAAGTTAATTCCAACGGTCCAAATTAATATAATATTATTTTAACATAATTTATCAATTTTACATATTAAAAATACTAATAAATATAAGATCTTTCTACTAAATTTTGTTAAAATAATGTTTTTTAATTCTTAATTAAATCAAATTTGAGTTAAAAAGTATTGTGATTATTCTCTTAGTCCTAATAAGAATATAATTTAATCATAATTTACAATCGTTTAATTTAAAATGTTTATATAAATAAAGCTTGTTAGATTATTTGACAGATTATAATATATATTTGTTCTTAAATCGTCATTATATCTTTCTATTTTCTTTTTTTATGATGATATTATTATTTTTATGTCTAAATTAAACTAAATAATGACATTAAACACTATATTGAATTTGCATAAGTCATATAACCTATATTTAACAAATCATAAAATTTTAAAAAGTGCAATTCCTAAACTCGTATCCGTTGATAAACTTATCTAGAGGTGGTAATTGAGGCTAAGGTTCAAGATAATTGGGCCTTAGATCCTAAATTTTCTAAAACTTCAAGATTCGGATTCGAACAGCCTAAGCTTGGCCCAATCCGACTTGAAGCTCGACAAATATTACCAAAATAGTGTTGTTTTATTGAAAAAGACAATATTTTGACTTTTTATTTTTAAAAACAACTCTAATTTGGCCAAATCAATCTCAGGCCAGACCCAAGGAGACGTGATCCTTTGTACCCTTATTCTTACTTACTCTGTGCCCATTGCATCTAAGCCATTTATTTTTGTGAGTATCATATAAATAGATAGTTCAGATGTAAGGGGCACAAAGTAAGTACAGAATAAAAGGTACAGAAGATTTGAGGGCAGACCGAGGAGTATTGTCATCCCTAAACTTATCTATAGCCACTATTTATTCCTATATTTTTGGAATTGACCCAATGATGGACTGGATTGGACTACCAGGGAGTGCCATAGCCACCATTATGAACTGGGCCTATTGGCCATACAGACTTGGTTCACTCTTACTCGAGCAGCCCAAAACTAGACTTAGCACATAAGTAGAATTTAATTAAATTTCAGTCAAAATTAAAAAAATTAAAGTTAGTATCTAATCTGATTTATAAAATGAGTTTCATTTAATTTATTATAAAAATTTTAAATTTAAGTCCACCATTAAGTTTGTATTTTAATAATTTTAATAATTATACAAAATATAAGCAATTTATTAAAATTTTTAAAGTGTTTATATAAAATATAATATCTTCAATAATATACTAAAATATTAATTAAATTATATATTTTATATTTTATAAAATGTAAACAATACAATATTACAGGATTATTAATTATTCTAAAATAAATATTAAACAATAGTTATAATTAACTTATAAATATTATATCAGACTGAACTTTTGCTTTCAGTTTTATTCTTTTGCTTCTAATTTTATAAGAAAATTTTTTAAAAATCTAAAAATTTGTATTCCATTGAAGCAAAATTCTAATATTAGCTAAATAATATTATTAACACAAAAATATTTACAAACATAAACTCCTTAGCTTTTTTCATGATTATAAAACAATGAGACAGCTTATCAAAAGATACAATATCATCATAAAGTTATTTCCATCTTTTCCAAGATATCTTGATACGTCATTACCAAGCATAAAAAAGTAACAAACATGTTTAGTTTATAGACGATTACACCTATATAAGTAAGATAGAGCTCAAATGATTTGCGTAAAAGAAGAAACAAAGGGCCAAAAGTTCAGAAATAGACACATATTCAGCAAAAGTAGGAAGCAAGCATGCATTAGTCAATGAAGTAAATTGGCTGCTTGAATAAAGAGTCGTCACTTAAAGAGCTAAAGTAGGGTTTTGTGGTTTTAAAGCCATGCTTTTTGGATGCGGTGGTCAGTGATCATTTTGACCAAAATGTTGTGTTAATGACCTACTTGATTGCCTAAAGTTACTTACATGATTGTTCTAAACTTTACTTGGCGTTTATATGTGAATATTGCCACAGTAGAGAGATCGTGAGATGATGAACTCCATTGTTGAACAACTCAGAGAAGAGATTTAGTTGAAGTAGTATAGACAATTCCATACGACCACTACTTAGATTATTATAATAAACAAAAGAAGAAGGAAAATTTATAGGTTGAATGCTTGCATAATATTATTAAGGATAACAATAAATCATAATCAACTCAAAATCTAATCCGATTTGAATTGTTCGACCTATAATCTGACTCGAATAGATCAGGTCATATTTTGACGTCATTTTAATGTTTGACTGAAATCATTTTGAGTCTTTTCTACTAGTTTAAGAAACTATATTGCACATTTTTAAACATAACATATTTATTCTAAGTATGCGTTCAGAAACTTAAGAAAATGACTTAATCTTCAAATTAGGAGGCAACTTAATTGAAAATATAAGACAAAAGATGATGAATTACATTTTTATGAAATTAAAAGTGTCATATACCAAAAAAGTAAAAAAGAAATTTTGTTTGGATGTAATTCTTAGTGAGTCCAAAGGTAATCATAAAATAATGACTCTCTAAAATCACTAAATGTCCATCATATAAATGATAAAGCACATTATAATGGTATCCAGCTCCCTTTCAACCCCTTAAATCTTGTAATAATCTAGCAATATGAACAAGCCTTTCCTTATCTAAATCATCGAAATGAAACCCAATTAGCTAATTCGGTTTATTATCATTTAATGGCTAGCATCGGATAAGATTACAATGATGAGGGAGATAGACTAGTTATGGCTGCTAAGCTTTTTAGTTTGCCAAAAAGGATACAACTCCTGAGCAAAAGTACGTGCTTTTGAAAGGAAAACTCACCAACAATCACAACGACAACTCATTTAAAAATTCTATTGAAATATAAAATTTAGAGAGATCCAATAAGATGTAATTTTACTTCTAATTAATAGAAAAGTTATTTCCAAATAACTCATATTTTTTAAAATAAATATTTTATCTAATAATAATAATTACTAAGAACACACTTTTTGCAAATGAAGGTGCTTCAACTTCATTGCATACACGAAAAGGAATAAGAAAAGTGTATCTTTTAGTATTACTCTTATAAAGTGCAAAAGGAAGTGTTGACTGTGGAGGTCCATAATGAATGAATTATAATGTTATCTTGGTTTAGAAATGTACCATAATTGATTTTCCATGATTGGCTGTTTTGTTATAGATTCTTGTTATTTTTTAAGCTTTGGTCTTGTCAGGAAGTATATTATGATGATTGATGCACCTCGATTATGCTAGATGTATTTATTTTAATCCGACCCAATTTCAAGCAAAGACTTTATGTTAACTGTAAAAAAATAATTCTAAGTAATTCATTAAATTAAGCAACCATATTCATTTATGTATTTAATGATTATAAATACTAGATTTTCCTAATGTTTAGAATGTAATTTGAAGAATTAATTTTGTTTGATTTAACCAAGAAATTAATCCTTTCATGACACTAATCCTCCTTTTAATTTAGGATTTAGACTATTAATATTAAAGAAACCTTATATTATTTAAGTTGTATTTTGTATCGAGACCTACTTATAAGCAATGTTTTAAAAATTATACCGGAAATTAAACTGGTAAGATAAGAGATTTAAGGTTTAAAAAGTTCGACAGGTATTAAACAGTCATAAAATCAGCTAAAGATTAAACAAAATTAAAGAAATTGAAATATAATTGAAGGAGATTGTTCTTATTTATAGAAGAATTTGAAGTCTAATTGAAAAAAGAGACTATTAAATGAAAATTAATTTATTTATTTTAGTTTATAAAACTTATTAATTTAGAAATTTTGATCGATTAATTAATAAATTTTTTGATTTTTTACAACAAGATTTATTAAAATAAATCTAAACGGAAAATTAAAAAGTGAACCAAAAAGTTGAACGGTCCAAAATTTTTATAATTGAAATGGACAAATCAGTTAAAATTTTTAATCATTACTTATTAATCAAAATTTATACCATTTTTAGAAGTAAAAAGGATTAGATTGATTAGTCTATTCCTTTTCTTTTCTTTTTATCCCTTTCAAAAGTTGAGCATAACCTTAGAAAGTACAGTAAAACCTCGATAAATGAATATTGTTGGGACCTGAAAAATTATTATCTTATACGAAGTTATTAATTTATCGATAAATGAATATTTTATTAATTTATAGTTAAATTAATATTTATTAATTTATAGAATAATTTTTATTTGGTACATTATATTTGTCAAATTAAACAATTAATTTTTCCGTAACTAAGAAAAAATAAATAAACAATTAATTAATGATGATGCATTGTATCTAAGTTTATTAATCTTGTCAAAAGTAAGTTTATTAAGCTTAGGTTAGCATGATTCAAAATAAAGTAATGCTGTAATTATTCGATCACTTAAGAGATCACTCAAAATAAAGTAATGCTAGCATCTTGGAAGGCTATGAGATGAGAACAACAAATCCAAAAAAAAAAATTAATGTCCTAGATGCTATCTATTTTATTAATGTTGCTTGAAATATTGATGGAAAGGCCACAACTATTGCAAATTATTTTCGACATTGCAAAATTCAATCCGAGGAAGGTATGCTTCTAGAAGAAAAAGTTGGTGATGTTGAAGGCATTCAAAGATTAGAAGAAGTTATTTCTAATTTACATTATAGAAATTTCATGAATGTAGAGCAGATTTTGAATTATCCTAGTGAAAATGAAGCTTTAATGGAATCGCCTATGGACGAAGAAATTATTCAAGGAGTAATAGATATGGAAGATAATGATAATCAAGATCTAGATGATAATAACGCTATGCTACATGTTTCTTCAAAAAAAAAAGTTTTTCTTGCCATAGAGACTTTGAAAAGTTACTTGGATCAAAATGAAAAAAATGTATCGAATGTAATTTATGTCCTCCAAAAAGTTAAGGATGAAATTGAATTCAATTCCCATAAAAGGAAAAATCAATTGACTATAGATACATATTTTAGGAAAGCATAAAATTTGAAATAAAAATTGTTCAAGAAGTGCTTTATATTATGAATTATATATGTAATTTTTATACTTATTTAATGAATTATTATTTTATATTTTTAGTGGGCCTCAAGGAATATTTTTAAAACTATTATCTTATGCATTTAGCGAGATTATTATTTTATCACATTGTCCCAAGTCGGGACCCAATAAAAATATTATTTAATCGAGATTATTAATTTATCAAATATTTATTTATCGATGTTTTACTATATATATATATATATACATAATTTTAAATGTCCAAAAATACCTTTTAACATATGTAATTCAAACTAAATTCTAAAAAGGATTATTCAATGTAAAAAAAGTTTTGTTAAAGAAAATAGTTTAATTGCAAAATTTATTATCAAATTTAGAAGAGCTGGAGTTCATATTAAGAAGTTACCGTTACGAGGGGAAACGTTGAAGCTAGTAGAATAATGTCATGTATTATACGAGACATCTTTTGAAATTGGATGCACTGGATGACCTTTTGCAGCAAAACGTTGGACATATTTCCGTTTGTGTTCAACGAGAACGCATCTTAAGCATTTCCTTATCCACATATTGTCAACGGCAGAGCTTCAGTATTTTATGGATACGGTTTTCGGTGCATTAACAGTCAAATCACATAGTCGTTGTCAAACATAGATAGGAAAGAATTTGTCAGCTGCTTTGAATAACGGGTAATGGCAAGCCTTAATTTCTTAGACCTCTTTTACCTTTAAAACGTAAGGAATCCATATTAAATGCGTTAAGAGAGATGAGATATAATGTTAAGATTAAAACTATGGAGTTGAAGAATCCATATTAAATGCGTGAAGTGAGAGAGATGAGATATAATGTTAAGATTAAAACTATGGAGTTGACTTAATACATAATTGTTAAGCCAAACTCCGAAGTGCTATATTATGACATAATTAACCAATATAATCTTATGGGATAGGGTATTCTATTTAACAATTAGAGGATTTAATTAATTAAAGACTTCAGACCCAACATAATTTCTGTTGGATGATTGATTATGTCTTATGTCTTTAGTCCACCTTAATCAATCTACTATAGTTCAAACATTTTATATAAAATTGCCGCCAATATAAAGCATATCAATTTATGATATACGTCAAATTATTTGCTTTCCTTTTGTGTGTACATGATTCGACAATTATGTCACATTAGATTTGTATAAAACTTTATCATTATTTGAATTCAACTATGTTCAAAAATATCACATAGTAATCTGAACGTAGATTAGCATGATTCACGCTATTTTGAAATAATTCACATGTGTAGTACGCTATCAATTAATTTGTTTATATTCTCTTCTTAGATTGTAATGATCATTATATTTCAATTTATGCTCATCTTGACGGAATTTATAAAATAATTTAGAATAAGTATGTAATATTAATTTTCAAATGTTAACATTAAAATTACAGAAATATCTCATATAATTCGGAATTATATGTTTTAAACATAAAATGGGACGTCTCATACATAGGCCTATTACTAGCTATTAACGCTTTTTAAGACATTTTAACATATTGAAGTCCAATTCAAAGTGGAGAGAGAGAGAGAGAAGGCGATGTTAAATTAGCTATATGATAAACCAGTAACTTTGGTATTGATATTTTTAAGTTTATGATAATAATTAATAAGAACTCTAACTCCAAAATCTGAAATTCCTGAAGTGTTTTTTAACATAAATATAATGCTAGGACATTTTCAAACTTGACTATAGACTGGACCATCAAACTTTGAGTGTAGATTCAATAGTTGAATTCGACAACCGGTGAAATCCATATCAAGGACTTGGAAAATTGTTTCAGGAAATTCCGAAGTTACTAAAAAATTGATATAAATTAAAGTCAACAAAGGAGATGAGTAGTTTCCTGCTTTATATCCTCAACATTAAACCTTCAATATTTAATGGACTTGTTTTTAGTGCGTGACACAGTCGCTTCAAACCATATTGTTGTTTTATCCATAATTTCCCGTTCAGGTAACCTTTTAAAAGTTTTATTATATTGAAATAGTCAACGAAGATGAATCGATATGCTACACATTAAGTAGAATTACAAAATGAAGAAATTTTGAAGGAGAGATGATATAATATCTATCATTATTGTAAATATTTAATAAAAGTTTATTTTAAAATAATTAGAAACAATTTTTTTAAAAATAAGCTTTTTTTCCCCACTATTTGCTACCAATGTTTTGTTTTTTATTCCGTATCGGTCAAAAAATGGTACAAGATAACAAGGGGGTCAGTACCGAAAGTAAATACCAGAGGGTACTGGCATTTATAGAGTTGGAAGAGTAAGTTGCAAAAAAAATTATTTTAAAAATAGAGAGAATTTTCAAAATTTTCTTATGGAAATCTTCCAATGGTATAAAGGGCCATGCAAAAACTAAATGGTATAATATCTGCTACCCTAAAGAAGAAGAGGGCTTGAGCATTTGCTCTGTTAAAGTCATTAATTAATCAAACAATCATTTTGAAAAGGATTTGGTGGATTCTTGAAGACAGGAATTTGATATAGATCAAATGGATCCACTCTTACTTTCTCGAGGGCCATAGCATATGGGAAGTAAGAATGAATCCCTCAAACTCTTTCTTTCTTAATCAACTATTGGATTTGTCAAATTTGGTTAAAAATGATGTGTCTTGTTTTGTTTGCAATGAGAAGTTGATATCATTGTGGTATGATATCTGGTCAGGTTAGGGCGCGCTCACAAATTCTTTTAGCTTACTAAGAAACTCTACCAACTTCCCACTCCACACTAAACTTGATACATTCATCATTGATAGTTGTTGGAAAAATCGGGTAATTTTTTCCTCTAAGGTAAACAACTAGTGAAGTGAACCGATTCAGTAATACTCAGGAAAGACCGCCAAACGGACTATGAAGACAGTATTACCATTCCACGTAAAATCCTAGGAAAAGGACGGAGGGGTCACAAACAGTCCCACTTAAAACCCGGCCTCCTAGATAAAAATTACGTGCTCGGTGTATTTATCACAACCTAACCCGTGTACATACACGAATAGTAAATACACCCAAATAAGTAAACACAACACTACAAATATATCCGACAAATAATATTGAATACTATAAATGCAGAATAAATAAAAGAGATATGGAAAGAACACACCCGAAAATTGATAACGGAGTTCGGCCAATTTTGCCTACTTCTCTGAGCACCACTTAAGGCAGCCTGCTCTTATTAAGAAGAGAATACTAAATTTGATATGTATACAACTTTTGAGTATTTATCAAATTTTTTGGGATGGTTTTGATTAGGAGGGGGAG
>JANVCL010000001.1:830194-864686 GCA_026546855.1 Erythroxylum incrassatum
TTTCCCAATCTGAACAGTACATTTCAAAACAGCATATCTCTTAGCACAAATGTCAAAAAAATCACTACCTTATATCAATGGAAAGATAAGATCTCATACTTCAATTTTCATGAAGAACTCAGAATTCAATTCGATCCATAACAATTGCAAAACTGATAACTCCCTATCAATCTCATCCTATGCCAATTTACTATTTTACCCTTCCTGTCGGGGGTGGGATGTTACAAAAATAATTGTTGAAACTCTATTCCAAGTTATTTACTTTAATTTCCTTACTTTAATGAATTAACTATGATGTTTTATGCAAATACCCTTCAATAAGAGTGAGGGATATTTAATAAAATGAATAGCTAACACATTTATTAATTCAAAATCGTCATTGATTCTTAATCAATGAACACACACCTTTTTTCATGTAATTTTAAGAGCAATTAAACAATCAACCTTGCAAATTTATTATTATTTAGACTTTGCCCTTTAAAAATTATGCTGAATATCTTTATGAATTTACATAATAAAATCGAAATAAAAATAATAAAATAAAAATTATCTTTCGAAAAGATGACCCAAGTGATGTCAACCAATTCGGCTTAATCAGATAGTAATTTGAATGGTAGTAAGAAAAGATTATTCTAATCCCATAAACTATAATGTTTTAAAATCCTAGTACACATGAACCAGCAAAGTGTCTCCCTAATAAATTACATAATGTGAATAGCTGAATAATATATAATTCTGTAGATTAGGGAAACCAAAACTTTTATTTCTAAGGTTAAATGGGAGACATAGAGCATCAATTCATCGTATTGCAATCAATCAGATCCAATAAACATTCTTTGATATATTCTTTCCAAAGTATTTGCAAGATTTTGATTCTGAGCGCTTAGGAATCAATCAACAAAATGGAAAATTGGAAGCAGGTAGATAATAATAATTTATTGGTTAATTTGTTTTTTTTTTCTACTCTTAAAATCATGTTCTCGTTTGAATATGTTATCTTATCTTACTATGTCTTCTCTAAATTATGATGGGTTTAGTTTAATGGTTATGGAGTATCTTTTAAGGTACTTGGGGCTAGGGATTCATAAATTTACGATTTTTTGTGTTAAAAAACACTTTTTACTCAAATAAGCATAGTTTACATCAATCAAGTCATTTCATTTCAATAAAACTAAAATTAGTGTAACCTACAAGTTTATAAAGTTAATCAGACTCTAATCAATAACTTTAAAGTGGAATTTGATTTTTATGAATTTAAAATTTGGATTTCCATTATAAAAAAGGAAGGAGGAGAATTCCTAAAATCAGGAGATGGGAACAACATGTAAATGAAATGTTTTTAAAAAAATCAGACTAGAAGTTAAACCGATAAGACAATAATTTAAAGTTTAAAAGGGTCAATCGAAATTAAACCGTCATAAAATCGGTTAAAAATTAAACATGATTGAGAAAAATTGTCTCTACCTATCGAATAATTTGAAGTTAAGTTGAAAAAAGATATTGTTAAATGAAAATCAATTGATTTATTTTAGTTTTTAATAACTTATTAATTTGTAAAAATAGACCAATTAATTAATAAATTGATTCGCTTATAATAATAAAAGTTATTAAAATAAATCAAATAAAAAATTTAAAAACCAAAGTAGAACAGACTAGTTAATTTTCTAATCATTATGTAAATGGCAATAGATGATGGAAAACAAATGGTAGACTTAGGAAACTAAATTCTCAAAAAAAATTCCTGGTATACCTTTCAGTACAATATGAAATGAATTTATGCGGTCTATTATAATAATAAAAAATACAAAAAAGGAATTTAAAAAAGCTTGTTGCCAAGCTCTAGGCACAACTAAAGTTTATTATTAAAGAAATTACACTTTGGAAATTAAAAATATATATATTAACTTGTAAAACAATGCAGTGAAAAAATATATATACATAAGACCAACATTTTCTTTATTTCTTTTGGTGTGATATATAATATTTAATCCAATTATTTACACATCATTCAAGTATCTTTTAAAAAACATAAAGAGTCAAAATCTTTATCCAATCCAACTCTCTGGAAAAAAACAAAGCACATATTTTCAAGAATACGAATCCTTTGTTCACTGCCTCGAAAGGGAATAAATAAATATGCAAAGTAATTTAATTAAAAGCATATACTTTCAAAAAAATAAAATACTAGGTGGCTAGCTGGAGAATGTGCAATAATGTTGTACAGATATGACTATAATAGAAGACAATATACCTAAAGTATACTTTTGCATTACCTTTAATATATATTGAAGTATATGCCCTGCCTGAATTACAAAACCATTGGAAATAGATGACATTGAAGTGATGGGTTCCTATAAATCCATTTTTTTAAAAGCATCATGATATTGTTATTATTATTATTATTAGTGGCCATATTGTCATTATTATTAGTAGCCGTGGTGGCAATGGTCGTGGAACTTGTAAAATACTAGCTTTTAAATATATGTTAAACATGATTTAAACTAATTAAATTTGATTTAAGTTAATAATATAAGATAATTATAATAAATTATTAATTTAAGTTGAATATAATTAGTTCGGTTCAAGTTTAATAGTTAAGTTAAATTATTACGTAAACAATATTTGATTAATCTATATATATTTGATGTTCATAATGCATGTACTTCGTCATTGTTTGGATTTTTTAAAATTAAAAAATTAAAAAGAAAATTTTCAAGAATTTTAAAATCATGAAATTTTCTAAAGTTTTTAAATTATAAAAGAAATGTATATCTTTGTCTTATATTAAATAAATTATTAAGTACTTCGACTATTATTTATCAAACTTAACATGTTCCAATCGATCCCTTTTAAAAAATAGGTATATGGAACAAACTATCGAGTGCTCGTAATAACCTATAAACCATTTAATTCGAATATTATCGAACTTCCTTCTAAATTGGGATATTCCTTGTTAAGTGAGGAAAGGCATTTTTAGTGTCAAATTGAGGGAGAGATATGTAATCCAGGAATCATATGCTTTCAGAATCATCTTCTCAATCCCTTGGAAATTTGAACCAAACACTTGCATTACACAAATTAAAACCATGTGTCCTTTGCAGGAATTTACCTATTTGCAAGGAATGTGGTGTGTTATTGAAGAATGGCACCTTATTCCATATCGTATTCAAGCAACTATTGACTAATAACGTGGAAGGTGGTGGATGAGCTTAAGATCAATAAAAGCATTAAAGGCTTGTCAAGATTTGATTGATCTTTGCGTAATGCATGTTCTTGTTTTTCACTGTGGCTAATGAATCTTTGGATCATCTATTGAACTTTTCCTAAAGTGATGCTCACGTGTGATCTAGAGAATTTTAGGTTTATTACATGTTCCATTATTATAAAAAAGAGAAAAGAGTGAATCATTTCTTAGAAAGTATAATAATGTTTGGAGGAATTTAGGTATAGTCTAAAAGAGAATTAGCTACTTTATGCTTAAATAATTTGATAATTAAAGATATTTATTAAATTTTCTGGTGTACAAAATCACTACAAATATTCTTAAATTTAAATTTAAATTCTCGTAAACGTAATATCTAATATTTTTGAACTTTCGCAATTCAATATATATATATGTGTGTGTGAATTTAAAATAATTTTTTTAATAATCAATCCGAAGAAGATCACAAAAATTGTGATTTTCTCTTTTGAATTTAAAAAATTGGGATATATTTTTTAAATAGTAAGAAGTATATCATTAGTGAGTAAAAAGAGATAATTTTTAATTATCTTTAATTATCTTTCATTCTCATCAACACGTGCCTTTAATTAGGAAGAATATATCTATTAAGTTAATAGGATTTTGAATTTTTGATACATAATAATTATTAAAATTATAATTATCTTTTAAGTAAATACTAGGATGACTAATAAAAATATAATATGTAAACCATTATAGAAATATCCAATATTCGATCCTTATGATACTATTAAACCTTTTGTTATAGTAATAGAAAATGATGTGCGAATCATGAACAAAATCCTTTATTAAAATCGGTTAAATTATAAATTATTAATAAGTAGAAATTAATAAAGATTGACGTAGTTCCTTCTATTTATCACATAATTAGTTTTATACTTAATACAACACTTAATGAGAGATATTGTAATGGTTAAATAATAATATATTTGTGATAAAATAAATTCTATTATATCAACATAATTCATTTATGTATGTAGAATAATAAAACATGTTCATTAAAATATCATAAATATTACGACGACGATGATGATGACGATGACAATAGCGATCTTGTAAAAACTCTCGCTAAACGTAAGATTTGGAAAGTTTTAGAATACACAATCTTACGCCTAATTACAAAGTTAACAAAAAGATTATTTCTGAAATTAAAATATCATAATATTACATAACAAACGGAGTATCAAAAATAAGGAACGTCATATATCATTATAATGTCAATAGTAATTTACAATAATCCTCATTCTTCTACCATGTTCACTAATTTTTTTGGAGGTAATCTTTTTGTCAATGCATTGTAACCATACGGTTAGTATTAATATATTCAATAACACACTTTATTTATCAACATCTTCTTTAACAAAAAAAAGTTATGCATTTAAAAAGAGATGACTGTAATATTATCACAAAAAAATTTAATGACTTAATCATAAACTGTAAACTATTATAGACCCTAGTATATTAATGTTTTAAAATTCGGACCAAAATTTAAGTCGGTAAAACAAGAGATGTAAAACTTAAAAGGTTCAGTAGGAATTAAACCGTTATCAAATTGGCTAAAGATTAAATAAAAGTAAAAAATTTAGAATACAAATGAAAGAGATTGTTCTTATCTATCAGAAGAATTTGAAGTTTAATTAAAAAATAAAGAATTTAAATTAATTGATTTATTTTGGTTTATAAAAATTTATTAATTTAAGAAAATTGTCTAATTAATTAATAAATTGATCAATTTTTAGCAACAAAGTTATTAAAATAAATTGAACTGAAAAGTTAAAAACTAAATCAAAAAATAGGATGGTTCAAAGTTTTTAATACTGAATCTGCAGATTCAGTTGAATTTTTTAATCATTAATTTTTATAATTAATGCAACAATAATATATTGCCTCACACTTTTTTAAGAAATTGTCCTCCAATCAAAAAATAAATAATTAAATGTAACTCTTGAAGATAATTATCAATTGGAAGAAAGAATGTAAAAGATTAAGATTCTCTCTCTTAAATCCCTTAGATTTGATGATGTACTTCTTTGATGATAAGTGTATCATTAAATACATAATAATTATTAATATATAATTATCTTCTAATTAAATAAAAGATGATTGGTAAGAATATGGCATATCGTCCACTATCAAAAATATCTAATACCAAGGTCAGGAAGAAAAAAAAAGAATTATGCAATGAAATCACATTTAACATTTTATTTTTAAACTTTAAAATAATATCATCAATCAAGAAAAAAATGCAAAACAAATTATCATGCGACTGTCTAGACTAGTCCTTAAAACTTAAAAAAAATAACAAACATTTGGTGTTTGAATTATGAATATAAATTCAATAAGCTCAATTTAATTAATATTTAAATTTTAACATATTTTTACTCAAGACTTATAAGTATTTTTATGTTGTTAATATAGTTTTATTTTTGACCAGTCATTTTTATATTATTATAATGCAAACTGTATAAGAAATAAATTCTACTAGACCGCTCATCAGGGACGGAGCCACATTCCCACTTGCCCCTACCGACTCCAAAATTTTTACATAAAAAATTTATCAATTTAAATTTTTAACTCATAAAAAATCAAAATTTTGCCTCCACTAAAATGTTGCCCCTATTAAAAAAAATTTTGACCTCAAATAAAATTTTACCTCCAATTAAAAAAATTTCTAGATCCGCGCCACTCGTGAAGCCTGGAGGAGTACAAATTGAAATTTTAGGAGTTAGTTTTAATGATTAGACGTGTCATGTGTGGTCAAAAGTTTGGATACAACATAGAAGATATATGTTAAAGAGATGATAATGTACTTGATGAAGGAGAAAAAAAGAGAGGCGATATGTATAGGTGGTAGCCTACAAAGGCGCACCAAAATAAAATGCTCTCTGAATCAGACCATCATCTCAATGTCTTGCAATTGGTTCAGACGCCTTTTGATTTCGTGCCTGCCTGCCTCTATTTCTTTTTTTATTTTCAGTACTTTCACCACATTAAAAATAATATTTATTTATATTTCCAAAAAAAACTTTATTTTTCTTCTTTTTTATTTCAGTTTTCCCTTTTCTCCCATTGAAATTTATTAATAAATATTTTGGTAATGAGACAATTTATAATTTATTTATGTCTAACTAATATCATCATAGTGAATTTACATATGAATTTATTAATAAATATGTTGGTATTGAAAATGTATATTTCATCATAGTAAATCTACATTTGTATTTATTAATAAATATGTTAGTATTGAGATAATCTATGATTTATGTATGTTTGATTAATATCATAATCTACATCTGAATTTATTCACAAGTATGTTCATGTCGAGATAATTTATAATTTATGTATGTTTAATTAATATCATCATAGCGAATTTACATCTGAATTTATTAGTAAGTATGTTCATGCCGAGATAATTTATAATTTATAATTTATTTATGTTTAACTAATATCATCACGAATATTAGGAAGTATGTTCATGTCAAGATAGTTTATAATTTATGTATATTTAATTAGTATCATCATAGCAAAACTACGTATGAATTTATTAGTAAGTATGTTCATGTCGAGATAATTTATAATTATAATATTCAGCAAATTATTAAGTGCATTTAATAATTCATAAATTATATATTTATAACAAATCAATGATTAAAGATTAAGTGACATGATCGATGTAATTGTCATTCTCTAGATTGGATATGTTAATATTCTTCTCATGTTTTGAGTTTTGTAAACAAAATTTAATAATTATTAACATTTAATAATTCTAAGTTAGAAAAGAAAAAAAGGGGGTCTTGTCTATATGTGTAGAAAGGGAATAATATAAATGGGGCATCTCTGAGTCAGCAACACAAGGCACAATGTCAATTTTCCACAATTACAATGTTTGATGTTACAATCCATATGTCTAGTTGGGTAGGACCGAATGTGTTTGTGGAGATTAGAAGTTTTGAAAGCTTGAAAAAGTGTATAAGTTCTCATGTTCTTGTCAAGTTGGGAAGGAAGGAGAAAGAATGAGAGGAGATTAGAACTAAAGAATAGAATAGAACATAGAACCTTCCACTTTCCCAAATTTTAATTGGTCACCCACTATTGCTACTAAACTTAACTAATAAATACAAAATTCAATCAACTCGATCGATTTAATTGTAAAAATCTTGACTCGTTTAAAATTTCGGTTCGATTTATTCTAATAAATCTTGTTGTTAAAAACTTATCGGTTTATTAATTAATCGGTTAATTTTTGTAAATTAATAAGTTCTTATAAACTAAAATAAATCAATTAATTTACATGTAAGTGCAACAATATTTTGTTTAATTAAGATTCAAAATCTTACCTTCTTTTCAATCATATTTCAAATTCTTTAATTTTATTCAATCCTTAGCTGATTTTATGACGATCTAGTACTGATTGAATCTTTTAAACTTTAAACCTCTTATCTTGTGATTTATTTTTCGGTCTGATTTTTAAAGCATTGGACTAGCTACTAGTTTATAAAATCATGTATTTTTTTATAATTTTAGTCTAGTAATATGGAAACCACGTACTTAAAGCAAGTTAGGCATCGTATTCCTGATCCAAACTCGTTATCCAAAACGTAAGAGATTCTAATCATCAAGTATACGAAGAAGTGATGGAATAAACCTATATATTAATATACATTGAAAGAAGGAATAAACCATGAAAATGAAAGTGGTTGAATTCTATTTCTAGTGCTTACTATCCTTTTTTTGTAATAAAATTTAAAAATACATTATTGTTTTATTAGATATGGTAGGGTCGGCTGTGTTAGGCCCAGGCCCATTTTTATACATCCACGACCCATCAGGCGTTAGTCTCCTATGCAAACACAAAAATCTACGTAAAGACCTAAACCTAGCGCCCATGCCATATATAAGGTACTATTCTACCATGATACAGGTACGAGATTACAACCCTAGCTATTATTCTCTGTTCTCAGCAGCCAAATATTCGACAAAATACTAACTTGAACCTCGGAAGAGCTTTCCGGGAACCAACTTCCAGCGTGCCTTTATTTGTTTTGCAGGTATTCGATAGTCGAGATCACGCAAAATAATGGATCCATGCAACAACATTCAACCTCAGCAGAATCTGGCTGAACCAAGATAAATTCAAAATTTTAAGTTATAATTTTAAGAATAAAGTTAATTATAATAGTATCTCTTGTGATTTGATTTTTTCATTTTAAATTATTATTTATTTTTACAATATTATTTAGTTACTATACAAGTCTAGTTTTTATTCAATACTATGTTAATTTTGATTATAGAAAAATAGAAGAAAAAACTAATTTACGCGATAATTAAATAATACTATAGAGGGTAAGTAACAAATTTTAAAATATGAGAGAATAAAATGAAAAAAATAAAATTTTAGTAATATATTTTATTTATCCGTCATGAACATTTTAAATAAAGATTTTGGGTTGTTTGTATTAAAAGTTATGCAACCGAAAAATTTATGTATTTTTTACACAAATAAGTACGAAACAGTCTTTCAATTATTTAATAGTAAGGCTACGGACTACAAGATCGTCTTAAATTTTGTGTATTAGCGAGATTTTTATTGAGTTGTTGTTATTATAAGATTAAAAATTACATCACAACTAGTAAACTTAGGGGTAATATGATTGTGTTACCTCCAAAGAGAGATTAATTCTTTAGGAATTTTAAGAATTTACGTATATTACCCTTCAAAAAAGAACATCTAAAAGAGAGATATGCTTTTTTAATTGTTGTATCATTGAAATATGCATGACCCCACGTACGTCAATCCATTTAAAAGGACTCCATACTTTGAAGATCTTCGTGAGGGCATGCATGTTGGCCTGAGAGATCATAAAATCCGGTGACTGTTTCTGAGTCAATTTCCGGCGAATCTTAGCCACTATTAGGATTAGTATAAGTGCAGAGGATATTTTGGAATGTGCTGTCTGAGCATCAGTACTAACACATCATCCATATTCCTTTTCTTACACCCCCATAAATGGTGAACAAAGCCAGCCATTGAACACACTCACGAGCTCATTTGTTTCTTCTTCTTCTTCTTTTGTATACTTAGCACCAAAAAAAGAGAACCGAGAATGGTGAAGTTTACTAGGCAGTTTGAGGCTCAGCTTGTGCCTGAATGGAGAGAGGCCTTTGTTGATTACTGGCAACTCAAGAAGGATCTTAAGAAATTCCATGTCCTTAACAATGTCAACTCGATACCCACCAAGCACCAACACAATAGTTCTTTATCGAACAACTTCATTTCTTCTATTAAGGTCTCCTTTTTTGGACATGATCATAGGGACCACGGAGCTATTCATGTACTGTGCTCTATAACTCTGTACTTAACATGTATAATATGGTTAATACCTTACATGAAAAGTGAAAAAAGATGGTGTTTTACGTGAACAGGTTCATAGGAAGCTTGCTTCTTCGAGTAGTAAAGAGGACCTGTATGAGACAGAACTTCTTGAAACTTTTGCTGATACTGATGATACTGATGCAGCTAAAGAGTTCTTTGCATGTTTGGATCTGCAACTTAACAAAGTGAATCAATTCTATAAGAACAAGGAGCAAGAGTTCATGGACAGAGGTGAATCATTGAAGAAACAGTTGGAGATTCTCAGTGAGCTGAAATCTGCTTTAAAGCAACAGCGTAGCAAAGGAGACTCTTCTCAGGATTCCAAGGAGGATGCTTCCATTTCATGCACCATTTCAAGTGGTAATATATCAAATACTTCTTTTTGACTAAAGGATTCAAAAAATTGAAAACATTTTAACTCTGATGATCTTGTACATGGTTGTATCTTCTTGGTTACAGAGGAGGATTCTGTGAGGGAAAGAACAGAACAAGAACAAGAGCAGGAGCAGGTGCAAGACAACAGCACAGAGGATTCTGAGAAGACTGATGTGTTAGACTATCCAAGATCAGAAGAACTGGGAAGATCAATGAGGTTGAAAAGAGAGGACAGCAAATTGAGGAGTCTCTCTGATCGTGCTTTTTATTGCCAAGGCAAGAACATGAGGATACACATTCCTTTAGCAACACCTGCTCGTACTTTTTCTGCAATTAGCTACGTAGTCTGGGAAGATTTAGTGAACCAGTCCTTTAGGAAATCTAAACCTGAAGGGAACAAGCTTCATATCAACAAAACTAAGTTACATCATGCAGAGAAGATGATTAAAGGTGCTTTCATTGAGCTTTACAAAGGGTTGGGATATCTGAAAACTTACAGGTAACAATGGCTGGAAAGAAACTTTTGTTGCAATATTGGATTTTTTACACACCAAAAGTTCACTTTGTGTGCTTTTGATTGATTTTTCAGGAGTCTCAATATGCTTGCTTTCATAAAAATCTTGAAGAAGTTTAACAAAGTAAGGATATAGGTAGTGGCCTATTTTGTTTCAGTATGTTCTTCTGCTGGTCCCAGTATCTAATGAGATTTGTTTGTCATTACTTTCATCAGGTCACTGGAAAACAAGTGTTGCCCATATATCTAAAAGTTGTTGAAAGCTCATATTTCAACTGTTCTGACAAGGTAAATGATGATATTCATCATAGGATTGTTGCAGAAGCAGAGAAACTACATGGGATTCTATGATAGGATGAGATTTAGATGTTTGCCTGCCACTAGAAACTGTGTTAGTGCTTGTGACAGTGACAAGTCCCCAATGATCCTACAGTGCATGTCTGAACTAGAGATTTAGTGGGATATGTTGAAACTGAACTTGAATTTGCTTGTCTGTCACTTTTTGATCTTTCTTATGAACCAGTTATTCCTGAAGTTGGTTGCATTTGCTTACCAGTCTTAGAAATGACAGGTGAACAATTTAGCAGATGAAGTTGAGGAGCTATTTGTGAAATATTTTGCTCAAGAAGACAGGAAAAAGGCTACGAAGTATCTTAAACCAAATCACCGAAAAGAATCACATGCTGTAACCTTCTTCATTGGTGAGTTCAAACTCAAAATTAGACAGAACTAGCCTAGAATTGGATAATGATGTGTTCTAGGTTTGTTCTTGCTCACTTCAGGATACATTATTAGATCTTAAAGAAAGAAACTAAAGTATGGACCCATCAGGCCACTAAGCTTTCAGGGAAGTGCCTGGTTCACTTTATCTGAGTGGATGATAAAGCATAGGTCCCATGCCGCACATTAATCATCATGCCTGAAGAGAACATTTTAAGTTTTACTCAGTAAAGTGTCCATGTCCACCATGAATGTAAGATTGCAGTACATGTTAGCTGCAATGAAAATATGAATATAACAAAATGTTTATTGAGTTTGCCTCTTTCGGGACTCGAAAAACGTTAAAGCTCAATGATAATCTTGTAGGATTGGAACTGAGCAACTGCTAATCCTTTACTTTAGCAACATCCTTAACAAACATATTGCTCACTTCTGTTCCTTAATAATCAGGACTCTTCGCTGGTTGTTTCCTGGCTCTCCTTGCTGGGTATATTATAATGGCTCATGTCACCGGAATGTACCGAAAACAACCCGATACAGTCTACATGGAAACTGTCTACCCTGTGTTTAGGCAAGTTGCTACCCATTTAGGTTTGAAGTAATAATTTTGAATCCCCGATGAAAGGAAACTAACAATAGTGGTGTTTTTCAATCTGCAGCATGTTTAGCCTGCTATTCCTTCACTTCTTTCTGTATGGTTGCAACATCTTCATGTGGAGAAAAGCTAGGATAAACTATAGCTTCATCTTTGAGTCGGCCCCTACCAAGGAGCTTAAGTATAGAGATGTGTTCTTGATTTGTACTGCATCAATGACTGCAGTAGTTGGGGTTATGTTTATTCATTTGACACTTCTTACCAAAGGATATTCATATTCCCAAATTCAAGCAATCCCTGGCCTCCTGTTACTGGTAAATCTTTTAACAGAAGTCTTTACAAGCTTACCTAACTCAATTCTTCATTTAGCCATTACTAATAACTGTTGCTTTTATGTCTGCAGATGGTATTGATTCTACTAGTTTGTCCCTTCAATATCTTATATCGGTCAAGTCGTTACCGTTTCCTTCGAGTGATTCGGAACATCATTCTGTCACCTCTGTATAAGGTATGAAATAGTCATTACTGTGTTTGAGGCCATAACCAAGAATTCCGCTGAACTGCTTAAACAATTTTCTTCTGCAGGTTGTGATGGTGGACTTTTTTATGGCTGATCAACTTTGTAGTCAGGTAAAAAACATGAACCACTGAACAAAAATGGCAGACTCAATTATTAAATTTTATTGACCGTAGCTGTTATGGCAATAGGTTCCAATGCTTAGGGACCTTGAGTATGTGACATGTTACTACATAACTGGAAGCTACAAAACACAAGATTATGGCTACTGCATGAGAGCCAAGCACTACCGTGATCTTGCGTATGCAGTATCCTTCCTACCCTACTACTGGAGGGCAATGCAGGTATAGTTTCTATACATACACTTTAAGATGTGCAATATTAGATTGAATAACTTGCAGTAATTTTACCAGAACCAATACAGAAACCTGTGCTAATATTTTCTGTCCTGAATTCGGGTATGCAGTGCGCGAGGCGATGGTTCGATGAAGGGCAGACAAGCCACCTTGTGAATCTGGGGAAGTATGTTTCAGCAATGCTAGCAGCAGGAGCTAAAGTTGCATATGAAAAGGAAAGGAGTGTTGGATGCCTGTGTCTTCTAGTGGTTATGTCAAGTTCTGCAACAGTTTACCAATTGTATTGGGACTTTGTAAAGGACTGGGGTTTGCTCCAAATGAATTCCAAGAATCCATGGCTAAGGAATGAATTAATGCTTCGTCAAAAATTCATATACTACTTCTCCATGGTATACATGAGATCATCATCATTCATTCATTCCACTTCCCTTTATGTTTTCAGTAGAAAAAGGTTTCAGGTTTACTTTCAGGTTCCTAGGAATCCAATTTTAACAGCAAAATTAATGACTCAGAACTTATCAGAACATTATAAATTATTTGATTAGACGATCGAATAGCATTTCTTCGTTAAGGTAAGAATATCAGAAACAGGATAATGACCATATTCCTGTAAATTTTTTTCATTGTAGAACAAGATTCCCAACCAACAATAGCTTTCTGATAATACTGATCTGAACTTCAGGATCAATATTTCTGCTACATATCATATAACTTCCAGATTCTGAACAGAACTTGGGTACTTCCTGCAGGTACTGAACCTTATTCTTAGGCTTGCTTGGCTGCAGACAGTTCTTCATTCACGGTTTGAACATGTAGATTACAGAGTAACAGGTCTGTTCTTAGCTTCCCTGGAAGTGATTAGAAGAGGACAGTGGAATTTTTACAGGTAAAGCTCCAACTTTTAGCTATATGATTGAACTAATTCATAACCTTCTCTAGCCTTTTTATCATCACTGAAAGAGATTTTTTTTTTCCAAACGGTCCAGGTTGGAGAATGAGCATCTAAATAATGCAGGCAAGTTCAGAGCAGTCAAAACAGTACCGCTTCCTTTTCGTGAAGTGGATGAAGAGGACTGAAACTGAACCTTCATTGGCAATAGTTGCTCATAGAACTCGATTCTGGGTTTTAGAATTCCTTTAACACCTAATCTTTCCAACAAGAACCATTGCGTCTTCTTGTTGAAGATGATTTCACAATTCATCAACTTGATACTTTTCCTGTACCTCAGGAACATGAAAAGATTTATACTTTGTATACAAAAATTTCATTAATAAAAGGAAATTCAAATCCTTGTTGCATTTGTAATTGCTTGGTTTTCCTAGTTCTGCTCAAGATCAGACTACAGTCAAATGTGTTTTTGATGGATTAAAAAAAAAAAAGCTGATAGATCACCAGGCACAACAATATTCACATAACTTGGTGACTGCAAGATATGAAACCTGACTAAACTTGGAGTAAAGCTAATGTTGGAATTATTTCAAGTAATTTTTAAAATATAAATTTTATAATTTATGATTTATTATAGATGATCCATAAGAGATCAAGAATAGACAAAGAATAAACAAAGAGTGGCTGTAGTATGAATTCCAAGGATGCTAAAAGAGACACAAGCGCAAATTAATATATACAATAAAAAACATTTATGAAAAAAGAATATTATTCTTATTAGAAAAATTAATAACTCACACACATATATATATATATATATATCTAATTTAATTAATGTCAAATTTAATTTTTTAAAGAATTTTAGTTACATATTTAACTCAAAGCTTTTTAAATTTTTAATTTAAATTCAACTTATAAACTCATTTATCAATTTCAATAATTATATAAAATATGAATTATTTATTAAAATAAACCTAATATATAAAATTATTTTAAAACAAAAAATAATCTTTTTATAAAAATATAAATTAAATAACAGTCATGAATTTATAAAAATGTAAATTAGATAAATAACTACAAAAGTTTATAATTTTAATAAAATTTCAAAAATGTTAAATAATTATTTTTATACTTTTTATATAACTCAAGCTTAACCTTTAATTAAATTCAAATTCTTTAATTTTTGGAGTTTTAACGACGCATAGGATGTGTGACGACTGACGAGGCGACCATTGTTCTCTAAAACATACTTCTGTTGGCTGTAGTGTTCGTCCATGGCTGCCGCCACTCACAGCAGCTTCTCTGTCGCCACTACTGCTCTCTACAATCGCACTCTCAACTCACACAAACCCTTTAATCTCTCACTTAAAGCAAGCAACTTTAAACCTAGTTCTTTGTGTAGTATATACCCAACTCTATCACTGTCAAGGTTAATGCCTCGAAAACCCTCGAAGACCCTCTTGGGATTTCTTCTCTCTTTGCTTTTTCTTGTTAAGTTTCAATTTTTTGATGTCTGAACTTTATAAAGTTACAAGCTTCATTGCTCTTTCTTCTTGTTTCGTGCAGGTTGAGAATTCTTGAAAGTAAAGCAGTGTGGCCAAAACGTTTGTATCCGTTGTTGACAGCTCCGGATGGAGATCATGAGAAAAGCTCAGAAGTGGAACTGGGAGACTCCAATGAGGTGTTTAAATTTAGTCTTTGTACTTTACTTGTTTAGTTTAAGTGTTTGCATCCCATATCTCGCGTTTGTTTCAAGTTTTAGGTGGAGCTTTTCTAGGCAGTATGTGAAAATTCGGGGTTGATATTGTAAACATCCAGTTATATCCAGTTACCTGATTATTTGTGATTTTATTATATTGCGAAATAAATTGTATGATAATAGTGTTTGTGTAAGGGAAAGTATTTCGAGACCTGGCAGTGTTTTGGTGATGATTTTGGAACTTGAACTCTTGGGATGATATATGAGGTGCAGTTTGAAGGAGGTTTGAGGAGAAAGTAAAAGAACGATGATGATTATGTCATGATGCTGCTGATGATTATGCCTGCTTGGAGCACCCGTCATTATGGAGACTCTTCATTTTGTTAAGCCAGTAGTCCAGTATACATCAAATATGACCTTGACAGCTGCATATGATTCTGTGCATATATAACCCACTATCTAAATTGTGAGATTGGTACATTCTTTTATCACATATTCTAAAATGGATGGAGTAGAAGTTCCCCTTTAACGTGAAGACTAATGCAAAAGAACATAACATGAAAAGTGCCATCATCACCAAAGAAGGGTGTAAATCAGATAGTAATGCCTAGCTTTTTTTACCAAAATCCATAGCAGATTACGTGCCAAATAACTTGTTAATCTCACTGTTTAGATTGTGGGTTTTTCTAATATACAAGAACGTAATGTGAAATGCTATCAGCATCGGTCATAATTGAATCAAAGAGGGTTGTAAATCTGCTTAGTCACTTGACCAAAATTTGCTATAGGAATTATGGAGGATCTGCCTTCTGTTATTTGATTCTATTCATTTATCATTTTGATTTTCTATTGTTAAACCCTTAAGACATTAATCTTGACATGTTTTACATTAATCTTGACATGTTTTAGTCATGCATTTTGTATGGCAGGGTGCAACTATTGACATAAAACTACCTAGGAGGAGTCTGCTTGTACAATTCACTTGTAATGAATGTGGTGGAAGAACACAGAGGCTCATAAATCGATTGGCCTATGAGCGTGGACTAGTTTATGTACAGGTACCTGTTTGTCTTATTGAGAATTACATTCTTGTGATAGGTGGGATGATAATGGAAAAGCTATTAAGCATTCGTCTAGACACTTTGCTGATTGCAGGAATGTTAACGTGAAAGAATCAATACAGAATCATCACCCTTCTATAGATGATAATATCTGATTACATACAAACTTATGTTTTGAATAACAATAGGCCTCAAGCTGTATGTCCATACTGGTGGATGCTATAAGATTTGCTGTGATTAGATAAGGAGAGTGAGGGTTTCAAAGCAGTAATTGAAAGTGCAGAAGATGCCAAGTGCAGCGGCTTTTTTCTGTTAAGAAATTTTCTTTTCAATTGTTTAGAGTTGAGAGAAATAAATCGATAGGATGGGCAGAATGATGGGTCCATTCTGGTTAGTGAAGTAGGTTGACTGGTTCGACCACAAATGCCCTCAAGAGGGTCTTAGTTTGGGTATTTTGTCAAAGAAACTAGTGGGTTCCTTGTTAACTTGTGCAGTTCTGCACCTTACTGCTTTGAATCACTCTTTGCATGAGAACAAATTTGTCACTACAGAAGAGTTGATTCACAATTTTTAACTGGCAAAAGTACTGATTTTTTGGTCTTACTTTCTTTTGGGTTACTTCAATAATGTTTATTTGATATATGAAAGTATGATTCTTTTTTGGGTTACTCCCTTTGCCTTAACATTTTTCTAGCACTTCTACTGTTGTATAGACTTGAACGGTTTTTTCATTTGACGCTAGTAAAGTTTGTTGGATTTTAGAAAAAACATGAGGGTTGCTTAGACAGTCAGATTATACATCTTATGCAATTATCTACAATTTTGGCAAGTTGTTACGGCTGTCATCTTTGGATGTTATGCTGCATTTATAGATAAATTGAGCAGATAAGTTTGCATGGGAGATTTATTCAGTTAGAATCCTGAACATCAACTTATTGCATAATATCATTGTTTTATTTTGATGCGACTTTTAAGGACCTAAAGTTTAAATTTATAAGTTAAAAGTGTGCAAAATCTTCTCTTAGAACATCTTGTTTCCTGATTGCTTCATCTTTTGCAAGGAATATGTTGCTTTGGCTTTTAGGGGATACCAAAGCTTTTTGCTTTATTGTCACAGTTGAAGAAATTTTTCCATGATTAACCTCTGGTCCTTCTCTTCAGTGTGCAGGATGTGAGCAGTATCACAAATTGGCTGATAATTTAGGCCTTGTAATTGAGTATGACTTGGAGGAGGAAATAAGTGCAGAATCAAATACAGATAAAGTTTAATAAAATTTTTCTTACAAGTTCATTCTTTTTTTACTTTTCTCTTCTGGTAACTCACAATGCATTTCTTATAAATAGCAACAATTGGAAGAAATGAAAGAATATTCAATATCCACGCTACAATTTTGATACATCGGCTTGCCTTTTGAAATCCCTTGTTCTTGAATTTCCAAACTGATTATTTTGTCCATACAAAATAATCTACGTATATGCATACAAACAGCTCATGAATCATGGGGTAACATAGCCAACTCACATAAGGCCTTATCCTGCAATAAGTAGTGTAAATGCAGTTGCTAATCCAACAGTTCCCCACATTGTGAACCTTCCTTGTTGCTGGTGCAATGCAATTCCTCCATTCTGTAAGACATAAGAGGCAAGAAGTGGTCATACTATATAATTTGTTGTGCCAGCAAGCATATTGTTGGAACTTGAATATTAACTCATGCAACTATGGAGTACTTACATGCGTTGGAGATGGTGCTGGAGCATCTGGAGCAGCTGTAGCAGTATCCAAAGAATCTGCCGCTGTAGTTGGAGCTGGAGGGCTTGGGGGAATTGGGGCAAGAGCTGACAAGTGATGATGTGGCTTCTTGTGTTTGTGCTTTTGCTTTCTTTTCTTCTTATGCTTAGGAGGAGCTGGTGCAGGTGAAGGCACTAATGCAGGTGTTGGAGCTGGTGATGGAATGATAGGTGCTGGGGCTGGGGCTGGAGGTGCCTTTGCTGGTGTTGGTGCTGGGGCTGGAGGTGCCTTTGCTGGTGCCGGTGCCGGTGTCTCCTTAGCTGGTGCTGGTGCTGGTGGTGCTTTGGCTGGAGCCGGGGACACTTTCGGTGGTGGCAATGCTGGTGGTGGTGTAGCAGGAGCCGGTGGTAATGCTGGTGGCTTTGATGGTGGTGATGCTGGTGGCTTTGATGGTGGTAATGCTGGTGGCTTTGATGGCGCTGCGACCGGAGGAGTTTGTGGTGATTGAGTGGGTGAACTTTTAGGAGGTGGGACGGTTGGACTGGTAGCCGGGGCTAATTTAGGAGATGGTGAAGATATAGGAGTGGTTGTAGGTGTTACTGCTTTTGCTGGTGATTGCACCGGTGCAGTTGGTACAGTGGAAGTTGGTGATTGAGATGGTGCCACAGGTGTGGCTGTAGGTGGAGGTGTTACTGCTTTTGCCGGCGACTGTGTCGGTGCAGTTGGTACAGTAGAAGTTGGTGATTGAGATGGTGCCACAGGAGTAGTTGTAGTTGGAGGTGTTCCTGCTTTTGCCGGTGCTTGTGTCGGTGCAGTTGGTAAAGTGGAAGTTGGTGATTGAGATGGTGCCACAGGTGTAATAGGCACATTCACTGGTGACAGTGCTGGTGCCTGGCCACTGGAAAGGGTTAAAGGAAAGGTAATACAAGCCAGGAATAGAACCCAAAACTCTGAAGCCATTTTGTTGTGAAGAGACACTAGAAGTAAGAAATAGTGGCAATATATAGGGTTTCTGGATCTAGAATTTTTTATCTGCTAAAATGTTTAAGGTAGAAATGTTGTCTTCATGAGAATGCAACACCCCTTCTACTGATTTATGGTTAGTGGGCCACTGCATATTCCTGTAACTGGAGTTGTATTGTTGAAGAAAGAAGATCTCCTGAAAAAGTTATTATCTGCAGATGTTTTGCAGGTATAACATCAACTTGCGAGAGATGTGTCACCTGCTTCTACTTGAAGCAGTAACGTAGTTCAAAGCCAGTATGTGGCTTAACTCTACTGTTCTCTGGAGACAATGTGATTTTGAAGCCATGTTATATATGTTCTACACCAAATGATAATACTCGTGGCAAATATGGGCTAAAAGGGTGGACGAGACATGGAGGTGATGTTTATTGGATCATGATGTTTATCCTAACTCACCCTGTCAATGGGTAACCAGCCCCTGTCGAAATAAAACAAGACAAAGCAAGCTGCGGATATCCTTTCTGGTTTCTTTTTCTGTTACTATCTCAAGCCATGACCATGTTATCTTGCATCTTCATTACCGCAGACACAACCAGCCATTGTTGTATAACACTGAAACACTTGCGTTATATGTATTTGGAAATACCATTTATACATATAATTATGAACTTCGAGGATCCAGCGTTAGAGGTATGGTATATATGTCAGTTCCTGGTAACTTCGATCATGAAGATCAAAGTTTGCTGCGAAGCAACAGCTTCTGCTAGAAATTCCACTAGTTTTCTTGTTGAAGCAAGCGAAGACACTCTTACGTACAGAATCAGGATTACATCTTCGAGAGTCAGGTCAAATCATCTATATATATATCTGGTAATCATGAGAGTATAGTCCTTGAAAGAAGCAGGGCAATTATAAAGACTAGAAGAAAACATCACAAGATCACATATAGTTATCATAACTTAAGTTTCAATTATTTGTAAAGAACTCATCAACAATTTGTAATTCATCACAAACAAAACATAACATGGAAGATATTATGCAACTTATCAAGGAATTTTGATTGACGACTTGCTACAGGAAGACAGGACGGTTGTGGAGGCTCGTCTTCATTCTTCTGCTTTTTCCTTCTCCTGAGTTGGAAGAATTGCTGCATAACTTCTGCACACTCTGATTCCAATACCCCTCTTCGAATTGTCATCTTGGGATGAAAGGGATGGACCGGGGGAGCTGGTTTGTCCGTTGGTTGTCCACCATTTCTGTTCTCTTCACCATTTGGGAACAAACTGAAACAATTTGGATATACATAAAATCAAGACATTTTAAATCTCGGCGGTACCTTAACACTAAGTGATAAGAAAAACTCACATGAATACAGTTCCTAAATAGAGCTTACGGTGAAAATTAATTGAACTAATGCCGGTTAGTATGGACTAAACTTAGACTCAAGTCAAAATCCAAATGTCTGGAATGATTGACTGAAAATCTAGTCCATGGCATTCATTTTTGTTTTATTTAGTGGTCAGAATTAGCACAATGCAAGACATTTCCAGCCATGCTTGCAGTTCCAGTTGCATCAAACAAAACTTTAGTTGGAAACAATTTGATTTGAATTTTGCTAAGAAATTTGAGAGGAACAAGTTAGAAAAATAAGGAAAGAAGAAGAAAAAGAGGTCCATGGAGGAAATGTTGTCGAAAATCACCCAATGATGCCATATGCATATCCTGACAGAGGGCAACAGCCATACAGAAAGAAATTCGCCCAGTTACTCCAGGATATGCATAAGTTGACAGCCAACTTATTAGATTCTTGTTGACTGGGAATAACGTTACATGATTTTGACAATTATTCTTACAGAAGGAATTGAACAAGATAATTATTCAAAGATGGCTTTTGTTATAGATAATGAAATATTAAATGAATATGGTTGCCTCATTAATAACAGCAGTCAATGCTTAAGCAGAGTATCAGGCAACCATTGATGATATTAAGGAAGAACTGCCTGGAAGGTCGGAAGTTAGGTTTGAGTTATTCAGTAGGAAAGCCAATCGAGTGGGTTGTGTTCTGTCAGAATTCAGATAGTTTAGATGTAAAAGTCTGGAAAGAAAGTTCCTTTGTTGGCTTAGAATGTTTCAAACTTCTGAATTTTGATTAGCAAGGGACCCATTTATTGTTTCAGACAAAAATATGTCTTCAAACTTTATAGAGGATTTGAAGACAGCAGCTTCTTACCTGATCCAGCTCCCATCAGCTCCAAGAAGTTTATTGGGAGCTCCCCATACAAGAGTGTCTATTCTTGCTTGAAGGATTGCTCCAGCACACATGGCACAGGGTTCAAGTGTTACATATAGCGTTGCATTCTGAGAATCCACAGATTGGGAAAAAGATTACCAAAAAAAAAAAAAAAAAGTGGAATTAGTGAGGTTCCTTAATTAATTGGAAAGCTAGCATGGAACAGAGTCTCCTTCCGAAAGAAGGTCCATTGGAACAAAAGAGGACAGAAACTTTATCTAGGGAATCTAAACATTTCAACCCATAACTGTAATAAAAAACTGTTAATCTCATTTCAGATCTTTACAGGATTAAAGTGAAAGGAAAAGATCGACACGAAAACAAGTGCTTCAGTTTTTCTAAAATACAGAGAGCTTGTATTGCCAATTTGTCACTGAATAACTTCTCATGATTATACGAGTTCATGGAAAAATAGCTACTAATATTGTAATTGACCATCATATCTTGTAACATGTATGTTTTGTCTAACCCACTTTATGCAACTGATAAGCCAGTTTTACATTCAAATTTACTTTTTTCACGGCAATAACAACATAATTGCAGTTTATGAAGTGATCTAAAGCCATTGTTGTTACATGAAACAAAGCCAATCATGAAGCTTTAAGAATATGACAGGAGTTTCTTAAGTTCCCCATATCACCATTACTGTTTCCTACATCTGGTGATTAGTTAGGCATGTCAATTTTCTTTTTAATCTTTCGATCTTTTTGCTTATGGCTTTTAGATGAGAGAAAAAGATAATAATAATAATTGAAAATAAAAAGACCACTTTTTCCAAATTTGTCCCATTCAGTAACAACATACGTTAAAAGGAAACATTACCGAAAGCCTCCATGACCGGAGTTGCTTCGAAGCCTCCCGGATGCATATCATTTCTGCATGAGCAGTGGAGTCCCGTAACTCTTCCACTCTGAAATATGAATATACATAAAAATCCAAAAGAATGCTAGTACCACATCAAGCGAATCTGTAAAAGCATGAAACTTACAGGTTGTAGCCACGTGCTACAATTTTTCCATGCTGCACCAATACTGCTCCTACAGGGACCTCCCATCTATCAGCAGCATTCTTAGCCTCTAGCAGTGCTTCCCTCATAAATATCTCATCACTTTTCCGCTGCTCACTTTCGCGTAGGTATGCTTCCTCCCACTCATCAAATCTATCTCTAATGACCTGCTTGTTTCGCTGAAGCTTCTTATGTTTCAATTCCCCATCCTTCCCATCTCTGCCTGATACTTCATGTAGCTTCCCACTAACATTTTGCTTCGCTGGCTGCATTAGACCGCTATCAGATGCATTACTTTTTCCACTATCAAAGCGTTCCTCCACAATGTGACTAGTTGTGCCATGATAAGAAAAGGGAACTGGTACTAAAGATAACTTCCCTCCTTCCATGTTAGAGGAGGCAACTTGAAAACCCTTCTGATCTAGACTAAATCCAACATGTTCCTCGTGTTCAGGTGAAGAACTACCTTTTGATGTCAACCCATTTTTGGATATACCAGAATGAGATGATGTTTCTAACTCCAGCTGTCTTGTAATGTCTTTTGTTGCGCTAGTTTCAAGTACTTCTTCCTGACCTTGACCAGAAGTTTGACGCAGTTGCAGCTGAAGAGAAGAGGTCACTTCTTTCGGCATGCTTTTTTCCTTTTTCCCATTCCAGTCACTGTTCTCTTCATGATCATGACCAGAGAAATATGCCTCACTAGTAACAGAATCATTTGATGAACTCTTTGTACGAGAATTTACAGCTGACTTGGGCATTTCGGCATGTGAACCCCAGCGTAAGCGAACAATGTTAGCAATGATACCCCACAAGGACCTGCCTGTCCTCCTAACAGCAAGAATCTCAGTAGCTGTGTTGTCTTCTGCTTCTTCTTTCTCTAAAGATTCCTGAGTAGTTGTATCTCTCACATCCCACATTTCATCTGCAGGGCCCTTTACCCCAGAACTTCCCAACAATGGCCCTGAGTCCTGGTCTTTCAGATGTGAATCCTTGGTGAAATCGTGACTGGACTTCTTTTGCCTTCGTTTCTCACCTTCACTATCTACTTTTGTAACAGACATCGTCATCTCCTCTTGGGTACCAGGGGTTGAGAGTTCATGTTTTGACTGTCGAATAAAGTCATCAATATAACTTCTGGATGATTCCTCTAAACGATAAGCCGAATCAAGGGTATCTTCACGGGCCACAAGGTTCAAAGGCTCACCATAAGCCACACTGCTCATACCTCTGTTATCATCTGATTTATGTTGAGCTGGAGTTCTCCCTCCTGAACTAGTATAAAACACACTGGAACTACTCTCAAAAGTTTCAGTTGACAAATCTTGGTTTGCAACTTCACCAGTTGGATCAACAAGCAATGGCCCTCTAGCTACCAATTGAGGTGTAGGAGGGATCATTACTGGATTAGAACTTTTCTGGACATCCTCGTCATGCTCTTGCACATTAGTCTGTTGCATTCTCATCTCAGAAACCCTATCCAAAGACACTTGAGAAGTGGACGCCTCATGTGAGGTTCCCTCACTATAACTCAATACCTTGTCAGCTCTGTAAGTCTCTTTCTGGGATTTGACTTCAAAAGCACTTTCGTCAGTTTGATTCTTTTTTCCTATTTCCAGAAAGGGTTTCACAACTGATGTCGATTTACTTCCTTGATTAATCAAAACGTCATCAGAAATGCTTTGATTATTTGTGACAGTTTTACTATCAGTTGCTTGAAGTACTGAAACATTGGTAACATTCACTGATATATTTTGAACACCTTGGGATCCTTTCCTGGATCGAATTCTCTGAAGTGTAGTTTGATCATTGGAGCTATGCTCTTCTTCAGCACTAGATTTTGTGATAATAGCTGAATCTACAAGTTCCTTCCTCCTACTAGATTCTGACCTTCTTGTTAAATTTTTCTGTGTCATTTGGTCACCCCTTTGGTCTAGTTGTTCATTGGCATTCTGACTTTTCTTTATGTCTATATCTTCTTCCTGTACTTTTACTTGAGACTCTGAACACTTCTGCAAATTAGAATCTCTGTGCACATCAACATTTCCAACTTCCGAAATTTCAGTCATCTGTTGAGTGTTTTTTCTCAAGCTATCATTTGTGGAACTTCTGCCAACTGTTTTACGATTTTCAGCTCTTCGTCTCTGAAGCAAATCTTCGTGCTTTTGATGATGTGAGGCTGCTTCCACATGCCTTGCACATTTATCCTCTGACTCGGTAACCTCCCGGTAATTTCTTCGGATTTTGGCTTGTTCAACGGATTCATTATCCGTCTGGCTATAGTTTTTTTTCCTCTCTTTCTGTGAATAATAAAATAAATCTGTTGTTTCTTTCTCGTCATTAAATTTCTTAGATGAACTTGGTGCCGTTATTGATTGTATTTCCAAGGATTCCTTTCTTAATTGTGTTTCATCAATTTCAGTAAGTTTCTTTTCAGATTTCTTTCTCACATCCCAGTCAAAATTAGTGTTTGTCACTCCAGTTCTACACCCCAATACCCCGTTTTTTCCCTCTATACCGTCCCTATGTCTTTTAAACTCTTCAACCATACACCCCTCAAATCTACCATCTTCATTCTTCAAGTCCTGTCTGCATATTACCGATGAATTTTTTACCACATCACAATGCTCATCCTGAGATTCCATATCACTGTTAAAATCCTCCCCAGAAAGGGAATAATAAGAGGAAATGCTCTCCCTTCTTCCCTTAAGATTCTCATTGTTTGCAACAGCAGTATTTTCTTCTACATCTTCCGTTTTATCATCCACTTTGTTACCACTAAATTGTTCATTTCGTGATTTGACAGTTACCGACTCATATTTACACTTGGAATCACTCTCCAACAAACCCAACCTGACATCCTTCTTCTTCCTACGGTGATCACCTCGATAATTCCCTCTGTCCTTTATTTCCACTCTCTTCGACAAACTCTTCTTTCTCTCTCTGTCACCCAAGTATTCCTCACCTAATTCCTCACTCAACAAGCTTATCACAGCTTCCACATCATCAACATTACTTGAACAACGCCTTTCCCACGAACTTATCCGTCCAAGCCTCTTTTCACTACTCCTACGAATTCTATTACTGCCATTATTCCCTTGAATTGAGTAAGAAACCTCAGAACAACCAAGATCCAGTTCATAAGCAGGAACCCGGTAACTATACCGGTCCCCAGCACCCAAGACCAACCTCCTATAAGGTGGCCGTTGAATAAGAGTGGATTGCCTCAGTCCATATAACCAACCGGAGCTTATGGGCACTCTAGGAGAACCAAATGAAGACACACAACAACAAGAACAACAGCTACAACAAGAACAACATTGAGCAGGACACGACAATAAAGGGCTTCTCTCAAATCTTTCGTTCAACAAGTTAGAGCAGTCATTGAATGAAAATGAGTGAGACCCTTTACTTCTAAATGACAAAAGAGTAGAACTAACATAAGCTTGGTGCATTATCTTCGAGATAACAGTGGAAACTCACAAGCTTACCTCAACAAACTCAGCTGGGTTTCTGAAGCTGAAACTGGAAGTGAAATGATACGTATTCTATGTCAAGATTAGATCTGTCTTGTTTCTCTGTGTTGAAAGATTAGATTTGTTGAACAAATGAACTCTCCTCCCTGAAATGAATACGAGACGTCATTAGATCACTCGAATCGGATGGGTTGCCTCGTGAGGTTAGTGGCAACTCGGCTGCAATAAGAACACACAAAACCTGGGCCAGATCACTGTGTTAGTGTATGATAAAATGCTAGATAAGGTTGGATTTGTAACAATTGAGTAAATCCATCATGAGATTGGAACATCGTTGGGCTTCATCAACCCAATTCCTTCCTAGAAAAGGATTTCATATGCAAAACAAAAATCAAAGAATACAAAAATAGTAATAAACCATTTTTATTCCTCTTTTTTAAAAATAATATTTATTAAGGTTTCATTTTTTATAAATTATTAACCCAAAAAAAGAATTCTGAAAATTTTCCACCTGAAATGAATTTCAAAATTAGCGAAAGATCCGACTGAATAAAAAACATAATTTTTTTTTGTATAAATGAAATATGAAAATTATAAATTATTTAAACCTTAAAATTTCTACTAATAAGTGAAATTTAGCTATAATTTGTATTTTTATAATATATTTTGCCCACATAAAGCATAAATAAATCACTAATTATAAATTTAATAAATTAAAATATATAATTTCAACTTCAACTTTTAATTATAAAAGCTTGGATATTATTTCAAATATATATTTAAATTAAAATTAAAAGAAAGTTTGAGAATTAATTTAGGTGTTGATATTTAATAAAACTTTAATTAAGATATTTGTGAAAACAAATAAATCTTAATTTTGATTAATCGAAAATGATTTATAAAAAAACCTTAATTGAATAATCATACCATATTAAAAGCATTACATTTAAAACTATCTATTTAAGTATCAAATAACATAAAATTGCTGGGCAGTCGAGTTAGTGTAATGGAAGAGTATGAGACCAAAAGGTTTTATGTTTGATTCTCCCTATTTACGCTTTTTTGATTGAGCTTGTCGTACAGAAATTGTCTAATACGAAATATCCGATTGACGTGATTTATAAGTTATTGAGTTAATCCGGAAGTTTACTTAGTGCGCATAAAAAAATAACGATTTCAATTTCTCCGTAAAAAAACGTAAAATCGAACTAACTTGAATTTTCAAAATCCCATGTTTTACTTTTCTTCTATTTTTTAAAGTCTCGTTAGTCATGACTAACAATAATAACAACATATTAATATAAGTCCTCAGATATACAGAATCTGAGGAGATTAAAAAATATGTTGTCTTACTTTAATTGACAAAAAAATAATAAAAGGTACATATTAAAATAAAATAATAATAATTTATTAATCACGACCAAATTAAGTTAAATATAGAAAATTCATTTTCCCACTATAAAATGGGGTAATATGAATTAGCCACTAATATTTCATTAACTAATAAAAAAGTCAATAAAAGATGAGTCCACGTGATCATCTCAAAGACTTATTACAAGTCTCTTATGTACCAATTATGTCTAATTAGTGTGAATACAAAAGATTCTTTCCACACAATTAAGATTTTAAGACTTTGTAGCTTTTGTATGCTTTTGAACTCATTAATTTTTCATATCTAAAAATAAAAGATAAAGATTTTCTTGTAGTTAAATTTTTTATTTAATTTTAAAAAAAAATAATTGTATTTTTTAATTTTCTAAAAAATGTTTTTTTACTTTCATTATAACAATTGGACCAATTAAATATTAATTATATGATGATTGAATCAAACTCTCAAAATCGAACTGAATAATTAGACTTTATTTAAATTAATAATTTATTATAATTATCTAAAATTATTAACTTATGTCAAATTCAATTAATTCAAGTCAAATTTGAGAGTTGAATTGGATTACCATGTTAATGATATTTGACTAGTAATATAGTTCGTGTATAATATTTTATTATTTATATTTCATCATTATTTTTTAATCAGTTTTAAAAAGAATCTTTAAAAACTAAAAATTAAAAAAGTTGAATATTTTAAAAATTAAAAAATTTCTAAAATTTCGAAAACTACATGTCGGTGAACGATTCGAAGATACCGAAAAATTAGAGCTTATTTTAGCCACAAAAACTACTTTTTAAGTTTAGATGGAACTGAGGTCAAATATTCCGCATTTCTTTCATTTTTTTACTCTTTCATGAACTACCTAGAATACGAAATAAGGCCTATGCTATGTATTACAAGAAGTTTTTTTGATTTGAACGTGCAACTTTCTTTTTCTTATTACAAGGGAAAGAAAACAAACAAAACACTAGTTCCGAGCTAATGCAAAACTCTGTGGTACGGGACATCATGTATATCACGGTACACATGGGCCATAATAAGCAACGGCGCCTCTTGAAGCGGATGGACTTCGGAGCTAGAGTAAGCTGCAAGACTGGTTTCTTTTCCAGTGTACATGTTGTAACTGCACCTCCCAAGTTTATCACAGGATCTCCCAGATACCTGTCACCAAAAAAGAAAACTCAATCGACGTTAAAATTGTCGCGAAAAGGAGATTTATCACCTCTAAAGAATCCACTTCAAGAATAACCTGCTAGAATTCAAGATTTCAGGCTAAGTGTAGGCTCGAGTGAACTCCCCAAAGTTCCTCAACAAAGGGGGAGCTCCGACCAATGTGATGCAGAAAACTCCTGCACCACTGGCCTTGCCAATCTCTGATCAGACCACTGGCAATGACAGTGTTGATCCCACTCTTAACTACTCTATTGATATTAAGCTTGACTCAGCTTTCTATAGGTTTGGCCCACGTCACCGGTAGGCCCACTACTAGCTCATGTTCCCCAAACACGCAGTGCTCAATGATGCGAGCCCTGATGAACCAGTTGGCATAGTCCAGAACTGCCTGATGACTGGCTTCGGGCCGAATGAAGTCCTCCTCAAAGATACTTTTATTGCGTCACTTTCAAAAGTACTAGTAGTCTACCTCCTAAATGGTAGTCCATTAAACGTGTTGGACCTAGTCCCGCTTGTTCAGAGTACAAGTCACCCATTGTTCTACATCATGAAGAAAGAAGTCGGGGTCCACAAGTGCTGGTTGAAATTTATACCAGAAAGCTTGAACTTGTCAACAATCGTGAAGGGCGTGCAACGTAGTTTCTTCATGGCTACAGTAAGGGCACTTGCGAACGTCCAACTTTCTAATAACAAATTAGCAACTTTTGCAATTTATTCGAAAGCTCTCTCTCACAAACTAAGTTCCCATCTTAATCAGTCAAATCACTCTCTAAATAATAGTCCTTAAACCTTTATTTTTTGTGTGGTTCATAATCAATGTTGTTTTTTTTCCACTCAAAGGATTTATGACAACGAGGGGTAGATCAATTGGTCCAAATTCTTCACTTAAGACTCTCCTTTAAAAAGGAGGTCTTGAGTTCGAGTCACGCTAAAAAAGGAAAAATAGGCATGTTTCTATTGATGATCCTCTAGCCTCCTGGGCATAGCTCCATGATCGGATTAATTACGAACGCCTCGTTTCCAGCGGCAGTGTGGAAGTTGGAGCTGCTCGGGAACCTGAGGGCTGATGGGAACCTGATGCTGAGCAGGGGGGAGCCAGTGATTAATCATCAGCTGAACAATCAAGTATGTAAAGACTCCTTGTGCGCAGAAGTGTACAGGCTGCGTAGGAACCTGAGGGATCTTGGGGTTCCAGATTTACATCCTCTAGGCTCTTGAGGTGGAGTCGTAGGAGCTTATGATTAGTCTGACTAAGCCGGGATACCTAATGTAATCAAAAAAAATAAAAAAAATGCAATTGTAGATACTTCTATCCATCAGCTAGACTTTGGCTTTGTCGAGATCTTGTTTTCATACTTCCTGTCAAACTAAGCCTAATAAACATTATAAACACGTGACAAGCTCTTCGACAATGGAGTTATCTTCTGAATTTGACAAGTCCAACATACAATAATGGTTCATGACCAAAGGCAAATGCAGTAGATTTTTCTGTTAATCAACTAGTCTGGTCAGGTATTCACATTAGATTTTTCTGTGAATCAACTAGTATTCACATTAGATTTTTCTATTACTCGATTAAACAAAGACAAGTTAAACCGAACCAAATTTGTCTCTTCAACGTATTGTATGTTGGACTTGTCAAATATAGAAGATAACTACGACGTTGAAGAGACAAATTTGGTTCGGTTCAACTTAGCTTGGTTTAATCTAATGTTAATAAATTAAGTTTAGATTAATCAAATTTCAAATCAAATTTATGTTGTCTCTTAAAATTAAATTGAGTTAAGATAGAAATAAATGCGACTGTCTCGATTAATTACCAATATTATTTATCACTAAACTAAACCAATGCTTCAAATTATCTTATACAATTTACAATTCGCATAGATCAACGTGTCTCTGCTACATTGAAAGTTCATGGTACCAGATAGATCATGGAAAATGGTGTTATGTATTATAATATATACATGTAAATCCTTTTTGTTTTCATAATTCACTTTCTAATTATGATATTGACAATACGAGCATAAAGAAATAATCAATCACAAAGTTTTCAATTTTTTAAAATTTTTTTAATTCAATACTTAAGATTTTAAAATTTTCCAATGGAATAATTAACTTTTTAAAACCTTAATAATTCAGCTTAAATGTTACCTCTATTAATATTTTACTAACTTAGCTAACGGAATCTTTATTATTTATAATATGTAAATGTTCGCTTGAAAAAACTATTCTCACTCCGGTCTAACTATGATCACTATTTTTTGAGTAAATATCTATATGTCATGAACAACAATGATTACATTAGCTAAATTAGCAAATTATGAACAGAACCAATGTCATAAACTAAACTCATAAGGTTTTAGAAGAATGATCACTCAACTAAAAATTTTAAAAACTTAGCAAAAATTTGAAAATTTTTCAAAAAGCTAAGCATTTTAAGATCATTTTATCCCTAAAAGAAATGTAATATCTTCTAGAAGTAGTGGGTATCAAATAACATAAAATCTAACTAACTTGAATTTTCAAAATCCCATGTTTTACTTTTCTTCTATTTTCAATGTCTCACTAATCATGACTAACAATAATAACAACGTATCAATATAAGTCCCATGAATATGCCGAATTTAAGGAGGTCTAAAAATATACAATTTTACCTTAATTGACGAAAAAATAATAAAAGATACGTATTAAAATAATAATTTATTAATCACGATCAAATTGAGTTAAATATGAAATTTTCATTTTTCCACTACAAATTGGGGGCAATATGAACTAGCCACTAATATTTCATTAACTAATAAAAAGGCCAATAAGAGATGAGTCCACGTGATCATCTCAAAGACTTATTACAAGTCTCTTATGTACCAAATATGTCTAATTAGTGTGAATACAAAAGATTCTTTCCACACAATAATATTTGTAATTTTCAAATTTCTAAAAAACTTGTTTTTTTACTTTAATTATAACAATAAAGTACATGTGTTATGAATATCTCACTTGGACTAATTAAATATTAATTATATGATGATTGAATCAAATTCTCAAAATCCAACCAAACTAATTAGGCTCAATTCGAATTAATAATTTATTATAATTATCTGAAATTATTAACTTATGTTAAATTCGAGTCAATTTTGAGAGTTGAATTGGATTATCATGTTAATGATATTTGACTAGTAGTATAGTTTGTGTATAATATTTTATTATGTATATTTTATCATTATTTTTTAAACTGTTTTTAAAAAGAGTTTTTAAAATTAAAATTAAAAAAGTTGAGTATTTTAAAGATTAAAAAATTTCTAAGTCTCGTAAACTACAACAAATATTTATATCTTTAATCTCAAATTAAAAATGCTCTTTGAATTTTTATTCATTTTTATTTTTTCCTTGTTATTTGAAAATGTGAATAATTTTAGAATGTAGATGTCGTAATTATTTTGGAATCTAATAATTTTTAATGTATATCAAATAATTATCCGATGTATAAAACTTCTCGCTTTGTGAGGATTATCGATATGCAAAGTCTTCCTCTTGTATTTTTTACAGAGAATTGTTAGACAATTTTGTCATTTTTTATAAAGTTTGACAACTATTAATTGCATTTTTTGGTTTTTTTCAATAACTTATCGTTTAAGTTACGTAATTTAATTCAATGAAATGGCTCAATAAATGATCTAAATCAATAGATTGAAATTCACGAGAAAAATGAATTCTAATTAGTGTGAGCCGGACTTATATCGAACCTGTGATGGAAAAGTCTTATATGAAAATTATATATAAAGATTAAGGTCTTATGAAATTGCTCATATCATTTATAAGCATACGATTTCTCTAAATTATTATGAGTGCTTACATTTTAAGAAAACTATAAAAAAATAGTTAACTACGTGTCGTTGAGTGATTCTCATAAAGGTACCGAAAAATTGAAGCTCATTTTAGCCATGAAAACTATCAAAAGTTAAGATAGAACCGAAATCAGGTATTTCATATTTCTTTTATTTTTTTTACCTTTTCGTAAATGATTCAGAATACGAAATAAGATATATACTACGTATTACTAGAAGTTATTTTATTGATTCGAACCTGCAGCCTTCTAATTACAAATTAGCAACTTTTGCAAGTCATTCCAAAGCTCTATCTCACAAACTAAGTTCCCATCTTAATCATTCAAATCATCACTCTCTCAATTATAGTCCTTAATCATTTTTTTTTGGTGTGGTTCAGAATCAATGTTGTTTTTGTTCCACTCAAAGGGTTCGTGACCAACCAGAAATGCAAATGTAGATGCTTCTGTCCATCAGCTAGACTTTGATTTTTTCGGGATCTTGTTTTCACACTTCTTGTCAAACTAAGAATAATAAACATTATAAACATGTAACAAGCTCTTCGACAATAGAGTTATCTTCTGAATTTGACAAGTCCAACATACAATAATGGTTCATGACCAACAGCAGATGCAGTAGATTTTTCTCTTCATTGACTAGTCTGGTCAGGTATTCACGTAGCAAAAGCAGTAGATTTTTCTGTTCATCAACTAGTCTGATCAGGTATTCACATACACCAACAGCAAATGCAGTAGATTTTTCTGTTCATCAACTAGTCTGGGCAGGTATTCACGTAGATAACTCCATTGTCCAAGAGACAAATTTGGTTCGGTTTAACTTGGCTCGGTTTAATCTAACATTAATAAATTAAGTTTAGATTAATCAAATTTAAGTTATCTCTTAAAATTAAACCGAGTTGAGATAGGAACAAATACGACTGGCTCATTTGATTACCAATCCTATTTATAACTAAACTAAACCAATGCTTCAAACTATCTTATACAAATTACAATTCTAATAGTTCAACATTTCTCTACTACATTGAAAGTTCATGGTACCAGCTAGATCATGGAAAATGGGTGTTATGTATTATATCATATACATGTAAATCCTTTTTGTTTTCATACTTCACTTTCTAAGTATGATATTGACAATACTTAGCATAAACATAATAAAAGAAAGAGATAATTATGATATTGACAATACTGAGCATAAACATGATAAAAGAAAGAGATAATCAATCATAAAATATTCAACTTTTTAAGATTTCTTTTCAATTCATTACTTAAGTTTTAAAAATTTTCGATCGGGTAACTAACTTTTTAAAACCTTAATAGCTCGACTCAAAATGTCAGCTCTAATAATATTTTACTGACTTAGTTAATGGAATCTTTATTATTTATAATATGAAGATGATCGCTCCAAAAATATATTCTCACTCCAGTTTACTTATGGCCACTATTTTTTCAAGTGAATATCTATATGTCATGAACAACAAAGATTATATTAGCTAAATCAACAAATTATTAACGTAACTAATGTCATAAACTAAACTCATAAGGTTTTAGAAGATTGATCACTCAATTAAGAATTTTAAAAGCTTAGCAATAAATTGATAAAATTTAAAAAAGCTAAGCATTTTAGGATCGTTTTATCTCTAAAAGAAAGCAATTTCATTAGTATGTAGAAATTATTAATTAGTTGAATTATCATTAGGTTTAATGATAAAAAATTTGAACTAATACCATCAATTTAACTAATAAAATTTTTGGTTTGATTTACTTTAATAACGCTTTTTATTAAAAATTATTAATTTATTAATTAATCGATTAATTTTTATAAACTAATCAGTTTTTATAAATTAAAATAATCAATTAATTTTATTTAACACTTTTTTTAATTAAAATTTAAATTCTTCAATAAATATGGACAGTTTCTTTTAATTATATTTTAAAACCTTCAATTTTATTAAATCTTTGACTAATTTTATAAAAATTTAATATCGATTAAATTTTTTATATTTTATCGATTTAATTTTCAGTACTATTTTTAAAAGTAGTAACCACAACTTTTCTTTTCTTTTTTTTCTTGCAAGCACTATTAGTCTCTTTCTTCGACACGTTCTTTTCATTGTAGTAAAGTGGAACATAAGAACAGTAAATACAATTATATAAGAGAAGTGAAAATGACAAATGTCCTAAAGTTTCTTGCTATATCTTTCATTATTTAGCCAATACTGACTTTTGGGTGCATTAACTATTCATATATGATGTAGGAACAAATTCAACTTCTAGATGC
>JANVCL010000001.1:864786-878574 GCA_026546855.1 Erythroxylum incrassatum
ATTATTTAGCCAATACTGACTTTTGGGTGCATTAACTATTCATATATGATGTAGGAACAAATTCAACTTCTAGATGCTTTGGGCTTAATCTCAATCAGGTTTTGGTGAGTAATGATAAGGTCTCTTTTATTTTAAAGGATTTATGTGAACCATGTACTCAATTCACAAGATTTTCCATTTTGCGGGAATTTAAGAAGGATCGTAATGTATGAAACCTTTCCTTTATATTTTTACAAACATGTTATCGTGATTTAGAATCTATAATCATAAGGTCACAAAAAAAACAACTTTTACGGACTACTTCAAACCTCATCTTCTTTAGCAAAACAATATATGGGAAATTAGGACTTGAATTTTAAGCATGCATTATAATGAATAGCTTTCTAGTTATTTTGTAGTTAATTACACTATAATTATATGTAATTTTATTGTTTTCTAAAAATATGTGTAAATGTTTTATAAAAGATTTACCTTCTAAGGTTCATATAATTAGTTACTTTAATTATTATAATAATACAGATAAATGATTAATTAATTTTTAAGAATTATTAAAAAATGCGAGATTATCTCATAAGAAATTTTAAATATTTAGAATATCGAATATAAATTTTTTGAAAATGCTCAAATAATAGTGAGATAAAGTATTTAATTTGTTTTTTGAAAACTTATGCAACAACAACAACAACAATAATAATAATAATAATAATAATAATAAAGAGAAATAATTAATTACTTTTTTAGGAATGATTAAAAATATGAGATTAACTTATAAATTTTTTAAAAATTCAAATAATAGTGAGATAAAGTATTTAATTTGTATAAGATTTACTTGTGATATAAGAAACAACGATGCGAGTAAAGTCCATAAATGGAGTTTCTTCGTCTTCAAGTATTTGTAAGGTCCTGACATGGCCATAAAGCTGGGTTCGTGGAAGCCCACTCCACACTCCAAACAAACGTTGCTTGCTATTCAAACTTGTTAAAGTCACCATTGTACTCATCTTTTTTGTCTCTCTTCTCAAAGGTAGACATTTCCACCATGTAAAGATGCTCTCATGCATAGGACCGCCTAGAGGTCGGACAAAGGGTAGATGTTTCCTTTTACACAGCTTAAGTTATTATAATAATGTGGTCACTTAATATGGTATCATAATTTTTATGACTAAGTGATTGTGAGTTTAAATTCTACCATCCACCTATTATTCAGCACAAAATAGAGTGAGTCTATGCAAGTTTAAAACTTAAAAGGTTTTCATTTAAGAAAATATTTTAGTGAATATATAAAACCAATTAAATTGACCTCACACAATAATTTAAATTATTATGATAAAACCGCCACTTAACATATCTTAAGGCACAAGGAGACGCATGAGGATGAGAACAGATCTTAAGTCATAATATATACAACTTTTTCTTCATATTTTTATAAACTTGTTACTGTAATTTAAGGTCACAAAAAAACAATTTTTACCGACTGCTTCAAACCTCATCTTTTTTAGCAAAATAATATATGAAAAATTAGGACTTTTTAATTTAATTTTTAGTTCTTTTTTAATTTTAATTAAATTAAAAAGGGGAATGTTTAAACTTTAAACATTCCCCTTTTTAATTTAATTTTTAGTTCGTTTTTTAAAGTAATGATACTTAATTATCGGGTAATGATAATTAATTAAATTCAAATCTTGAAACGAAACGAAATGTTGTGGCAAATTTAAACTATTGGAGAGAATTAATATTTTAAATAAAAAAAAGGTCAAATGAACTTCACGTGGAATAAAAGGGACCAGGAATCTACCAACCACTTTATTAAAAATATATCACTTATATTGTTTTGTCTTCATTATTAATTGTCTTTTTGCTTTTTGGTACGTTGTACATGGTTGATTTGACGCTTGCTTATTTTTATTTTAATTTCCATATACTTTTTGGAATTTATAATTATCCTAAAAAAATTCTGATTGGACAATGTCAAAGTCATGGATTGCTTTCTGTCTGCCCAATCATAGTTCCAACTTCCACGGCTCAGATATTTATAATATATTAAAGTTGGAATCATAAATTCAACGAGTTGAAAAAATAACAAATGTAGATTTCTCGAATTAAAATAAATAGTTTGACTCCGTTATTCATTAACAAATTGATTATATTGATAAAATATAATAAATATTTAATCAATTAAGCATATATTTATCAAATTGTAAATATACTTTATAAATCAATGAATGAATAAATAAACAAATAAAATTTATGTGATATTAATATTATTAACTTGTAGAATTTTCCTCCATAAATTAATATATTATTTTCCTAAAACAGATTGAGACAAGAGTAGGCTTACACAAACCTTTCATTGTTGATACTAAAATTAGTATACAAATCTTAATGGTAGGTTATCTCTAACGAAGACACTAAAATACCAAATTCACTTCAAAGAAGACAATAAAATTTAACACTAAAATGATGTAAAGAATAGTAATACATCAAATTTAGTGTGTTATTATTTATGCACCAAAAGTTGTAAAAAGATAATTTTGTCTATTTTCCTTTTAACATATTCCTTTATATGTCCTTTTCACAATTTGATTTTTTTACATAATTTATTAAGTAATTAAATTTAAAATATATATTACTTTACACAAAATATATCATTACAAATATTTCATTGAGACATTTAAAATGAAACTAATATTAAATATATTTTTAATATTTATTTATAACTGTTATAAATTCATTAACATAATATGTTAAGAATAAAAAGTAAATTTGAAATAAAAGGTAAATTAAAGATAAAGAAACGCATTATGAACTTTGTAATGTATTGATTGAACGTTTGTGAGAACAATATCGTAATTAAGATGATTAGATGTTAAATGTGCAATAAAAATATTATATTTATGTACGTTATTAATTTGTTGTTGCAATAATATTAATTATATTTGTTAAATAATATTAATTTAATAAAAAAATATATTAATTAAGAATAATGATTTTATTTTAATTTTTATAAATAAATAAATAAATAAAAATTTGGTGTTGAGTGGTTAGAGTAATACCAAATTTAGTGTAAAAAATTTCTTAGAATATTATCTTTTACACCAAATTTGGTGTAATATTTTAGTAGAATGGTTAGAGATGGCCTTAAGTAGGTCCAACAGTTACTAAACTTTCCAGACACAAACCGTCAAATTTAACTCAAATGATAGTTTATTATAATTATTTTTAATTATTCATTTAACCCGAGTTCAATTAATTTTAATTATGTTTAAGAATTAAGATGAATTTTTATATTATTAATATTTAATTAATCCATATATTATATCCACATTATGCGTATTTTGTAATTATTTTTTAGCTGAGATCTAAAAGAATGATCTTTATAAAAAATTGAAAAGTATAATTCTTTTTTGGAATGTTACGAATATCTTAAATTTCTTCTACCACAAGAAAAGTATATCGATTATCTTAAAATAAAATACTAAAAATAAGTAATATTAGCATTTTGTTAATCATACTAGCAATATAAAAAAAACCACCTTATAGATTTCATGTTATAATTTACTCCCAAAATAGTAATAAATAACATAAACATGACTATAAAAAATTAAAAATTTATGAATAGTTTCCCGCGAAAGAAAGTAGTATCTTTGATTGATGGCATAGTAAAGTTTCCAAGGAAATGAAGATCCTTTTTCTAAAATTGGAACTTTTGTCTATGGGTCTTGACAATTTCTTTAGTTTCCAAACAGATGATTCGTATACACAAGCAAGGCTGAGATCAAATGCGCGTTTTTCTTGTTGAAATTTCAAAAGAAGTTGGAAATTAAAGTTAAGGAATCAACGTATGCGAGCTAGTCACAAAATTAACTGAAAAAAATTGTCAAAATCCAAGATCCAACGTGCAGGTTGCGTCATCTCTTTTCTTCTCTGCTTTTTCTTACTTGGGTTGCTTTGATTTAAGTGTTTCTCTTTTTTACTTGTGTTGGAAGTTGTAAAAGTCAAATGCTTGGTGCGTTGTTTCATGGGAAACTGTGTCAGGTTTCGTGAGTGTTCCTGTGGATTTCTTAAAACGGTAACAGTAACAATATTAACAAGACTTCCGTATAAAGTCGTTAGAGTCTAGGCACTGGCTCGTATGTCCTGTTCGACCAAGTCTTTGTTTTCCCCGTAGAATTGTATTCATGGAGAATACTGTTGTTACTTGTTTCTTGGGTTTCATTTGAGAACTTTCACCTTAACTGACACTAGGTTTGGTTTCGTTGCTTTGGGTTCATCTTCTTTGCTAGTTGTGATCCTATAGATCTCCTGTTTTCCGCCAAAATGCCTATGTGGCTTTCTTGTTTTAAGTTCCCAACTTTATCGCTCCCCTTGAACATGCTGTTCAGCTATTGCCATTCTTGAGCTTTAGTTTTAGTGGGCCTTTTAGATTCTCTATAAAGTTTGCATCTTTTATCTGGGTTTTTGTTTTATACTTGGAGGCTGGAAATTTTTATTTACCTGAAAATTTGCTATTGGTTGTGTAGGGGTTACTGATTCTGAGTTTTGGTCATATCAAAGATTCCCTCTTCAAGGAGCTGTTTTTAGCTCATTGGCAGGAAATTTCTTGGTGTTATTCGGAGGATTCTGTTTCTAGGTGATTCTGCCAGTTTCTTCTTTCCCTCAAAGAAGCTGCATTCTACTGGTAACAGTTTCTCCAAGAAATTTCAGAAAAGATTCAAATTTGCCGGGTGAATCCTCTGTCTGATTCCAAAGATCTTCTCATAGTGTTTTCTTCTGTTTCTCAAAGAAGCAGCATTTATCGTTGTCAATTTGATATCACAGACACCACAACACACTGGTTACCTTACCTATTTGTATCTGATAGCCAATGGCCGGTGGTAGAAGGAGGAGACTACGTTTGAGTAAGATCTACTCACTTAGATGTGGTAAAAGGTCATTATTCAATGATGACCATTTACAGATTGGGACGCCAGGATTTTCAAGGGTTGTGTTCTGTAATGAACCAGAATGTTTTGAAGCTGCAATTCGAAAATATGTTGATAACAGTATTAGTACTACCAAATATACTCCTGCAACTTTCATTCCTAAATCATTGTTTGAGCAGTTCAGGAGAGTGGCCAATTTTTTTTTCTTGGTCGTTGGTATTTTGGCCTTCACTCCTCTTGCACCTTTCACGGCCGTCAGTTCTATTATTCCTCTGATTGTGGTTATTGGAGCCAGCATGATCAAAGAGCTCATTGAAGATGTACGACGAAAGCAGCAGGTATTTTTATTTGTTTACTAGATTTATCTCTTATCTTTTGCCCTCTCTTAGTGGTCATTCCTAAAACCTTGGAGAAGTTTGCCTAGTTTAGGGGATAATTGGTAAGTTTCAGACAGGCTACAGATTCTGATGATTATCAAAATGGAGATTTTGTGTGGTTCAGGAGGCCTGAAGGAATGAAAATCTGTAGGTGCTTAACTTCAGATGGTTCATAATCAGTTCATTTCTCTTATCTGCAAATATCTTTCTGTTTACCAGTAAGGGAAAACATAACCTGAGCTAGACTTCTTGAAGCATCATCATTGTAGGATCTAGGTCTTTCCCTTGGTTATATGTTTTTCAACCAAACTTTGATATTTCTGGGTAATATATTAGTGAAAACTGCAGATTTGTCGGTAGGACTTCAAATTGATTTGAAGCTTGTGTGTTGCCTAAGCACTTTTTTTCTTGTGATAATAATCTTTATGCAGTTTCTCCTTTTTTGGAAATTCTGTTGCCAATTTATGATTTTGAACATGAAATTTCTTCTCAGGATATTGAAGTGAACAATAGGAAAGTTAAAGTGCACGAACGTGATGGAGTTTTCAATCGAACTCAATGGAAGAATCTGAGAGTGGGCGATATAGTCAAGGTGGAGAAGGATGAATTCTTTCCAGCTGACCTCCTCTTGCTTTCATCCAGTTATGAGGATGGAACCTGCTACGTGGAGACCATGAACCTTGATGGAGAAACAAATCTGAAACTTAAACAGGCAGTGGACGTAACTTCTGTGTTGCTTGAAGATTCTAACTTCAAGGATTTCAAGGCTATGGTGAAATGTGAAGACCCAAATGCAAATTTATACTCCTTTGTGGGAAGTTTGGAGTTCGAGGAGAATGTCTATCCCCTCAATCCTCAACAGCTTTTACTTAGAGACTCAAAGCTAAGAAACACAGATCACATATATGGAGCAGTTGTCTTCACGGGACATGACACAAAAGTCATTCAAAATTCAACTTCTCCCCCCTCAAAGAGAAGTAGAATTGAGAGAAAGATGGACAAGGTTATCTATCTCTTATTCAGTATTGTGTTTTTGATGGCATTCATTGGTTCTATTTGCTTCGGCGTTGATACTAAAGATGATTTAGAAAATGGAAGGATGAAAAGGTGGTATTTGAGACCAGATAAGTCTAAAGTTTATTTTGATCCCAAGAGAGCAGCTGTTGCATCTGTTCTTCATTTCCTGACAGCCCTGATGTTGTATGGCTACTTCATCCCAATCTCTTTGTACATATCAATGGAAGTCGTTAAAATTCTTCAGAGTCTTTTCATCAATCAAGATATTCAAATGTACTATGAAGAAGGTGATAAACCAGCTCAAGCCCGTACATCAAATTTGAATGAGGAACTTGGGCAAGTTGATACAATACTCTCTGATAAGACTGGAACATTAACTTGTAATTCCATGGAGTTTATTAAGTGTTCAGTGGCTGGGGTTGCATATGGTCATGGTGTTACTGAGGTTGAGCGAGCTATGGAACGAAGAAAAGGTCATCCATCAGTGCATGCAAAGGAAAATGGTTTCCATTACAAGGATACAACCCATACAAAACCACCGGTTAAAGGCTTCAATTTTGAAGATGAAAGGATAATGGATGGAAACTGGATCCATGAGAGCAATGCTTCTGTAATACTACAGTTTTTCCGTTTGTTAGCAATCTGTCATACCGCCATTCCCGACGAGGATGAAGATAGAGGTACAATCTCATATGAAGCTGAATCACCAGATGAAGCGGCATTTGTGATTGCAGCAAGAGAATTTGGTTTTGAATTTTGCAAAAGGACTCAAACAAGCATATCTGTACGTGAATTTGATATGGAGTCTGGGACAAGGCTTGAAAGGTCAGTATATCTTATTTTTTTCATGCTTTTGAATAAGGGAAACATGCAATCAAAATTTAAGAAGACCTTGTAAATGTTTTTTTCTTTTTTCTTTTCTTCAGCAATCATGTTGGATCATGTGAGATTTTAGTTTCAACACCTCTAGATTATTTTGCATTATGATTGTTCAGCATATTTCTGATCCCTTTTGTTTCCTTGCGCTGAAGGTTTTAATGTTGAGTCTAACAAGCTGCTCAAGTAGATAAATGTTTAGTATTATATTTCTTGCTGATAGCTTTCGCTTGGGAAGTATCTGGGGCATTAGTGGTCTTGTTTCCTTTACCACAATAATTTGTTAATTTTTAAAGCAGAACTTTGTATTTCTGATTATGTGTATTTCCAGATAAGATGAGAATTGGTTTTGTGTAGCCATACATCCATGTGTGGTTGTTTCAATTCTTAAAATCTTTTCTTAGGAAATACTTCCTCTTTCTTGCAGGTTGTACCAGATCTTAAGTGTTTTAGAATTCAACAGTGCAAGAAAGAGGATGTCTGTCATTGTGAGAAATGGGGAGGGACGGCTACTATTACTTTCTAAAGGAGCCGATAGGTTTGTTACGATCTACTTGATCATAGTTGTTTTTCGTTTAAACTCCAATAGAATTTCATTTTAACCTTTTATCCGATGCAGTGTCATGTTTGAAAGGCTTGGCAAGAATGGCAGGGAGTTTGAATTGGAGACAAAAGACCATGTAAATGAATATGCTGATGCAGGCCTAAGGACCCTGATAGTTGCTTATCGTGAACTTGGTGAAGAAGAATATAAGGTTTTCAATCAGAAATTGGCTGAGGCCAAAACTTCAGTTAGTGCAGATCGGGAAGCTTTGATAGAAGAAGTAGCTGACACAATTGAGAGGGATCTAATTCTTCTCGGTGCTACTGCTGTTGAAGACAAACTCCAAAATGGGGTCAGTTGAAAAAGCCAAAACAGCATTAACATTATCATCACTTTCTTAAAGATTTATATATAATTTGCTTTGTTGCTCGCATCAGGTCCCCGCCTGTATAGACAAGCTTGCTCAAGCAGGAATTAAGATCTGGGTTTTGACTGGAGACAAAATGGAGACTGCTATCAACATTGGGTATGCTACTTTCTTGGGAGTTTTTGTCTAGATTCTAAGACGAGGCCTATAATTCATATAAAAAAAGCGATTCTCTCTAACTTGGTATGAATGTGCAGATTTGCTTGTAGTTTACTTCGACAAGGAATGAAGCAAATTGTAATCACCTTGGATGCTCCAGAGATCCAAGCATTGGAGAAAATGGGGGAAAAGGAACCACTTGTCAAGGTAATTATTAGTTTCATTCATCAACAATATCAACCCAAAGAGTTCACTCAAACTCAATTTATTTGCGAAGAGGATTTAAGGGTGCATATAAGAATGTGACACAAAATACTTACTTAAGTCTGCACTGTTGCTTCTATTACAGGCATCAAAAGCAAGTGTCCTCAAGCAAATAACTGAAGGGAATTCTCAGATTTCTGGATCAAGTGGAAGTTCTGAGGCACGTGCTTTGATCATAGATGGGAAATCACTCGCTTATGCTTTGGAGGGTGATATGAAGAACAAATTTCTTCAGCTTGCTCTTAGTTGTGCATCTGTCATTTGCTGTCGTTCCTCACCAAAACAGAAAGCATTGGTGGGTTATTGCTATTTGCATTATTCCTTTCTTTTGGTGGTCCATCCCTTTTCCTATCAGCACTTTGGACCTGTGCTTGAGTCATTAGTTCCTTAACTATAAACTTTGGCTTGGGGTATAATTATATTAAACTATGTAGTTCAACATACAGGTCACGAAACTAGTCAAAATTGGGACTGGAAAAACAACCTTGGCAATTGGTGATGGTGCCAATGATGTGGGCATGCTTCAGGAAGCAGATATTGGGGTTGGAATCAGTGGGGTTGAAGGAATGCAGGTACCATATAGTATATATGCATTACGTTTACTATGGTATCACTATGTTTGCTCGGATTCTTTTAAACCCTAGCTGGTTCTTATGTCAACTCAGGCTGTTATGTCAAGTGACATAGCAATTGCACAGTTCCGATATTTGGAGAGGTTGCTACTCTTACATGGACACTGGTGTTATAGAAGGGTCTCATCTATGGTAATTCTGACTTTTGGCTTAACATTCTCACCATCAGTTTCAAATCGAACTTCATCATGGTTGATCTTGTAACTGATCACCAATTGAGCATTCTGTATGTTGTCAATTCACAAGTTCATTCTTCTGTTGGCAGATATGCTACTTCTTCTTCAAGAGTATCACGTTTGGTTTCTCGTTGTTCTTATATGAAGCATACACATCATTCTCTGGGCAACCTGCTTACAATGACTGGTTCTTGTCACTTTACAATATGTTCTTCACTTCACTTCCAGTGATTGCTTTGGGTGTCTTAGACCAGGATGTATCCCCCGGTTGTTCTGTGAAGGTATGTGGCCTAAGCATTATTTATGGTTCTTGACTGGTGCCTGTTTGTACCATTTTAGACATTAGTTTTCCGTATTGGATGAACCGTAAAGATGCGTCATTTTGAAAATACATTTGTGTAAAACTATGCAGATTGATGAAAATGATTGCTGTTTGAAAACTTGGAGTCTTGATTGATTGTATTTTGAATCTTTTGGCCAATTTCATACTGTTTGATCTCAAAATTCTCTTCAGTTTCCTCTACTCTACCAAGAAGGGGTCCAAAATGCACTCTTCAGCTGGCGCCGAATTATTGGCTGGATGTTCAATGGTTTCTGCAGTGCAATAATAATTTTCTTCTTATGCTCAAGAGCACTGCAGCACCAAGCTTTCAACAGTGATGGAAAAACTGTGGGGCGGGATATTTTGGGTGCAACGATGTACTCGTGCGTGGTGTGGGCAGTGAACCTGCAGATGATACTGTCTATCAGTTACTTCACGGTTATACAACACATTCTGATATGGGGTTCAATTGCTTTGTGGTACATTTTTCTCCTGGTATACGGAAGCATATCTCCCATTCATTCTACAAATGCTTACAAAATCTTTGTTGAAGCCCTTGCTCCAACCCCTTCGTACTGGCTCGTCAAGTTGCTGGTTATCTTCTCATCCCTGGTTCCATTCTTCACTTTCTCGGCGGGCCAAATGTGGTTCTTTCCCATGTACCATCAAATGATACAGTGGATCAATCATGAAGGTCAGTCGAATGATCCGGAGTACTGTGAAATGGTGCGTCAAAGGTCGTTGCGGCCGACAACAGTTGGTTCCACCGCACGTGCGGCAGCAGGAAGTGATCGGTTAAGGGATAGAAGCCGAAACCACTGGTGAGCTTGGTATGCCTTTCATGGAAGATGATCACAGATTGTTGTCTCTGGTTATAATAGAAAAGATAGGAACTTTTAATTTTTTCTTTCTTATATATTACTACAAACTCAGAATACAAGGTTTATACAGTTTTAGGATTTTTTGTACAGAATCATCCGTAACTGTGAAGTATAACAGGATTAAAATGCCCAAATAAAGTAAAATTTTGTTTTTTGGCTGACAAAAATGTAGTTTATTTTCCCGTGTATGATTACTGGAATATATTTCGAACAAATTCAGAAAAATCTTTATCCATTCAGATGTTGCGATGCTGTGTATATGAATATGACACCTGCGGATGATAATGGGGATTGTATGTACGTTGTTAAATCTACTTACTAAAAGGATGTTGTTTTGGTTAGTTATGTACCTTGTTAAATCTACAGACTAAAATGATGTTTTGGTTAGTTATGTGAAAAAAAGCTTTCGATTTGATGGTGGTGGTGTATCAGGTTCTTCAATCAAGTTTTGAGGAGATCTGAATTGGATAAGCTGTGTCTTCTTCTTCTGTAAATCTAATCCCACTTGATATAACCATCAGATGTATATTTACTGATAATTTAACGGCCAAGTGTTCTTGTTGGTAATGCTTGTTCCAGTATTTAATTACCAGAAGTATTATGCTTCATATTTGTTTTCTTTACCAAGAACATTAGACTGTCAAGAAAACTTATGGAAGATTATCAACCAAACATAAATTTTTTATGTCAACATTAACATAGGTGAGATCATCTGCTTCCTGATGTTCCAAACAAGAATCACATCAGGAAGCAGAAGTCCAAATTGAATCCATCGGAGAATGCCCAAAAAAAAAAAAAGGGTTCTATGCAAGTCTTCCTTCTCCAAAGGATCAGGAGCGCACGGTTTTTTATTGCTTAAAAGTTCAGATTCAACGGGTATCTCCACACAAGGGTTATGATTCATCATCATCGGTCTGCAATTTAATGTAAATATACGCACACCTGCTTGAAAATGAAAAGATGAGTAATTGGAAACCTGAAGAAAAAGTTTCAGAAGCCAACTGAAAGAGAAAAGTTGAAAATCATAAGAATTAGAGGAGCTAGATACTTGCATCAGAATGGTAGAGTAAGAGCCAAAGCTCAAACTTAAAACTTGATTCCTAAAAATCAGAAACTACGATCCATTGTCGGAGTTCAACAGACTTGTCAGCTTCTTCATCATCTTCAAGCCTGATAGCCAAGTTTGACTCAATTTTATCAGAACATATGATACGCACCAGAAAACTCAACTGATTGAACAGAAATAAAGAGAAATTGCCATGTCCGAGTACTTGAGCGATAAAAGATTGGATCATCCAAAAGGAAATAAAAAAAAAACAACTTAGTGATATACTTACATTTCAGATTCAGATGTTGGACTTGGCCTTAACCAGATTGGTGGTGGCCAAAATATATCAGCCAAACTAAGAAAACAAACTAATGGCCTGCCAACGCCATCCCAGAAGTTGCAAACTCCTATCTTGTTGAACACACTAATTTCACGCCATTCAAGTCCTGTCATTGAATAATCCATATCAAGAACATCAAAATGATCTTCATAATAAATGTGATTGCCTATACATCCTGCTGATTCCTTAGCAGTAACGGAAAATCGACAGTTATCAACAAGAAACAGTGATCTATCCTCCAAACTCTGCACCTCTTCCCATATTTTCTCCTTCAAATTCAGTTTGAAGACGAAGAACACAAGTCTCTGATGAGTCGTTCCGTCTGTTCTAACGTAAGTTAAACTTTCTTTATCATAGTGACGAAAGTATCGAAAAGACCCATCGTCGTTTTCAGGAGGATCCAAGTTGGCATGAACCATGAAAAGATCACTAAAAGACTCGATCAAGTACCTGCGACCACCACTGTCTGAAACTGGAGACGAGATCGTGTGAACAAGATCCAATGATGAACTGAACACTGCAACAAGCCCCGACCTTTCAAGACCATACCATTTCCCTTCATAGAAAGCAGCATCCTCGTACTTGAAACCTCGTCCCTCATTGATCAAAGTCCACTTCTTGTCACGATCTTTCATGTAGAACATAGTCCCACCATTGTATATTCCCACCATGACATCTGAAGTGGAAGACAAAACTACCCTGTTGACATTAAGAGCACAAAGTTCTTGTCTTTGTCGATAACGCCAATAGTCTGACATTCGCGGAATGGGAAACTTCGAACGGTTGTTGAATCGAATGCTATAAGCTCTGGTAATCTCTGTGACACGATAATCCAACAAGTTCAGATCTTTGGGTAGTGTTTTTGGAGAAAACCCAATGTGCCTAACCTGCTCAAATGGATTCAACAGACACAATTTTCCATCTTTTTTGGCTTTGACCCTGATCAAAAGGGCTTGATAAGGAGCCTCAGGTCGGGGTTCTAACGGCTCGAGAAGGTAAAAGGGACTGTGTTCGAGGGAAAAGAAGCCTCGCCGGTTCCGGTGAATTGGGTCGTCGGAGGAAATGGGGAAGGGGAGTTTTGAAGGGAAAGCTGGAGTCTTGCAGAGTTTGACGGAGGACCGCCATGATTTGCAGACACCCCTGAAGCGAAGAAAGTCAACCGAGTTGAGACAGTTGGCTATTGAAGCCAAGAGATCCGTTGGTAGTTCTGTCCACGAGAATGTACTCATTTTTTGTGTTTCAATTTCTGAATTCTGATTCTTCTCTTCATGGACTTGGAAAACACTCATCTTTATATGCCATTAACATGTGGATGGAGTTGACATTTTTCATAGAACTTGGGGATCACTCATATTTGTATACAACTGTTTAATGACTTGGATCACACTCTTATCTTTGTTATGTTAATATTAGTATATAATAGGATTTTGCATTGTTCAGTTTATGACTTGGAGACCGCTCTTGATGCTGGAATAATAATACCTTACCTTATTTTTATTTATTTATTTTTATTACAAGGAAAGCAAAAAGCTTAAAACAATGCCTTAGCGTACACTACGCCTAACGCCTCACGACGAAGAAGCTCCTGAAGGCCAAGCGGAGGCTCCTGAAGAATATGCAGACCCGGTTGTATCATGCCAGCAAGTTGAGCGAAGCCGTCAGCACACTGGTTCTCTTCTCGGAAAACATGTTGAAATTGAACCTCCCAGTCCGGACGCAAGAGCTCTGAAATACCTATCACCAAAAAAGGAAACTCGGTCAGAACAAAATGGGAGTCAGAGAAGATATTAATGACTTCAAGAGAGTCCACTTCGACAATCACTTGTTGATAACCTTGATCTTAGGTGAGCGTAAGACCCGTAA
>JANVCL010000001.1:878674-892261 GCA_026546855.1 Erythroxylum incrassatum
AATATTATTACATTATATAATTTGTTGCCTTTTTATTTCAGAAAGCATTTTACTGGGATTCTTGTTTCAACGCCAGCATGTATAAAGTATAGGACAAGAAAGCTCGTACAAGTTATCGCGACTTCATTAATGCGATACGCAAAGCTGGTACACGACCGCATTATATTTCAGAGGATATTTAGAGTCGTTAAACCGAGTATTGGACATCACCTACAGCAATCTCCATATCAATGTGTAACTCGGCCAATAGGCGTGAAGGCCCGGGGGACTAGAGTCTTCCTGTACATACGGGAGGATCAATAACCCATAAGGAGCATGTACATAGACTTGTAAGTATCTAAACTTGATAGTTATTTTTTATATATTTTGCTATGCTGTTTTCTACAGAATGATTATGTTATTAATGTCTGGTGCCATATATGGCTGTGTTAAGTTATTTGATTTGCTCAACAGAGGCAAATATTATAAAAATAAAGGAAATTCTAGCGAAATTTTTATAAATTGTAGTTCACATCTGACAATTTGGGTTATATATGTAGGAAGCATCATTGGGGATTAAGTCTACATCTATCCAGTTGTTTTTGCACACCCACACGAAGAAACATGATGGTGTGACATTCATCAACACCCGATGTAGAGAGCTGAATGTATGTCAAATTAATACATTTTTATAATTTCTTTTTCAAATATCCCTTACTCATGTCAACATTGCTTCCTAATAGGACCAAATACAACAAACCATTCAGTTGCAGTCTCAGAAGGAGCAACCTGTAGATGAGACTCAGGCGTATCTGGATGTTGTGGGTGGTAGGGACTGTCGTAGGAAGATATTCGAGCTAGGTTCATATGCGGACACATGTTATTCGCGCTCTTCCCTTTCCAGTACAACAGCATCGACTAGGCCAGTGAACAACAATGAAGTAACCGAGCTTCAGGCTATAGTGGACACATTGAGGGAGCAGATAGCTCACATCACAGAAGCTAACGTTAATGAACGGATGCAGCACATGGAGCAGATAGCTAAGATGAGAGAACAGGTGGAGCTGGTGGCAAAGATAAGGGAGGAGATGGAGCAGGTGACAAGGATAAGAGAGGAGATGGAGCAGGTGACAAAGATAAGAGAGGAGATGGAGCAAATGGAGCGGATGGCTAAGATGAAAGCGGAGATGGAGCAAATGGCTAAGATGAGAGCGGAGATGGAGCAAATGACTAAGATGAGTGAGCAGATGGAGCAGATGGCTCAGCTTAGACAGGAGATGGCATAGTTGAAGGGGAGGCTTGGCAGTTCAGATCACCCACGATCACCATGACATTGGCTTGTCTTTGTCATTTATTTTCAATTAAAAACATAAGTTTTGTACATTGCACTGCTTTTATTATCAATTAAAACAATTTTCACATTATATTATTAATTAATTTTTTGACTAATCAAATTTCTATATATGTACAAATTAATTTATAATATACACATTATTGGTAACTCTTAACATTATGCATTTACCACAATATTGTGATATTGGAAAATGTTTTAAAAAAATTCCTTACCTCCTAATACTGACAGAAATAATATACTGTCGAAAATTAAATTTGTATTACCGACGAAATTACTATTTCCATCGGTGTCCTACACGAAGTTCATATTCATTCCCTACTGATTACCGACGGAATTTATTCGTTGCTAAATATTACCGACGATCCTTTGTTAACCTTTGTCCGTCAATAATATTATTGCCGACGTTATTTATACCATTGGTAATATGTTTTCGGCCGTTGGTAAATTATCAACGGACAAATACCATCGGTAAATTTAAATATGGTGCTTTCATGGATGATTTTGACTGTTTGTTTTTTCTGTCAGTAATTAATTATACTGACAGAATATCATAGTTTGCCGATGGAAATGTCCGTCGGTAAAATACTGATTTCTTGTAGTGTTGTCTCCTAGAAGAATGGACAAGAAAATTACGTAAGATGGCTAGCTCAGTTGGGAAAGATACTCATGAATATTACAAAAAAAACCACTGAAACTGGGTTAATAATCAAATGGACTCAGAGGTGTCATTCGCACATAAGTTTTGACATGTTTGCTATGAGGAAATGTATATTGACAAATATACTGAAGTTGCGGAGTATGTATATGATAAAGTAACATTTGGATTGTCTAAACTCTTTCAAGTTTGAGCTTATGATTTCTGGGAATTGGATGCTAAGACACCCTATCCTAAATCGTTGGAGCTTAAACTCGACAACCACTGACCAACAAATGGCATTTTGTGGCTGTAAAACAGCTTTACACGATGTAAACATGCACAATTCGGTTGCTTAAAACCCACTGCTCCAGGAAAGAATGCCATGCCACGCCCAAAAGGAGAAGACTAGTGACATGCCTAAGAAAGAAAGCAAATGTGGGAGGAGTCTCAAAAAACACTGCAAAATCAGTCAGGGTCCTCTATCTAAGGCTGCCCTGTCCAGCCCTATCTAATCTCAAAAATTATATCATTTTATTTAAAAAGGCGTGAGTAATTGTGCTGATAGCCTAGCTACATTAGCCTTTTTATCAAGACCGAGACTGCATATTCTCCAGGAGCCTCCGATGATTAGAAGGGATTTACTACACCAAGATATAAACGGAGCGCTTTACTGTAGAACTCTGCATTAGTGGGGTGATCTGGGTCGAGCGGTAGTTTCTTCCTATTTGTTTATTTTCCATTGTATGAAAAAAAAAGAGGGGTGAGTAACTGATTTTGTTTACTTATCTATTGTTTACATTAAGCGACTAAGCTTCAAGCCAAGTTGTTTCAATCGTATGAAACACGCAACTTTCAATCCATTATTTTTTCTTTTTTACCATCCTTCAATCGTATCAAACACGTCAAACTCATTCTTAACTCATCTTTTTTTCTTTTTCCTATTGAGATAAAACTCATTATTGAACAGTAACAAAAACACCTTCCATTCTAGTTCTGCAAACCTTATATAAAGAGCTTGGTAATTATAAAGAATTATGTTTCTATGGAGTCGAGCTCATATTGAGAATATGGCTTTGTCTTTTATATTTATTGAAATTTTTGAAAGCTAACATTAAGCATTGTATTCCTTCGTTTAGGAGAATTCATCTCTTATGCATACAAATCAACCTAAATGTTTTTTTCCCCTTTTTCGTGATTTTTTAAATAATTTTATCATAAATCAAAGTCATAATGATGCTTCATTTTTTAATTTGACAGGTGTCAAATTTAGTATTAAACAAAATGATAGAAGCTAGATGTACTCCATACTGTCGATTAGAATAGGAACTTGAGAAGGAGCAACATAAGAACGATGAAATTGGCATTGGCATTGGCAATAAGAACAGTAATATCAAGTCAACTAATTTTATTCATCTGAGTTCTAAGGAGAATTTAAACAAAGTCCACTCATTTGTTCCAAGAGAACTACTATTGAAAATTGGATTGGAGTTTGAGATAGAAGAACAAACATGTTAATATTATTTAATGTATGTCAAAATGTCGGCTTTGGAATAAGAGCAAATGTCATAAAGATAAATCTAGTAAAATAATTAGCAGGCTTTTGTATTGTAATGCTAAAGGTAAAAGGATGTTTGACAAAAGAGATGTTTATATAAGAGCTCCATGTGCAAAAACAAGATTTGGTTGTGAGGCAAGAATGAAAGTTAATAGTATGAAAATTGGAAAGTTTCAAGTTATTCAATTTGTTAAGGATCACAATCACTATCTTTCAAGTCCTAATAAAACACATTAGCTTAGAAGTTATAGAAAGATATCATCTGTTGCAGCAATACAAATTCAAATGGCTAATGATGTGGGAATTCCACCAAAAGCATCCCATGATCTTATGACTAGACAAGCAGGTAGGAGAGATAATCTTGGCTTTATTCTGGAAGATTAAAAAAATTATTTAAGATCCAACATAATAAGAGATATGAAAAAGGAGGATGCATGTAACATCGCATTTCCATACTAAGGGTTAGAACCCTAGATTTTTGTAATTGAGAAAATAGCAATAAGATATTAGAAAATTACATTTCATGCTCATGCATAATGTTAGCATACACACATGTGAATTCGATTATTGCACACAATAAAATGATTGTTCATACATTTATTGACATTTTCAGGTATAATTGATCTATAAATTTGATTATTTTTGGAATTATGAATTGTATATGTTAAGAATTGATTTGGAGAGTATATCTATTGACTCATAATTTTTGGTGAAAATTTGGGAATTTTCTAAAATTTAAGGGTATTTTTGGACTAGAAAAAATGTCAAATTGCAGAATAATTGATGAATAGTGGTAGAAATAAATGTCAAATGGTAGTAGATATTTTAATATATGACATTAAGATTTAATGACAGGTGTCATTGAAAATTGAGAGAAAATTGGGTTGAAAGTTGGACACAAATGGACTAAACAATTAAGTGTTAACAAGCATAAATCATTTAAATGGAAGGTGTTAAGACAAGTGTCATGACACCCCCCAAGTGTTTTTGCAAAACCTATATTATTGTCATTTGAAAGACATCTTCGTGTCTTTCACCCCTAACAAAGACACTCTCATCTTCTCTATTATCTCTATCTACGAAACTCACTCTCACCTCACCATGTTGATTTTTATCCAACTCCTTCACTTTGTTTCTTCAAGATCCATTGTCTTCTCCTTCTTTTTACTAAAAGACCCAACCCATTTCTCTTTCAAAGTTGATTTTCATGGATGTTGAAGGAGTTAGGGTTCTTGGAGATTTTTGAAGAAGCTTTGGGTAAATCAAGTAACATATTTCTCTTTATGGCTTTGATGAATGATGCATGTTTGATGATAGTTAGAGGTTAAATGATCATAAAATGGGGATGGGCACATGCTAAAAACGTGAATGAGGAATGTGGTAGATTCATGTCTTGATTTTACATGGATGATGATTAATGATTCATAAATTGATATAGAGATGTTTTAGAGTTAGAATGAATCCTTAATGAATGGAGAATGAAGAGCAGAAAAATTGAATGATGATTGGATATTGTTATATTCTATTTTTATGGATAAAAACGTAAATCATTGGTTGTTTTAGGATTGGATTGGATTGGATTGGGTATGGAAGTTAAAGAAAAGGCAAGTATAGTGTCTTGAAAAAAAAAGAACTAAGACAAAAGTTTAGAGATACATTGATAATGGTGTTTAAAGTGTGATGGAATATGTTAGCTGTAACAATTCCACTGAATATGCTTCTGTAATTTGGCCACAACTTGTTCTATAGATATCCAAATCAGATGATCTTTGATTTGGATTAAATTAGAGACATATAACTACATTTTTCATGTTCAAATTATGTCTTTAAGAGTTTCTAATTTTGATTAGAAGTTAAGTATTGAGTGCAGAAAGTTGATGATGAATGTGTATATATGTGTATGTTTTGTTATTAGTGTTCATGATCAATCATGGACTATAACTTATTTATGGATGATATTGAGTTGAAATGGAGCTGAGAATGAAGAACAATTGAAGTAGAAAAGGTGATCTTTGTACAAGGGGTGTTAGGTATAAGATGTTGGATGTTGTAAAATCTAGAAAATTGGAAGATGAGTCCTGTTTGCTACTTTCTGTGAAAGTTCGTTGTGGGCAACTTGCAGGATTTTAAGAGGATTCCTTTCGGTAAAAGTTCGTCGCAGCCAACTTTCCTACATAGCTTTGAAAATTGATGAATGCAGTATTGTCATTGAACATGCTTCGGTATTTTAGGCATAACTTGTTCTGTGGTTATCCAAATGGAATGATTCTTAATTTATATTAAACTAGAGACATAGGGCTATAATTTTTATGAAGAAATATAATTTCAATTATGTCTTTAGAATTCCAGAATCTGACTTGAAGTTAAGCACAGAATATTGTTTCAGTTTAAGAACAGTCCGAATTATTTAGAGTATAACTTTTGGAGCACTGAACCAAATTGAATGATCTTGGTGTCATTAGAAACTTAAGACAATAAGGAACATTTTTTTAGAAGAAAGTATTACCAAATTACTTCATTTTCATTATCAGATTGATCATGTACAATACACCCGAAGGTATGTTTTAGGAAAAATCTGAATGGACGAAATGAGTTATGAATTTCGATTTTAATGGTCTTATTGAGGTATAAACCATAAGTATAAATGATACTTATGACAGTTTGGAAATATGAATGTTTACATAACAGAAATAATAGAGAGATACCTGAGATTGTCATTGAACATGCATTATACACAACACATATACATATGTATGTGATTTAGTATTCATAAGATTGTGTAATTTTTAATGTTGTGCATTGTGTGTATTGCATAATGTTGATGTACAGGATAAACGTCCACACCTAGACGTTTCCAAATCATGAAAGCTAATGTTAATCTGGAGCGTACTATGCGTCGACCTAGATGATCTTACTTTTCTGATTGTTTAGTTTATGTATTATTGATTGAATGATTATGAAATGTGATTGTTCTGATTCCAAACATTGAATGTCTGAGGAGTTTTATAAATGCATGAATAATAATAAAAGTGCTCATTGAATGTGAATTGGATAACTTAAATGTTGAATGCCGGACTAAGGTTTGATGACACATGTAAAGTGGAAATAAGTGATTGATTGAGAATGTGTTAATGTGAAGCATTTCATTATATGAATACATGAAAGATAAAGGCAGTTGTGACCGGAGTCGCCAGTATAAAGAGCTTAAAGCTCAGACAATGATCAGAGCCTCTAGCTTAGTTGTGAATGTACACGATATCTACTAAGGGATATGAGACATTATCCGATACAACTCGGTATCCACTAAAGGATATGGGCTAGTAAAAAGGCACTCGGTCACAACGACAATAATAAATGAAAGTGAGTCTCACGTGCATCGCATATTCATTTAATATGTATGTTCGAATGATTGCAATATCCTACTAACTTGTAATTGAATGAGAATATGAATGTTGTGAACAAAGTGATATGTGATTATATGAACTATATGTATATGTGATTGAGTGAGCGATCAATGATGGTCACTCACTAAGTTTGCAAAATTTACCCAAAATTTTCAATATTTTTTTAGGCTGAGAAAAGTTACCCCGTTAGGCTAACAGAGTATAGCCACTGCATTCAAGTAAGAGATAAAGGTCGGGATCAGTTCGCGTCTGCATTTATATTTCTTTATTTTTGTTTATAACAACCTTCTAAATGGGAAATGTTTGTAAATGATTTTGTAATGTAATAACAATTATGAATTTAAGTGTTTGTAGTTGTAATGGACCCTAGTGACTAATGAAATTCAGATGATTTGTGAAATGATTGTAACCTTTGTGATTGAAAAAGTTTATGAATAAAGTGGGCCCAATTGATTATTGATTTCCACATACGTTTGTGCTATTTTTGAAATTTTTGTATTGAGTTTTAAGTGTTTGACTGTTCTAGCATACCACACATCACTCAGGATGTCGAGTATGTGTCTTACGAGAGTGGGGTGCTACAATGCAAGTGGTGTGTGAGAATATTTACATAAAATGCAACTTGAAAATCCCAATTTCTTTTATGTAATTCAAATGGATGAAGATGATTTGATAACTAATATATTTTTGTCGAACGCAAAGATGAGGAATGATTACTTAGATTTTAGTGATGTTGCTTGCTTTGATATTACTTACAGGAAAAATGGTGAGGGTCGTCCACTTGCTTTGTTTGTAGGTGTAAACCATCACAAGAAAACTACAAGTCTTGGTGTTGCACTACTATACGATGAGACTGCTCTTACATTTGAGTGGTTGTTCGACATATTTGCAAGAGTCATGTCTGAGAAAAAGCCTAAAACTATTCTTACTTATCAGAGTTGGGGGATAGCAAAGGCATTAGCTTCAAGATGGCCCAAAATTCATCATCGACTTTGTATTTGACACATTTATCAAAACACTGCAATCTATTTGAGCCATTGTTTTCTAAGTTTAAAGATTTTTCATAGGATTTGAGCTCATGCATATATGACTTTGAACAAGAAGAAGATTTTTTCACTGCATGGAATGAGATGCTGCAAAAATATGAACTTCAAGATAATGATTGGTTGAAATGTATGTTTTATATAAAGGAAAAATGGGCTTTGGTTTATGGACGCTAAATGTTTTATACAGACATAACTACCACGCAAAGAAGTGAGAGCATGAATAGCATTGTGAAAAGGTATGTAAGTTCTCAGCATAACTTTTTACAATTTTGTAATCACTTCCAAAGGCTTATTGATGATCGTCAAAATGACGATTTCAAAGCTGAGTTTAGAACTAATGTAAGCACTCCAACATTGTCAACACTTGTTTAAATTTTAAAGCATACAGCTAGTGTCTATACACCTGAAGTATTTAGATGTTTTCAAGATCAATGAAATAATTCTCATGATTCTAGTTTTCGTCTTTATGGTGAAGATGGTATAATTACAAAATATGAGATCACTCTTGTAGGGAAGAGTTATGCTCATATGGTCACTTATGATTCATTAAATGATAAAGTCCATTTATTTAGTGTTAATTTTTATTTTATTTCTACTTATGTAGTTATCATCAAGGTTGATATAAAAGATTGTTTAAACGCAACAAAACATTACCTTTTATTCCTATTTCTCTAATTCTTCATAGTATCGAAGCCAACATTCAGTTTCCCTTAACAACCATTGTTTAGTCAAAACCATAATACCCTGTTTCCAGTAACAATAATAGTTCCCATATAACCAAACACCACCAACATTTGATTGAATACCCCTTAGAACACAACAATTACAAATAGTTACCACATAACCAAATACCATCAAAACTCGATCCAACATACACAAAGAATCTTCCCAATTATAAACATGATAACAAACACCAATCTCCCTACATTATCATTCCATCAAATTACATTTTTTTTTTACTACACCACTAGACTCCGCCAATTATTTGGTATGGAGAAACCAAATCAAAATAATTCTTATTACCTCATAACATCTTAGATATGTAGATGGAACTATTGCACCTTTAGAAGATCCCCACTCAATTGACTACATCAAATGGCAAAAAACTGATCAAATTGTTTATTACTTCTTTACTGGCTCCTTCTCTAGCTCCACCACAAGGCTTGCTGTCGTGTAATTTTGAGATAACAGAGTAGACAGAGGAAGATGGGAGAAATAGAAGAAGAGAGTAGTAATATTCTAATAAACTGTACCCCGTTATTACTTGCAGCTTGTGGCTTATATAGCCAATAAAACATTACATAAGAATGTTAAGAGTTGTTGCAGATATGCTGCAGATTCTTAAACAACCAATTCCAAAATAAAATGAATTAAAGATAATAATAACTAGTGTCATAAAAATAGCAAGAAATCAGCAAAAACTAATAGCAACTTCGAGACTGGTGCGAGACAATAAGGGAGCAAGGACTTGCTCTTCAAACTCCTTAAATCACACGCATCATTGCCCCTCCGCTAGCAACATCCTTGTCCGCAAGACGTACTCTGGATATTGCTTGGAAAATCGTCACAATTTTTCCCAAGTGGCATCTTCAGGATTGGTGCCTTGTCATTGGACTAGGACCTCCGTTTTTGGGCGGTATTTACCTTTCTGAATGACCCTTCTATCTAGTATCTTCTCAGGTTGTGGTGAAAAAATATCATTAGCAGAAATGGGAGGAAGGTCAGGTGAGACTGAAGTGGGCAAGCCACAGAACTTGCGTAACAGGCTAACATGGAAAACGTTGTGGATTTTCAAAATAGGCGGTAATTCTAATCAATAAGCGACAGAACCAATCTTCGCAATGATTCTGTAAGGTCCAAAAAATCATAGAGCCAGATTCAAGGAGTGATGAAGGGTGACAGAATTTTGATGATACGGATGTAAGTTTAGAAACACAAGATCACCAACCTGGAAGTGAATGTCACACCGTTTCTGATTTGCACAGATTTACGTTCGATGGTGAGCTAGTTCCAAATTTTTTCACAACTTACTGAGTATAATAGCTCTATCATACAAAAACAAATCCACAGCTTGTACCTTTGTGGTTCCAGGAACATATGGAAGGAGAGAAGGAGGTGGCACACTATAGACAACTTCGAAGGGGGTAACCTTGGTGACAGAGTGTAGGCTGGTATTATAGCTATATTCAGCCCATGGTATCCAGTCAAACTAAGTGTGGGGTTGATCCCTAACGAAACACCATAAATACTATTCCAAGGTGCAGTTTGTGACTTCCGTTTGCCCATCCGTTTAAGAATGGTAGCTTGAACTCATGCTTAATTCAGTACCATGAAACTTGAATAAAGCTCGCCAGAATGAGCTCATAAAAATTAAATCACTGTCACTTATGATAGACTTATGAAATCCATGTGATTTGACAATATTGGAAATAAATACTTTAGCCACATCAGCTGCTGTGAATGGATGTTTAATAGGAATAAAATGGTTGTATTTGGATAATCGATCAACAACCACCAGAATCGTCGTGTACCCTTTGAAAGATGGTAATCCTTCAATGAAATCCATCAAAATTTCAGTCCTGATAGTGGTGGGAATGGGGCGAGGTTGTAATAATCCTCCAGAAGCCATGGTATCAGACTTGAATCTTTGGCATGTGATACATTTCTGTAAAAATTTCTTGACTGATTTTCTCATACTTGGCCATAAAAAAGTCTGCTTCACTCAACTGAGACTTTTGTGGTAACCGAAGTGGCCCCCACCATGGATGAATGGGCTTCAAGTAATATTTTGGAAATTAAGCTTGATTTAGGACTCAAATACACCTTTCCTGATTTCAACCAAACTCCATCTCGTTGAATAAGTTCAGGATTAGTATGACTTTTATCCTGTAAAGTTGTGTAAAAAGGATCCTTGATGATTTCTTCTTTTAATTGATCCCACCAGCTTACAATGGAAAATGTAATGGCCAGAAAAAAAACTCTCCATAATCATGTCTACTTAAGGCATCAGCACTGATATTTTCTTTGCCCTGTTTATATTCGATAGTATAGTCATACCCCGTCAATTTAGGCATCCATCTCGCCTGAACCGAATTTGTTATTCTTTGCTCCATTAAAAATTTCAAGCTCCTTTGATCCGTCTTTACCACAAATGGTTTGCCTAGTAAATATGATCTCCATTTTCTCACTGCCTTCACAATTGTCAGCATCTCTTTTTCATAGGTTGACAAGAGTAAGGCAAAACCTTTTAAGGCTTCACTGAAGAAAGATATAGAGCGGCCTTGTTGAGATAAAATCACTCCAATACCTGTACCACAAGCATCACACTCAACTATAAAAGTTTGAGAGAAATCTGGTAACTGTAGAATCGGTGGTGTGGAGAGGGCATGTTTGAGTGATTTGAAGGCCTCTTCTGCTTGAGAATTCCAGTGAAAGCCATCTTTGGTCAGCAAGTGAGTGAGAGGGGCGACAATTTGACCAAATTTACTAATGAATTTTCTATAGTAACCTGCTAGATCAAGAAATCCTCTAACTTGTTTGGCGATAGTTGGCATGGGCCATTCCAAAATAGCTTGGATCTTTTTTGGATCTACTTCGACTCCATGTTCAGAAATTAAATGCCCCAAATATTCTACTTGAGTGTCTCCAAGGTGACATTTGGTTTCCTTTGCATATAAATGATTTTGTTACAAGATCTTCAGAACAGTGCGCAAGTAGGATAGATGTTCCTGCCATGTTTTGCTATAAACCAATATATCTTCAGAAAAAACCAAAACGAACTTACGCAAATATGGACGGAAGATCTCATTCATCAAACTTTGAAAGGTCGCGGGAGCATTGGTGAGTCCAAAGGGCATTACCATGAACTTGTAATGGCCTTCATGAGTTCGAAAAGCAGTCTTTGAGATATCATCTTCAAAGACTCTTATTTGGTGATACCCGGCACGTAAGTCCAATTTAGAAAAAAAATTTGAGCTATGCAACTTGTCTAGTAACACGTCAATCACAAGGACAGGAATTTATCTTTAACCGTGATCTCGTTTAGAGCTTTGTAATCCACACAAAATCTCCAACTTCCATCTGCCTTTTTGACTACGAGTACTGGAGAAGAGAAAGGACTACGACTAGGACTGATTAATCCCAACTGTAACAACTCTTGTACTAGCTTCTTAATTTGATTCTTTTAGTAGTAAGGGTACCGATACAGTCGTACATTCACTGGGCCTGAGTTTGGTTTCAGTGTGTTGTGGTGATCATGTTGCCTAGGAGGAGACAAGTTGTTGGAACCCCACCCTGGTGAGACACGTGTCCGCCGTCCTACGTGACATCTGGACGCGCAACCCATGAGGGAGGGATTTCTCTCCACAGAAGAAAACTCAAAATCAAACTTAATTCGCTGGCACCCGAATGGATCTTGACAAAATCACCTTAATTTACTCTATACAATTGCTCGACTTAGGGCCCACAACTTAATCCGAATCTTAAGCTAAATCGAAATTTCATATCTCAAAATTTATTAGAAATTAAAATCTCCTCAATCGAATCTCTGTAGGTCACGAATTTATCCAAACTCCACATTTTTTACTTTCGTTTAATCTTTATCCGTAAATTTTCATTATACCCGAAAGCTCTAATTTTACCAAATAGGGGTAGAATTTTTTTTGGACAAATAAAGCTTTGAAAACGGAGTAAATCGAAGGTCAAATGAAAAAATATTGACGAAAAAGTGATAGAAAATTTGAAAAGAAATTGAAATAATAATAATAATAATAATTTGAATTTCAAAGACTGAAGAACGAAGCTCGCGAACGCGGGCTCGCCCACGCGGGCGCTCGCGATCGCGAGCTGCTCGCATGGGCGAAGCGTTCGCCCTCGTGAGCGCTCGCGAACGCGAGTACGCTCGCACTCGCGAGGGTGGGAGTCCGAAAGGAGCCTAGCAACTCGCGATCGCGAGTGTACGCGCAAAGAGAAAAATCAAAATTTTTTCCTAATTTCCTAAAAAATACAGAAAACTAAAAAATTCATATCTTTCTACCTAGACCTCCAAATTTTACAAACTTATTGTCTATGAATAGCTAAAAGAAAATTCTACAACTTTCAAGAGGGTGTAAAAACTGATTTGGTCATTAAAGGGGTCAAAACTTGATTCAAAATTTCTGCCAAAATTTTGAAATTTCCTACATAAGGTCCAAAGTTTGGAACGTCATATCTTTTACCACAAAAATCTAAAAATATCATAGTTTACCTCATTAGAAAGATAAAAAGATACTTTACAACTTTCATGAATGGAATAAAACACAAATCAATCAATAAAAGGAGTAAATATCTGCTGAAAGTTACTACCCACATTATGCCTATATGAACAGTAAAAATTAACCAAATGAACAGTAGCTATCATCTTCCAAACCTCATAACTTTTTCATCCTAAGTTCGAATGGGACATATCATATACCAACGAAAAGATCTTAACATGCTCTATATACTTCCAGAAGACTTCCCAACCTCATTCGACCTCTAAGGGGGTCTAAAACCTACTCGAAGTTGCTGCCAAATTTTGTAAAAATTTTGACAGCATCTCCTTTAAAAGTTCAACTAGCCAAAACTTCAATTTT
>JANVCL010000001.1:932690-950550 GCA_026546855.1 Erythroxylum incrassatum
AACTTTTAAACCTAACTTAATTCAATTAAACTTAACTTGGTCAATTGTGCTTCAATTAAAGTCTAATTGGACTTGAAATTAATCTAAATTGCTAAAATTCAATTGAGCTTTGAATTGCTGAAAATTCGATTAAACTCAAACTCAGGTCAAACCTCTCAAATCCAATTAGACTTTGAAAAGTTGGGCTTTAAAAATTTTGAGTTATTAAAGTGTAATTAGACTTGAATTTAATCCAAACTGCTAAAATCTGATTGAGCTTTGAATTGCTCAAATTCAGATCAAACTCAAACTTAGATCAAACTTCTCAAATCCAATTGGACTTTGAACTAAAGTCGGGCTTTAAAAATTTTGGGCTAAGCATGGGCTACAGGACGTGCACCTGGTCTGCTCCATTGCTGTTCCTTGGCTTTCTATCCAAAAATGGAACAAATTTATTTGTGTGTGAAATTTAAAAACTAACCTAAACTTTGAATCTATAATCTTATCATCGTTACAATGACACTGACACTTTCACTATGTTTATGATGTATAGGGAATAGTAGTAGATATCCATAACCTCTGGTTTTGCAGGATTTTTCTAGCTGATATACAAACATTGCCTGTCATCAAATTTCCTTTCCAGCTATTTGCGGTCTATACTAAAACTTCCAACATTATCCGGGTCTAGTCCAGTCCCGTCCCATCCCTGAAAAACTGCAAACTCAAGATTTCTTGATACCTAAAGTGCAGAGACAACGGTGGAAGATCCTGTTTTAACTCAAACCAGCATGAACATGATCGTCTTGAGGTACTAGGATGACCTGATCATGTATAAAGGCTACAGCCAAAACTGTTACGAAATAGGATGGAATGAGGCGAGTTCGTAACAAAATCAATAACCCCGGAAGTGAATGTAAGATCAGGATGGAAACTTCTGAGGTTCTTAAACTGATTTCAGTAGCTGAGCTCATGATGATATGTTTAGATGCTGATGATGCTTTAAACTTTTAAATAACATACAGGCAGGATCAAAATTTAGCCTGAGCTAATCACATGGAGAAGATACATCAACTTCTGCTATATGCAGAAGCTAGACCAATCTGGAGAAGAGTATATGAGATTGAACTAGTCCCTACGCCAAATACAGCTATGGCTCGAGCAAAAGGCTCACCTCTGTACATCTCAACCTTGTCACTCGTATTAGATTAATTTCAACCCCCCATAGAACTCTACCTAAAACTCAGATACCACGTCGTTCGTATATACATCTCAAATATTTATCACTGTCACCTTTGAGTATTATAACTTTCTAGGCTAAAGAAGTCCGTGGTATAATTCATATTACCACCAGCCATTCTCTGAAACAATCTGATTTGTTCAGATTGTACGTCAGAGTTGAAAACCAAGCTCGACCCAACTCTCATTCCATTTGTTAGATCCACCGAATATGAGCTTTCAAATGCTCTGAGAACCTGAGAAACATCAGTGGGTTGAGAATATTATATACTTGCATCATCCTTAAATTTCTTCAATATAACAGCTACTTGGATCTGCATAACCAGCAAAAACTACCTGAGTCATCCTAGGCCTCGTAGCAGCCGAATGTCGAACACAGGCAGCAGCAGCCTTCATCATCCTCAACATTTCACTTTCAATATAGTTCTTTCCAAGCCTTGGATCTACCAAACCATCAATTCCCTCACTCTCTTGGACATCATTTAGCAAAGGTCGAGCCTGAAACAAAATTTTGCCCTTGGATGAATAAAGCATGAAGTTGAGAAATAAAGCTTTTATTCAAAATTCATAATTTTGCGAATCCCTCTACTATGTTTTATTCCTTTCACATATACCTTTACTGTCTCCCATCAACGGTACCTTGTTTATTCAAAGTTCGCATAGGTTTGGTTTGTTCAACTCAAAAAGTATGTTTTTGATTAAAAACATAGATAAAAGATCAGGAAGCCCAACTTCACATTCAGTAAACAAAATCACACATTGCTATTACTGAAACTATTCCAGATAGAAGCACCTGACGCTAGATTCTGAACAAAATCCAACAGTCTAAACAAGCAAAAGGATTCTTAAATGTCAATGTCATTAACGACTGAACATAAGTAGAAAAGTTTATGTGTAATTCCCAAAACAGGAAAATGCTAACTAGTAGAATAACATAATAGTTTACCCATTCAACAAGACTCTCATCTCCTAACGGCCGTGTAGTATCCACTGGCTTCCGACCAGTGATTAGCTCCAAAAGCACTACCCCAAACGAGAAAACATCTGATTTCTCCGTTAATCTGCCGGTTGATGCATACTCAGGTGCCATGTATCTGAAAACCAAGAAAAGTTTCACACTTAGGCATGGAAGAATAAATACCGCCCCCAACTACCATTTTGATAGTCCAAACCTCCAAGCACATTGAAACAAACAACATATAAGCTACTTACCCAAAAGTTCCCATTACGCGTGTTGTTACATGAGTATTTGCATCAACAGCCATTTTGGCAAGCCCAAAATCTGAAACCTGAAAAGCCAAACTTATGGAAGGTTAAAGCATAACCTACTTTAAAAGGCCCACAAATATGGTAAAGGGAGTAACTTTTTATACCTTAGCTTCAAACTTGTCATCTAAAAGAATATTTGATGATTTGATATCCCTGTGAATAACACGAGGATCACCTACACGCAAAACAATCAAAGAAATAAACAACACTTGCCAAAAGCTAAATCCTTACAAAACTACATATCATTTTCAGAGATGACATGTTGCACCAATACGGTGACAAATTCTTTTTCTATAAAATATATGCACGCCTTAATCTGTTCAGTATTCACATATTGTACAATCATGTAAAGCTTGCCATATATTTTTTATGGGAGTACTCAACACTATGTTATGGATATTCAAAACTGTACTTATAGAAGGCTTGGTCTTGGCAATTTGGAAACAGTGTTTTTAATTTATCTTTGCCTTGTAGCCCTTATAGGAAAGAAAGGAGAAAGAGGATTCTGTTTTATATATCTGAAGGGTCATCAAATACTAGACATCTTCCTTCTGCGAGCCTGAATTCCATCAAAGTAGAAATAAATGTACAGTGTACCTTAGATCTTATCCAGTGTCCAATATTAACACAATTTGATTGCCAATAAAAGCTAGTATCTTATAATTTCAGGATACATACTGGGCTGAAGAGAAGAAACAAGCAAGAAAAGTCCTGAAGATATGACACTATGAACGCAAATATCAAATTAGCTATCAAAATGCCAATGATATACTTACAATCTTCATGGAGATAAGCTAGTCCACGAGCTGCACCAAGTGCAATCCTAAAGCGTGTTGCCCAGTCCAACCCTGGCCCACCTTCCCCTACAAAAATTTAATAATATATTGCACGAGTCTGACCAGCTACAGTTAAGTAATACTTCAAACAAGTTTTAACTAACCATGAAGATGGAAATGAAGGGTATTGTTAGGCACATAGTCATATAGAAGCAATCGTTGGCTCTCAGAAATGCAGTAACCCACAAGTGAAACCAAGTGGCGGTGGTGTATGCGACTAATAATCTCAACTTCAGCTTTAAACTCCCGCTCACCCTGTCCTCCCCAAATATTAAGCTGTTTAACTGCTACCTCTCTCCCATCTGGCAAGCAACCTTTATAAACAGAACCAAATCCACCTTTCCCCAAAAGATTCTGTGATGAAAACCCATTTGTGGCTTTGACTATTTCTCCATATGCAAACCATGTCTTTGAACTGTCTAATCTGTCCGATTGTGTTGGTGAATTGAATATTTCACTGCTAGAGCCACTTCCCATTAAGGAAGCAGAAGATCCCATCAAGGGAGCAGGAGATCCCATCAAGGGAGCAGGAGATCCCATCTTCTTTAAATTTGAATCTGGATAGAAAGTTCCGAAGCCTTCAAACTCCAATAAATGACACTACTGAAATGAAGTATGCCTAAAGAAGCTAAAACAAATTACCTACCAATAAAATGCCACTAGAATTCATAATCGCAGTTGCTTTTATTACAAGAATTTGATTATCGTAACTCCTAATCTGTCACATGCAGTATCAATGGTGAAGGACATATTAGATGTTAGCTATAAGGTACTTTTGAATTTTTTATTTGTTCATTAGCTAAAGCTTATACCATCAATAAGTAGCCTCATAACAGGGTAAAGAGTATTATTAATTCATGACTAAGCAAAACATTTACCTGATGAATAAGCAGGCATAATATAACCTCCGTTGCGTCCTGAAGCTACTTTTCTCCACTTCATGCACCAGATACTCAATCCAATCAGGATGAGAATTATTACTACTACAGACCCGCTGATAGCTGCAATAACTCCAACACCTATACCATTGCTATGTCTGGATTTTGAATTTTCTTCCAGAGCGGGATTCACAAATGGAGAAGGAGAAGGTGGTGGATGAAGGAAAGAAGAAGGAGATCCCAACCTTAATGGTGGAGGTGGAGGCAATGGCTTTGGAATAGATTTTGGTGAAGGAGCTGGGGTTGGATTTCTAGGAGTAGGGATAGGTGGAGGAGGCGCATCCTTTTTAGGAGTTGATGGTGGGGCTGAGGGTGAATTGCTAGGTGGCTTGGATGGTGAAGATGCAGGTGAAGCAGGTGATGGGAAATGTGTTGACGATGGAGGTGGAGGTGGACTCTCAGGTGGATCTGCTCTTGGTGGTGGAGGAGAGCTTGGTGGTGGTTCTGGTACAGGTGATTGAGGTGGTGGTGAATATTGTGGTGGTGGAGCCGATGTTGCCGGTGAAGGGGAGCTCTTTGGTGTATTTATTACCGGTGTTGGAGGTGACTTCTCTGGTGTTGGAGCTGATGTTGGTGGTGGAGGAGAAGAAGTTTGTGGTGGTGGAGGAGAGGTCGGTGGTGGAGGAGAAGAAGTTTGTGGTGGTGGAGGAGAAGAAGTTTGTAGTGGTGGAGGAGCGCTACTTGGTGGAATTTTAACTGCTGGTGGAGGTGAATTATGTTGTGGTGGAGTTGATGCCTGTGTTGGAGTAGAGCTTGGTGGCGTATTTGTTATAAACGGTGGGGGTGAATTCTGTGGTGGAGTTGATGTTGATGGTGGTGGAGAGCTTTGTGGTGGATTTGTTACTGATGGTGGAGGCGAAGTTCCTGCAGGAGTAGGTGGAGGCACAGGAGGAGGCTTGCTCCCTGGTGAACTTGCTGACATTGGGGATTGTGGTGAAATTGACATTGATGGAGGGGCAAAACTAGGTGGTACAAGATCTGTAGGCGCTAATGGTGGTGTTGGTGATGGTGGGACACTAGGAGGGGGAATAGGTGCAAGAACTGGAGGAGGTTCAGGTGGTGGTGATGGTATTGTAGTAGGAGATGTATTTGGAGGTGGTGTTGTCATCAATACTCATCCAATCTTTCTATGTTTCCCTCCAAGATCATATAATTTATCAATGCAATACATGAATTTTCACAAAATTCTCAATTCATTGAGCAAGCAAAAACTGAAACAATCTCAAAGATCAACCTCAAATACAAACTCAGATTTCCAAACTTCGGAATTGCAGATAAGAAAAGCACCAAACTTCACCAACCAAAGCGTAAACTTAAAAAAAACATACTTCAGAACTCACTAACCCCGATGGAACCAAACCACCATGAATCTCGATAAACTGATTCAAGTATCCAAATTTCTGTGCTAAACCCAGATCACTAATCCCAGTTTCAAGTAAAACCCTCGAACCATTTATCACTCTAAAACCCAGAGAAAAAACGATTAGCTCCAAACCGCAACCCTACATCAACTTCCAAACTATAATCCAAGTACCAGTCAGATTACTACACCAAGACTAAAACCAATATAAGAACTTTCTATCAATAAGCCATCCAGCATCACGAGTCCACAGAACATCAGAGCATTAACACCCCCTACTGTCGGTTAACAAATGCACCAAAATCTGTATCAGCGAAAAGCAACCAGATGCCAAAAAGACGTAAAGATTTCACCTTTCTTTTGCCACGTCTCTGGAGTCTTCAAACAAATCTAACCCAGGCAAGCTCTGGTGGTTCTTATAACCTTTGACCCTCTCTTGGCTAAAAACACGGAATGTGGGTCCTCAAAGTCAAACCAGATTACGCCATCCAGACCCAGTTTGTTGTGTTTTCAAATTCAAAACCGGATAACAGAATCATTAGCAATATCATGCACGATTATTCTCTAAGATTCATTTAAAGCAACGAACTTGCTTCATGTTGACGTATAGTAAACCATAAAAAAGACATAAATGGTTATGATTAGTTAAATAATGAAAGATTAGAAGCCATAGATTTGGTAAAAAGCCCAACTTGTCAGATTCTTTTTCTTTGTTTATCACCTTAAAAGAATGTTTCTTTATGTCCAAAATGACAATGATTTTGTTAAGAATTTAATACTCTTTTTCTCCAAACAATTCTTTTTTTAGTGATTTGGATTTTCGATACTAATTAAAGGTAAGACTGTAAATTAATTAACTTTTTCAGATTTTACGTTTCTGCAAAATTTTTACTAAATTGTTGATCAATATTTGATTGCATAGTTAACAGATTTAAGAAAATTCAATTAAAAATTATTAAAATAGTCTATTATACAAATTATCATAAACATTAATAATAAAAAATTACATTAATAATTTTGAGGTAGATTAAGAATTTTGAGGTAGATTAATAATTATTATACATTAATAATTTTGAGGTAGATTAAGAATCAAACTCGTTTTTATTTAATATATAATGAAAAGTAATTTATATAACTATTCATAGATCACGATAGTCTCCTTTGCTTGTCTTACTAATTTAAATTTAATTTTAATTTTTAAAACATTGTTTAAGATTATATCATAATTCATATAATGGAATAATATTTTTTTAAGAATATGGATTAAAAATCTCATTATTAAAATTTGGATTATTACTATTAATTTAAACATCGTGGAAAAGACTGAGAATCAAACCCTTTATTATTTAATATGTAATTAAAAATAAATAATATGATTTTCTTTATTTTAAAATTATATTTAATTTAATATCATGTTTATAATTGATACGATAGAATAATTTTAGTTTGAAAATTGTGATTACTACTATACAACAAATTTTAATAAATTAAATTAGTATTTATCTTTGAATTGATAATGTTTTTTTATTAAACTTTCTTTAAATAAATAATAAAAATACATAAAATTAAGCTAATTTATGTCCTTGGAATAAACCACTTAATGAAATATATATGATTCTCTTAGTTCTACCTTTTGGCAACAAAAGCCAATTTTAATTTTGTTAAGGTGTTAATAAATATGATGTGTTTAGCTCGAGTCTGATTTGGTTTAGTTTAAAGGTAACGGGCTTGACTCGAGTTGATCAAGTTTTAGTTCATATTTAAACTTTTTTTTAATTTTCAAGTTTTAGGTTGGATTGAACTTAAATTGCCGGATCTAACTTGACATGAAATCTTAATTTACTAAATATACATGATTTTTTTGAGTAAATAATGTCATTTAAAAATTAAAATCAAAAAATAAATATTCAAGTTTAGTCTAACTCGATTGAACTTCTCGTCATCCAAGCTTGGCTCAATTCGAAGCCTATTATTAATTTTATTTTTTTCTACAATCCAAAAAATTGATTAATTCGATAATGTGCGGAGTAAGATATAAAAAATATATCCAAATTTCTATTTTTAAGCATTAGATATCACCAACTTATATATAATAATAATTGAGAAATTTTAATTGTGCTGAGCTTTTATTTTTTTTAAAAAATAATACATAAAAATTTATATATGTATTAATAACAAACTAGTGCAGCGTCAATTAAAATTCAAAAAATATTTAACAAGAAAATATTTCAAAATATATATTTTCATGTGTCATGATATAGTATTTCAAAATTAAAATTAAAATTAAAATATATTTAATAAATTATTTGAAGATTGTGATATTTGAAATAATTTACGCTTCTCTTATCAATATTATAAAAATAATTATCGAAAATATTATTTTAATTTTAATAAAATGCATATGATGACCGTGTCAAAAACAAGTACATATACTCTGGGTCCTCTGTTATTAATGCAGCAGCCCAAAGTCCTGATTTGAGCTTTACAACATAAATAAGCTTTTATGGGAAATTGACTTTTTCGAACTGTTTTCAGATTTCCAAATCAATTTTGTTTATGAAAGAAGACTGGAGAATACACAAGGAAGACTTTTTAGTCTTCACAATTTTTCTCATTTTCACAAACAGGATGTTACTAGGGTTAGCATTTTAGGCCCGGACCAGCCTGAAGCCCGAGTTGACTGGAATCCTGACCAGACTCGGTAGGGCCGATCCAAACCAGCTTAGACCAAAACAACGTCGTTTGAAAAACCAATTGATCAAAACGACAGGCTATGGTCCATTGCCAACCCTAATTTTACCTTAATTTTCACAAACAGGAACCACATAATCCATCATTAATGGCAAGTTTCTATACTTACTGCAAAATGCAACAGCCAAGTTCAACTGCAAGAAGGAGAAAAAAAAGAAAACGACAAACATTATAGCATAACCCATTTCCATTATCATCATTAGAAGGATTGCACTTTTACAGGAGTAAGACCATGAAATAAGTGAGGGAACAGAAAAGGAGCACCTAAGACCACACTGCACGGACCAAGCTCACAAGAAAGCTACTTTTTTTGGTAACGTCTATTCTCTGTAGCTATCAGTGCTCTCAATCTAGAGCTCCATTGGTTTTGTGTTACTGTTTTTTGTTAGTGCTTCTTGAGAAGATACAACAATGGAAAAATATGTCCAGAATTGATTATGCTACCTTCTAAATGCTCTACTTTTGAGTGTTAAGAGAACTTATGCATATTCAGAAAAGAAGTTCAAAATATGATAACTTTAACCAACTCTATTCTTGGATCTTCAGTGCTAATACTGGTTCCACTAGATTTATAGAACTTCAAAACTAAGGTTGTCAAGTTGCCAGAATCGTGGTGGCCTCCATAGACAATCCAATTTGTTATCCTTTTGTTTTGACGAGCAGAAATCAGAAGGTTTAAAATGAAGCTTTGCTCAGAGACTTTGAGCTGAGTAAAGGGTCTGCGTCAACTTGATGAAAACATTGGGCAAACCTTAAATCAGTTTAACTTGTTGGCCTGTCTAGTGTTTCTTCTTAAGATTATCTCAGCTGCCCAACTCTTTCCTATATCAGTCTGAAATTTTCCTACAGAAGAAAACATTGAGCTAAAATGATGAACAGTTTGATTATTCAAGTAATACTAAAGAATGTGTTGGCCATGTATAATGGTTGCAGTTGCATAAATAATGCTTGCGGTTGCATAATAGTAACTCTACCTGCTGTTGAAAGGAAAAACTCATCCAAAACTTTCCCATGTTCTGCACAAATATAATGATCTATTATCAGACAACTCGGAGAAAAATCAAGCAATTAAAAAAATATTAATCTGAAATCTTACCCATTTCATACTCCAACGCTTGCAAAATCATCTCAACCTGAAAGGAAAGTAAACAGGATCATCAAATGTGAGTGTACAATGAATATGTATTACAGGAAAACACAAGTATGGAGATTACTGACTGCCCACATCCTTGGCCAGAAGTAAAACAACTACATTTATGGTTATCTTAAGCCCTCAATTGTCTTTTTTGAAATAGCTTTTATGAAGTACGAGCTATCAATGCTTTTAATTGTTTTAAGGTATAGAAAAACTTAGCTATGAGACAATATTATATGTTGCAATGTTGAAAACAAGTCTTTTACATGATTTATGCACACCCTTAACCTATTAAAACAAATGATCTACATATACACATACTTTATCAAGATCTTTCACAAGATTGGCCTCTAAAGAAGCGTTGTTTTCATACTCTGCCCATAGTTCTTTGATCTCTTCAGCTGCAATAAGAGCATATTCAATTTCAGAACAGTTTAAAGGCAATATAACAAACCAATCCAGCTGCAAGGCAGAATGGTTTTATGAAGTACCCCTCATTCCTCCACCAAGAACTTCGCACATTTCATTTAAAGCTGCTTGCTCCATTCTGTTCTTTTCATGTTTCGGTACACCATCAGATGGTGTTATATCTCCAACAATAGCTATCAAAGTCCAATCCAACTCAAATCTCAAAAGAAAGGAAACAATACCAAGTTGAATTATTTTAAGAAAAATAAGAATCTGTTAGTCACCAATCCACAACACAAATATCCTCTTTCCTAAGAGAACTTGTTACATTTGACAGATTACATCGTGATGATGATCCATCACACTTCTTATATAGGACAAGGTGTAAGTAGGTTTAGGTATGTCCTAATGCAAAATATAACAACCTAACCATTTATATCTTCTTAAAAGGATTAAATAATAAGCACTGTAAAGTCTTACAACATCAAGTGTCCTATTCTTTACTTCCAATTTTCTCCTTCTTCCTTAATAATTTTCTTCTCCAGTTTCATCTCATACAACATCCATTCTACAAACCAGATTGAGACCCAAGTGGAAAAACTGATCATTTAAGTTGCAATTGTACACTCAAGAATTAAGGGATTTAGAATTCATTCCATTGTACTGACAAGCTAGTGAACCAAGCAATCACATTTCAAATCAAGTGGAATTAATACCTTCTGCAATATCATGGACAATTGCAATCTTTATGCACCTGTTTCAGTGATGAAAGAGGGGTTAAATCAGGAATCAAATCCTAGCAGTATTTAAGGAGTCTAAAATCACCCCTTCAAAAATTGGCCTCTCATTACAAGTTTGGATTGTATAAAAAGGTATCCTGCAGGATTTTCAGGAACAGAAGCTCATAAATATACCTTATAAGTTGGGCCTAACCCAACCAAATGCCACTCATTTCCATGTCCCAAATGTCAAGATAAATAAGTCAGGTTACATTATTAGCCAGTGAAAGGCAAATAACACAGAAAAATGGCAACAAGTTTGTGTACAGAAGCATAATAAGTAGAGCAAACAGCTAAGATCCAAAAACCAAAAACCAATGCTTTACATAAGATGGGAACTGCAGTTCTATAGGAAGGCAAGTAAAAAGGGAAAAAGGTGAAGCCTTGACATAAAATGGAAAAGTCCAACCTTTCGCGGTTTACACCAGGAAGATCACCAGCGATAAGAGCCATCAAAGCCATTCGGTACATATGATCAGCAATTGATTCAGGACCCTTTATTCCATGGTTGATCCAACCCTTACGTTTAGTGGTCTGACAAAGAGAGTGAGAGAGGGATTAACAAGCCTTTATGTGCCACTATTATGTAATGCAGGTCCTTTGAAATATCAAATAGGTCCTACATGAGATGGGTTATCTTCCAAACATACATCTGATCCCTAAAACAATCCAATTCAATCTAAAATCATTTACAACAACTTGACAGTAAATTTTCACAGCAATGACTAGAAAGACACTTAGCAAGGACACACTTGAACATTATTTAATTATTTTTCTGCTCTAAGAATTTCAACTATATAAGAAAAATGCAATCTTTAAGGAAGACAAGCTAAAAAGGACTTAAATTTCTAACAACTAAGGCCTAAAAATCAAAAGGGTAAACAAAGAACCACACAACCAAATTGCCCATTTCGACATTTAACTCCGTACCTTCAATCGATGGCACAAAGTGAGAAAATCAATAGCAGAAGAAGAAGAAGAGACATGGGATCTTAAAGGATCGAAGCCGCCTCCAGAAGTGGTTTTAGTGTGAGAACGAACGGAGACAATTCTGGGAGTTGGTGAGCGGGATAAGAACGGAAGAAGAGGAGAGCTATGAGGTCGCAGGAAGCGATCAAGTGGATGGTAATAGTGAGAAGCCATTCAGAGTATCTTGTGCCTGTCTCTGTGTTTCGGTGAACTGGCTGTTTCTATGACAGTAAAACAACTATAGTTCTATTTTTTATTTTTGGTTATTATTATTATTATTATTCTGTATATTTTTTTTTTACTTTGATATTTAAAATTATAAGGGGCATTAGTCTTTTATTTTTATTTATTTTTAATTACAGAACAACAAATTTTGATGTTTCATTAATAAAATCGCAATAAAAATTATATTAGTTACATATGTTGGTATTTTCAACTCAATAAATAAAATTATTTTTAACGTTTTAAAATAATAATTAAATGTAAAAAATTATTATTAATTTTAATCAAAAAGACTCTATTAATCCATATTATTAATAGTAATAAATATTCAATTTGATAAGTATTGTATTTAACTTAATAAACATAAATTGAAATAATTGTGTAAATATTCTCTAAGGATGACAGTTGTATGACCAAGCTCGAATCGGGTCGGACTCGAGCTAAAATTATTCCGTTTGACTAAAAAAATATGATTTGGTCCGAACTCAAAATTCAAATCACTTAAATTTAATTGAAAATTTAAAATTAGAAATTTTGGACATGTTTAGATTTTGGGCTGAACTTCAAGGCTTGATAGTTTGGATCTCACCCAATCCAATACTAATTCTACTTTAGAGATAGTAAAAATGGCCCAACTTATAATCCGATAGGAGGTCAAAAAATGACATCATTTTATCAAAGTTTTTATAAAAAAGTATGAGGTCGGGCGGGGTTGAGAATATGAGGTCGGGTCATCCCTAGTAACATTTTGAGAGAGTCACATTAATAATTTTGAAGATATTATACCTTATAAATACAATCTATGAATAAAACTCAAATTAAAGTAGTATTGGATATGTGTGATTGTATTAAATTTGTGTCACATATAATATATGCATTCGATATTTAAAACCTTACAGGACAAAATGATAAACTTTTATCATCTATCAATCAAATGATTTTAAAATTTGGTCGACCTATATAGTGATTTGACTTAATTGTTTTTATTATTGTTATAGCTAATGTAATTGATTATTGTATAAGGGGAAGAATGCTAGTAATTTTTCGAATATTCAACAACAATTAATTGTGATTTTATGATTTTAATAAACTTACGTTTAAACGAATCGAATTTAATTCAGTTAAAGATAATACAAGTAAAAAAAAGAAATGATTGAAACGTGGGAGAGTGAGATCCTTCGAGTAGTGTATTGGTTAAAGAGTGGGATCGAACATGTCAATTTTCTATAGTTAAGTCATGTTTTTATTAAAAGTTATTGCTTTTAGGCTATGTTTAATCTAAGATTTATTAATATAATATAATGTAATATTATTTCATCGTATATGACAAGGGTTTATAATAGAATGAGATGAAAGGGAAAAGTTTCATATTATATCACATTTTACCTTAAACAATAAAAATAAAAAAAACTTTCGATTTGAGGTTTATGATGAAATGTAAAATTATAAACAACTTTATTCATCTAAACAACATTTCACTATATTACATTATGAATCCTTTAATCCTTTCCAAACAATAATTTTCTAATATTACATCTATTTACATTTCATTTCATTATAAATCATTTCATTCCGTTAAAAACTTTACATCCAACCAAATATAACATTTGAGCTTGAGAGTTTCATGATATAACTAAGAAGAATGTTTAGAATTAGCTTTCCTTTATTTTGTGAGATTTGAATAACAAGAATTTGGCAATTAATACAAGTGTTCTACGTATCTACTTCCTAATGCACTCATGATCCTTTTAGCAACCCATGAGCAAAACTAGATGCATGAGATACTTTGAGTAAACAAATAAAGAAAATTGGAAGGTGGGTTGCATAGGGAGAAGCATAAACATGCATGTTAAGCATTTTCTACTTGCTTATTTTCTATTTACCATTCATGATAGCCTAAGAAACTTGGTATTGTTTGTTAAAATTTATATGTAAAGTATGTGAAAATTAATATTAATAAAAATAAATAAATTCCTATTATTTTAAATTTATATTATTACAATTTTTGGAGACATAATTGATGTATAATTATAAAGTATGCGGTGTAATATATTAATGAATTATTTTATAATTTTAAAAAATGAAAGAAATATTTCATAAATTTAAAAAATTATTATCTATTATTAACGAGTGTCAATATAATATCATACCAGAATCTAATCTGATGCCAAGTTAGATGCGTATTCATAACATTGCTTTCCAATCAAACCCATCTTGAAAATTCATTGTAAATTAAGTACAATTTTATTTATAATAGAAAATTTTTTTTTTCTCTTCAAACACCAAAGACTATGATTCAACTTTCATTCCCGTTTGCTCTTAATATGACGTGTCTGCCTGAAACTCCAGGTTAGCACCAAACTTTTATTCATTATCTTCAATACAAACTTCTCAACCAACACATAGCAACCAAAACTCCTCCATTTCTCCATTCCTGAAGATTCCTCCGATCCTTTCACCTTCACTTTCCCTTCTTCCCCAATCCATCCAAACATCCTCTCTTCCCATTTGTTTCTCTCAACTACTGCTAAACTCATCCCTATAATGTTTTCTTCAACTTCCGTGTCAAACCAAATCACCCCATAATCACTTCCCTGTTCAAAGCTTGTCCTTTTCCTGCAATTTCCACCATTTCAGTATCAACTGTCACGACACCTCCTTTGCCAGGTTCATTGTCACAAGCAACAATTTGTTCACAATGTTCAAGTATCATCTGGCAATATGGTGAGTGGGTAGTCTGTTCTTTGATGTTTCCTTCCTTTGTGAACATGAACGGAACATACCATTTTCTTGCTGTGACAGGCCCCGAAAGTTTTTCTGATAATGGGAAATTGAAATCTGGAAGCTGGGCACGAACAGTTTTGTCAAGTCCTGGTGGTTACATCTAACAAGAACTGTCCTGAAGATGAGGTACGAACTCTCCAACCTTTTCTCCTCAAGAAATTTGGAGGAATTCCATTCGAAGATATGGATTTAGCAGTGAAACCTCCACGGTTTTGGTATCGAACCTCAAATTTCTGATATATGCCGTGAACGTCCAAAGCTTGTGGTTCAACATCCGAAACACACAGTATGCAGAACAAGCATGTCTTGATGTCCTCTTCCTTTGAGCTCACGTAAGCTTTCCTGATCAGATCAAACTCTTAACATTACTGTTTCAGAAAATAAGAAAAGATTACTGTGAATGGAATCATAAAAGCTTTCTGCAACATACCCTTCATGTCTCTTTTTCGGTGAGATCACGTAGTACTGATTCGCAGACAAGGGTTGATTCAGAACTAGAATGAAGAGAGCACGAGTTTCATCAACGTGATGATGTTCTCCTTGTTTTTGTGTGTACACAACCTGCAGGTTCTTGTTATGAGGAAAAGGAAGGTCACTGACTCCATCACTTGTGCACAATCCAAAGCAACAAGTGGGTTTCCCTCAGGAGGCCATGAAAGAGCATAACGATATCTGATTACAGATTTTCTGTCCAGTTTTACTCTGTCTTATAAAATTTCAGTCATTTATTTTGCAGGTCCTACGTAAAACTTAGGTAGAATCCACATAAATAAATAACTGAAATTTATTGGACATAATAAAACATTATAATAATAGACAAAAAATCTAAACTCCTATTTTATACATAAAGATAGGCCTTGTCACGTACATTTTAATTGCTGACAGCTTTCTTGTACTCTCAAAATTTTTCGTTTGAACGTGCCCGCACATATGGCTATTTATAGCAAAAAAAAAAGTAAACTTGATAGGTTAGTGAAGTTGGATATAATGAACAATGTTTTAAAAATCGGTGCCTATAATACAAATTTAAAATTTGAAGAGTCATAAAATCCGTTAAATAGGAAATAAAATTTAAATTTTAAAATAAAAATAAAAATATTATCTCATTTATTGAAAATTTTGAAATTTAATATATATTATTAAATAAATTGATCGATTAATTAATAAATTAATTTATTTTTAATAATAAAAATTATTAAAATAAACCAAACAGAAAATTTGGCCGATTTTAAAATTTTGAAGGTTAAATCGGCCAAACTGATTGTATTTTTTAATCATTAATATTCACTTAAAATGCATTTTTTAAATTCAACATTTACAACAAAATACAGAATAATCTCTAATATTTCGAAACTTTTAAATTAAACGTCAACATTTCCAAAATATTCAAAACGGACCTTGGAATGAATTTCCTATCAATTAAATGTTTTGTCAATATTGACAAGAAATTTTTTTATTTTAAATAAAAAGTAGGTCCTAATGTCATATGACAAGTGTGATTCATTGTCTAAGAGTAGGCTCTACTATCACGTGATAATAAATCTCACTTTTTAATTAATTAAAAAAGCTAATTATACAATAATATGACCAACGTTATGGGTTTTGTATTATACTGGTCAGAAAACGGTATGAAACTATATTTAAAGGTACTGGTCATTGGTACCGAACAATACGAGCAATTTTGCATGGTACCAACTAGTATTAATCGATATTTAAAATACAGGCAAAATATCAACCGATACTAAAAATTTTGAAAAATAAGGAGACTATTTAGGAAAATTTTCAAATTCATTTGCAACAATGCATCAATGATAGCCTTAAGTAATTATACATTATATATGTTCACACAAATTCCTAATTCTCAAACGTTCTTACCTAATTCACATTACTTATATCCTTTGGATTACATTTGTGTTCATAAGAACACCTTCATTCCTTGAGTTACTCATAGATTCCAAAATTAGATACATTGATATAAACAATCCATTCCTCAATTTATCACTTCAATTTAACAATCTAAAATTTATTCAACTTTTAGCCAATTAATCCAACATTAAACTAGGTTCATTTCAAACCTTAATCAAGTTCAAATATACCATTGTAAAGTGTCTTAACCTTATGTGGTTCAATAATTGCACAAAACAGAAATTTTCATGTCAATACCTTGCCCATGATGACAGAAGTTGATGCATCTGCCCATGATCGTGAGATGAGTGCCACAATCGTGGACTACCCAATTTCCTATGATTTTCCAGGTTTAAACTCCTTTATTCTAAATTCTGAATACCTTTATAACAATCCAATTATCATACCTCAATTATATCTTAACTATACTTCAATTCCACATCTATTTCATTTCCAATTCTAACTTAAATCGTTCATTCAACAACTCACAAACTATTATCTTTCATGCATCAAAAACAAAACAAAATCTATCATACAAGTATTATTTTTCTAGAACTCATTTCATCATCACCCTTCACACAATTCATCCTGATTCAATCACCATTGGATATCTACTACAACATATCCTTAAGATTATAATTCCACTTGTTTAAATTAAATTCCTACCTCAATAATCAAGCCAACCTAGCCCTCCATGCATGCAAGATCATCCAAGTACAAGTTAGAAGTAGAATGATCTTAGCACCAAGAAAAGAACAACATAAAAGATAGCAGGAAATAGCTTCCAATGAATTTGGAGTGATAATGCACAAAAATGAAGCAAAAATGCTGAAGTTGTGGGAGGGTGGCTATTTTCGGTGGAGAGGAAGAATGAAGGCAATCGAAACTATCCCTGCTCTAGCTTATCATATTAGATGCTAGGTGTCACTATCTCAATATGGCATTTGTCACCAATGCATGTAATCCATTTGTCATGTATATATGTTTCCATATGTCACTTATTTACTTAATCCATTTGTCACACAACTATTACTACCAAATGTCATTCAACTATACTATCATTTGTCTCTTATTTACTTATGCCACATATTACTCAATGCATATGCTTAGTCATCCATACTTTTCATGTATTAACTTATCTTGTCACTTTGACATTTTTCCTAGTTCAAATGTACATATTTACTTATGCCACATATTACTCAATGCATATGCTTAGTCTTCCATACTTTTCATGTATTAACTTATCTTGTCACTTTGACATTTTTCCTAGTTCAAATGTACATATTTAC